>CM070480.1:1613599-1656099 GCA_036324585.1 Champsocephalus esox | reverse complement strand
TTGACTACAGTCACTTTGTAACATGCCCATTTGTATTTTAACAACATTTTATGAATTGCATTTGATAATAAAAATCAGATCAGAGCCGGCCTAACCAATCAGAGCAGACCATGGCTCTCGTTTCAGGACGGCACATCTGGACCAGAAGCAGATTTAGGATTGTAGGAGATCCAGGGCTTAGCCCAGGAGTTGTTGAGTGCAGGGGTAAAGTGCTATATTTTTTAGAAGTGGGGGGTGGACCAAACATCCTTTAGGGGAGTCGTCACCTCCTCTAGGGGGTCCGGAGGCATGCTCCCCCGGGAAGATTAAATATTGAAGTTAAAAGCATCAATCTGGTGCCTTAATAATACCTTAAAGGGGACATGTCATGCTATATTTGAACAATATATTGTAGGGCCATACCTATATAAAGTATATAAATAGTTTTTCTTTCAAAATACCAAACCGATCCTGCATTTTAGCCATGCCTCATTTCGCTCTATTTGCTCTTTCCAGCGCTGTTTTTGTAGGGGGCTGATTCTGTGAGCTGCAGCTGAACTGACCACGCCCCCCTGCAACTGACCACGCCCCCCTGCAGGAGAGGGGCGCGTGCTCTGAGATCAGCTGCTGGGCTGCAGCGGGGAGAAGAGGGGGAGAAAATGAGATCTCCGTCCTCCGTGTTTTATTCTTATATTCTTATACAGAGTCGTTATTCATTTGTTTTAAAGCTCAATAAATAACAAAGAAGACCTTTCACCGGCACTTTTCAAATTTTGTCCGGAAGATTTAAACTTTAACGGACATGTTGACCGGCGAAATAAAAATCGAAAGCCGGAGAGGAGGGTGTTTGTTTTCTACTGGTGGACTACCGGAGAGAATTACAGCGAGGGAGAAAACGCTCGCCTCGGGGAGGGAGAGAAAGAGCCAGAGCGGAGTATAAAGGGCAACCATGCGCGGGAAGTCTTCTTCGCTACTTTTGTGGCAGACTACAGCGCCACTTACAGGCCTGGCATATGTACTACAGCGTCTCCAGCGCAATGGCCGGCCGTGGCTCAACCCCACATATTCCCCTGATAGGTGGAGAATTTGGAATTTTTAGAGATCTGGGTATGGAGGAAAAGAGAGAGGGTTGTGTTTTCTGACACTTGGTGAGTTCCCTGGAACACCGGGGACTAGGGGTGTAACGGTTCACAGAAGTCACGGTTCGGTTCGTACTTCGGTTTGGGGGTCACGGTTCGGTACGGTTCGGTACAACAACAAAAAGCAAATAAAAGTCCCAAATGCATAATTCCAGGTTTTCTGTTATTTACTTTTGAACAGTAGTGCAAGTTTCAGTTTAAAAATAACTCTGACTTTTGTGAATAATTAACTGTATTAAACAGTTAAAAACAAACCACACACAGTACACTCAGATGGCCATAGTCTCTATAATGGCTGATGTCAAACTAAAAGGTTTCATCAAGCTGTAAAACTAAAAAGGATGTCTTGAAAATATGACATCATAAATAATAAGAACGTGTTTCAAGAGCGCAAAGTCGTTGAAAAACATATGCCAAAAGCTTCCGTTATTTATGTTGGTCTCTCGGCTCTCATGTCTCCTGGCTTCTTAAACACAGCGGGGATCAGCTGTTGAACTGCTGTTGTCTTTCGCCGGGCTCCGGTGATTGGCTAATCTGGGTGACGCCTTCTGATGTGATTTAGCATGTTTGTGTTCCCATTAGCATACCGCACCGCTATCGAACAACGCCGACACACCGTCCTTCTCCAATCCACTGCGCATTGCTTATCGTTTTATAGATCTATTCTCATCCACCATCTCATCACTTCTTCTTCAGGGCAGGGAAGGCTACGCAGTACGCAGGCTAATGTCCCGCAGCGGACATTTTCAAAAAAAATTAAAATAATAAGTGAAACATCCGGGGCTTTTCAGAAAACATCCGGGGCTTGAGCCCAAGTAGCCACCCCCTAGCGCCGCCTCTGATCTGGACATCATTATTTTGACTGCGATGTGATTCACGATATATACTTCATTAAGATTCACATATTTGCATTTTCTGGATCTCTCCGCTGCCAGGGAGCGCCTCGAGTCCCCCAGGCAGCGCCGCCTGGGCAGCGCCTCGAGTCCCCCAGGCAGCGCCGCCTGGGAGCGCCTCGAGTCCCCCAGGCAGCGCCGCCTGGCAGCGCCTCGAGTCCCCCAGGCAGCGCCGCCTGGGAGCGCCTCGAGTCCCCCAGGCAGCGCCGCCTGGGAGCGCCTCGAGTCCCCCTGGCAGCGCCGCCTGGGAGCGCCTCGCAGCCCTCCTGGCAGCGCCTCCTGGCAGCGCCTCCTGGCAGCGCCTCGAGTCCCCCAGGCAGCGCTGGGGATGTGGGGACAGGGACGTTTGGGGCTCTCTGCTGTCCTCCACCACTCAACTCGGATCAACGTTAGACAGATTCAGAGAACAAACAACACATCGGTTTAATTGTATAAATAAAAAGTAATAAAATGAATAAACGAGAATGGTGTCCCTGTTGTTGATCTGTAATATTACATGTTGCTTTGTTTGTCCTTCTCGGACCATGCACGACGCATTTCAGTGGTTTGTGTTAGAAAAGAAAGGAGATGTTGTTCTGGGTCTCTGGGTGGAACATCCTTCAACCAGGTATCTACATCCTTGATCGAAGGCCCTGGCCAGTGCCCTGAGTGAGAGCGTATTGGACTGAGAGTTCGATCCACCAATCATATACTGATGTGTAGCCAATGGGCGTGTTCTCCCAGAGCCCCCCTCGGCTCCAGGTGCTCAGAAGGCCCGCTAGTTCCCTGGCTCGAGACAGAGGGTCCAGAGACATTACATTACATCACATTTAGCTGAGGCTTTTATCCAAAGCGACTTACAATAAGTGCATTCGACCAGGAAGACACAAACTAGAAGAAAACAGAATCATAAAGTACATCAGTGCTTTGTTAGTATATAAGAGCTTTGTTAGTATATAAGTGCTTTGTTAGTATATAAGAGCTTTGTTAGTATATAAGTGCTTTGTTAGTATATAAGTGCTTTGTTAGTATATAAGAGCTTTGTTAGTATATAAGTGCTTTGTTAGTATATAAGTGCTTTGTTAGTATATAAGAGCTTTGTTAGTATATAAGTGCTTTGTTAGTATATAAGTGCTTTGTTAGTATATAAGAGCTCTGTTAGTATATAAGTGCTCTGTTAACGCCACGCAGCACTTCATTTCTTGTATTGTCTGTATCGTAGAAGCGGCGCAGGTGAAGGTGATGTCGTTGCGTGGACAGTCTGGGTGCAGCCCATCATGATACGCGTTCACTTTAGTATCGACTGTTTTCTGGCTCTCTTATTCCTCAGACGGTTTTCAGAAAACGTTTTCTGCGGATGCGTCAGCCGCAAAGAACGCTCAGTCTTACCTCTTCCAGCGTCCTGTATGTTCTCTGGC
Source organism: Champsocephalus esox (assembly GCA_036324585.1). Classification (NCBI taxonomy): domain Eukaryota; kingdom Metazoa; phylum Chordata; class Actinopteri; order Perciformes; family Channichthyidae; genus Champsocephalus; species Champsocephalus esox. The sequence goes on along the minus strand of CM070480.1, from coordinate 1,652,691 downwards.
CTCCTCTCTCCCGGCCGAATGAAGACGTGCACGCCGCCCACAGACCCTGCTGCAGAGCGGGAACGCACAGACACGCATGCTGCAGGTATTTGGAAAGCGAGCTCCAGGGAGAGGGCTGTGCGCGGGGGAGAGGACTGCTTTAATGAGTGTGTGAGAACGTAAGGGTGGTGGGGGGGGGCATGGTTCTGATTACGAGGCCCTGCAGGGAGCGTCTGCAGGGCCCACCCGTCAGTCAGCAGGTCCCCGGAGTCACAGCGAGGACAGCAGAGTGCAGGCGTCTCTGAGCGCACGCTGCAGGAACACGGGGACATGCTGAGTCTCAATCGGCTCCGGATGAGGCGAGAGGCTGAAGTGAAGCTATCTGAGGACTCAGATGGTCTGACACAGTGTCCGTCAGGAGGAACGGAGCCGTGTGAGTCAGATGGTGTTCGTTCTCCCTCCACCTCAGCAGATTGCATCATGGGAGTTCGTGTTCACGATGGTTTTGATTAGCTTGTGGCTGACTCACTTTCCTCAGCTCTAATCCCACATCTATGGTTAATGATCAGCAGATGCACACACACACACTGACACACACCACACACACACACACACACACACACACACTCACGCACGCACACACACACACGCACGCACGCACACACACACACACGCACACACACACACACACGCACGCACACACACACACACACACAAACACTAAGTGAGCTGCACACGGCACGCTGATTTTAATTTCAATTTCTCCCACCTTCAGCTTCTCCCCGCAGAGCCCCACAATCCTCATCTCATTAGTTTGTGTAACGCGGGTGTGTGTGTGTGTGTGTGTGTGTGTGTGTGGGGGTGTGGTGTGTGTGTGTGCGTGTGTGTGTGTGTGTGTGTGTGTGTGTGTGTGGGGGTGTGCGTGTGTGTGTGTGTGTGTGTGTGTGTGTGTGTGTGTGTGGTGTGGGTGTGTGTGTGTGTGTGTGTGTGGGGGTGTGTGTGTAGTGTGTGTGTGTGTGTGTGTGTGTGTGTGTGTGACAGGGTAGTTGAGGCTCTGGTATCTCTCGTGGATAGTCATGTATTGCGTTCCAGCCCCCTGAGCTCCTTTGAACCCTGACATCATAGTGAGATTTCAATACATTCTTGTTTTCATAGGAATGTGCAGATTTATAGCAAGAAGAAAATATAAAATAAGATGAGGAATACAGAAGAGTTATTTCCTCTTCTGCAAACGCCGCTTTCGCGACGAGTTGCATTTTTTTATGACATGTTTTGGCCAACACGCATCAGGCAATGTGAGCAACTATGTGTTTGGGCCTCAAAGAGCCTGTCCCACGGTTTCCCCCATCACCCAAACCCCTCACTCTGAGTACATATTGTCCCCTTGAAAACCGTTACTGAACTGATGTTGGATATTTGTACTTTGATAACCATTAATCTCAATGTTGACCATGTTCTGGATCTCCTCGGGGATTCTTCAAGTCCCGCCAAATGATGGGTGACGTCATTGCGGGCACAGCGCTCCAGCTGCACCGTCCAGGATCCCAGCTTCTGCGTGTAAACCTTTATATATATACAGTCAGATGTAAACGCACGATGGCGCACACAGCAGCAAGCTCAGACAGCGATGACAGGTTAATGTTGAACGTGTCTGAGAGCTGTTAGTGAATTCTAGAGCCCTGAAGGCAGGAGAGACTGAACAGAGTCAAGGGAAGCTTATAAAGGTTAACAGCATTTAATTACACAAAAGATGCGGTGGTGTACAACATGGTCAGTCCGGGTCAGCCGGAGGAAGAGGTCAATCATTGGCATGCTCTTCCTGTTGTCATCTGAGGTCTTCTCCTATTGGCCGATGTCGTCGGGGGCGGGTCCAATGCAATGCCTGCCTTGTTGTATTGTAAACTACATCATTCTGGTGTCTGTGGTTATTTAAACATTCCCTGATAAACGTTATTCATCGGCAATACATGAGTGCTAACCCCAGTGTGCTCAGTGTGCAACACCACATGTCCTTTCACCTTCGATTCACGGTTTCGAAAACGCAGCATTTTGCCACATGCTAATGCTAACCGGAAGTGAAGCATTTTCAGAATAAAAGTATTAAGTTAATAGTTAGTGAACTTCCGGTTTTTCAGAATAAATCTGATTTAAATTAAATAGTATATTTAATTCAAATTACGCCATATCAACATTGATTTTAATTTCTAACAGAGCTCACATGAGGCTGAAGGATCGGTTTATGTTGTATCTGTGTTAGAAGTTTAGGAATGAGGTGCGTCAATATGGGCGATCATATGGTCATGTAGCCAGTGGTGGAATGGGACTACAATCATCCCGGGACTCTAGACCGGCCCACTTCGGTACCGTTAGTCAATTGTCAACGGGGGGAGTGGGGGATGTCAGGGGCGGGCGGGTGCTGTATATAGTACATGTAAATATGTAAATATGTGTGTCACTGCATCCTGGTAAAATACAAATATAATGTATAATGTCTGTGTCTTTGTCATTAGCGCTGCTAGCCACCTGCCCTGCACTACGAAGCCAGTTCAGCAGACCCTGGATATGTTTGAGTAACAAACAAACGAACAACAACAAACTAACAAACGAGATCTCGCTAAGCGGTCCTACGACGCTGGTTATCAACTCGGTAAATCAAGCCAGGGTTTCTCTCTCCAGCTGAGAGCGCGTTCACGTCTAAGACACGCGTGGATCTGACTTTAATTACATTTGTCTCGAGTGTTTTCGTCAACATAATGTGTTAAATAATACTTCTGCATCCAGTCTGTGACGCTGTGAGTGTTGCACGGCCAGATGAGGCTGGAGAAGCTGACTCAGATCAGGAGATATATGATATATTATGATATTATATGATCGATGATCTGATTGATGATGTAATATGAATGATAAGTGCGACACGTCGGCGTCTTCTCTGCATACGGCAGTTTAAACTGTATTTCCTTGATCCTGTAATATGACTTGAGACATTTAAACTCCGCACACTGAGTTCATCTCTTTTCTATAGACGCCGGAGGCGGGCAGCGTCAGGTCAAAGAAGTTATGTAGCCTTCTCAAACCTGAGCCTCACGCGCCGCCTATGGGGGATGTGCTGGTGACTTATCCGACCGGCCCACTTCGGACTGTCAACGGGGGGAGCCTCGCTGCGGGGAAACGGTGGACCTCGTGTCCCGATCGGAGTGGGAATAATAATAATAATCCGTGCATTTTATCCATTAATTTCCCCAACATTGTGGTAAAAAAACACACGTTTAATCCATGTTGTTGGTGTACTACAACGACACAAAGCATCGGTTTGTTTTCTCATCAGGAAATGCAGACCGGCTCAAACAAACGATTTGTAGTCATCATCCTCACGATCCTATAATGTATCATATGTTCGCCGCATTGACATGAAAGCACTAATAAATGTAGTTTCATCCACTTATTATATTCTGGCTCGACGTATGGCTTCCTATGCCCTTGATGCCTTGTGTGGCTTCCTATGCACTTGATGCCTTGTGTGAAAGAGGGCCAGTGAGAGAGTTCCTGGAAGCCCACGTCTTGCTCTCCAGTGGGACCATGGTGAGAGTAACCCACTGACAGAGCAATATAAACGTGTGTGTTTCCGTCACAATGGCAGCATAGCTGACCGCGTGTGTCCGGTCTCCGAGGTGAAGTCTCAGATTAAACATGTCATCACGCTCTCGTTTCCATGGAGACGCACACAATGTCTTTTGTTTGAGGAGGAAAACTCATAACGCAGAGTTTAAAGGCGCTCTGGGAATTCATCGTGTGAGCTGCTGTTTGTCAGAGGACAACACGTGCAGAGGAACGAGAAGACAATGTACATAAAGAGGGCAATATCTGCTCTGAATGTCCCCGAGCAGTGGCGGCTGGTGGAAAATATTTTTGGTGGGGCTATTGATAGAGTGAGTAAAACAAATTCTTTTGGACACATGACCCCTTAAATTAGGACTTCTGGTGATGTAATGGCGCGTTTCCAGTGCAGCGCGGAGCTCGCTTTAATGCTGCGTTCAGACCGGACGCGATGCGAATATTCGCTTTGCTCTAAATGCTCCTATCGCATCGCTCTAGTCGCTCGAGTTTCACCGCAGCTGCCAGCTGTGTTTACTCGCATCATTCAAACAAGACGCGCTGGCTCGGGAGCTACAGCTACAACAAGAGTAACATATTTGACCGTGATTTAATTATAATACACGTTTCTAAATGATGCCAACGTAACAACACACTGATACCGGCTAGTAAAAACCATGAATTAATGCTTTGACGAGTCTGCAGACAGACGGCAGGCGAACAACCTTTTAGAATGCTTGTTCCCTGAATGGAGCTTGGCTAAGCTAACGCTATATATGCTCCGACCGTCCACACTCACAGCAACGGCCTACAGACATAAATAAACCAGCGACTGTATTCTCCATGACACAGCAGTCTGTGGTTTGCACTTGTTTAACTTTTGTCTAGTTTCTGAACAGATCGTATCTGTCCCCGGCTGTTTGAAGAGCAAACATGGGAAACAAAAGATAGCGTTTGCATCCAGCTAGCCGTGTGAGAAGCCTTGTTGATACGTTCTGTCTTTTTCACGAGCCTGCTGTGATATATACAAATCGGGTTGGTCCGGTCCAAGGTCTTTAAGTATCAATTTATCTCCCAAACTTCTCCTTTCAAAAGGATTGGAGAGTAGCTCTTGGGCGGACCGAGGCTCCGGCGACTCCACCTGCACACCATTCTCATCCAAATACTGCGTCACCTTGGTTACTCACGAGTCTAAAAAACAAATCACGTCAACGCACGTAAGCAACATGGGCGCCAACCTGAGCGCCCACGTGACCAAAATATTTGACGCCGCTGATTGGCTGAAATTATGTTTCGGCGGCACAGTTTACTATCGAGACTTTTGCAACCTGCTGGTTGCTGCTGTTTCGCTCGGGGGCTCTGCCCCGTAATGATAAACTAATGCCACGGGCAAGGCCAGGCAGGAGACAGGTGACTTATCAGTAACTCTAGACATCGTAACACCATTTTAAACGAGATTGTATTGTAGATTATACATTTTTGTGATACTAATTGTATGATATTTACCTTGTTCATTACAAATTAAAATATAAAATATATATATTTTTTAAATATTTTTTTTAAAGTTATTTTTTTTAATTTAATATTTATTTTTTATTTTGTATCTGGCAAGAGGTGGGGCGGCGCCCCTAGCGCCCCTATGGGCCGGCCGCCACTGTCCCCGAGTTCTGAATGTGGCTGCTTTTAGGATAACCAGAGAGGCAAGCGTTATTTAGCCATGGGGGGAACACTGTATATGAGGAATAGTAAAGGAGCACACGATGCTCATAAGAGGGTAAACAATGCGTGATGGAATATGGAGACCGACTGCAGCCAACATGAAACCCTGTTTGCCTTTTCTTGTCTTTGCTAAGGATGATTCATGAATACACTTATATTCCACTGGAAACTGTTTCCCTCCTCAGCTCCACCAGCAGCCTCTCCCAAACCTCTCCGTTAGGAACATTCATCTGGAGTCCACTCCGACGCTGGGTTTCAAAAACCACACGGAAAAAAACGGAAATGTTCCTGGGTTAAAACCAAAGAAGCGTAACGATGTCTGCCGCTCGAAACTAAGTTAAACTCCACTGTTTCTAATGCTAATGAACTGCTGCAAGAGCACCATGAGAAAGAAGGCTTTAAAGAGTCCTCTCCTGCTGATGATCAGGTGTATATCAGTGTGTAGTGTCTCTACTTTAAAGAGTCCTCTCCTGCTGATGTTCAGGTGTATATCAGTATGTAGTGTCTCTACTTTAAAGAGTCCTCTCCTGCTGATGTTCAGGTGTATATCAGTGTGTAGTGTCTCTACTTTAAAGAGTCATCTCCTGCTGATGTTCAGGTGTATATCAGTGTGTAGTGTCTCTACTTTAAAGAGTCCTCTCCTGCTGATGTTCAGGTGTATATCAGTATGTAGTGTCTCTACTTTAAAGAGTCCTCTCCTGCTGATGTTCAGGTGTATGTCAGTGTGTAGTGTCTCTCCTTTAAAGAGTCATCTCCTGCTGATGTTCAGGAGTATATCAGTATGTAGTGTGTCTACTTTAAAGAGTCCTCTCCTGCTGATGTTCAGGTGTATATCAGTATGTAGTGTCTCTACTTTAAAGAGTCCTCTCCTGATGATGTCCAGGTGTATATCAGTATGTTGTGTCTCTACTTTCAAGAGTCCTCTGCTGATGTTCAGGTGTATATCAGTGTTAGTGTCTCTACTTTAAAGAGTCCTCTCCTGCTGATGTTCAGGTGTATATCAGGATGTAGTGTCTCTACTTTAAAGAGTCCTCTCCTGCTGATGTTCAGGTGTATATCAGTATGTAGTGTCTCTACTTTAAAGAGTCCTCTCCTGCTGATGTTCAGGTGTATATCAGTGTGTAGTGTCTCTACTTTAAAGAGTCCTCTCCTGATGATGTCCAGGTGTATATCAGTATGTAGTGTCTCTACTTTAAAGAGTCCTCTCCTGATGTTCAGGTGTATATCAGTATGTAGTGTCTCTACTTTAAAGAGTCCTCTCCTGATGTCCAGGTGTATATCAGTATACATCTCACTTTAAAGTCCTGAAATATCCCTCAAGAAAGTCCAATGTATTAATAGAACTTTAATCTGGAAAGTGTTGAAACCGACCAATCAGGTGAGCTGCAGTGATCAAACAGCAGTCACTCAGAAGCCTCCTCCAGGTCAGGGTCAAACCGCCCCCATCTGGCCTCACACACCCATTCAACACACCCTTTGTCCCACATTCACTTAATTGCTATCAATTTGATGAGGGGAGGGGAAGAAGCCGGAGGCTTAGCAGACATTTCCTGAAGGAGGAAGACACAGAGAGGGGAGGGGAGGGGGGATAGGTGAGGGTACAACGAAATATATTTGATTGAACTCCATTCTGCCTGGGAAGGATCAAGATGGACAGAGGGTGAACGTGTTGAGGTAGGGAGGGGTAGGAGAAACAAGAAGCAGTTCAATGTGACAAGAGGAGGGGCAGTTACTGAAAATAACCCAACACACGGCGTCTCGTTGCTATAAGTGGACATGCAGAGGCCGGCGGTGGCCTGGGGTCAGAGGTCGCCTGTTGGGAGGTGAAGCCCCACAGCAGTGAAGTGTTTACACTCAGAGTGAGACGGAAGCAGAGAGCGGCAGGTTGAGACGAAGTCCGTTTGGGATCCATCGAGCGAGAGCCAGGCGCTCCCCGCCAGCAGGCTGCAGCTCCTCACGATGTGTGCACCTCTGTTCTCACATTCGCTCATTTGAGTGAACAACTGCGTCCGAATGCTCGGAGGTATTTCCTTGTTATTATTTATTTTATATAAACTATACCAAACAGCTGCCACGTGGACACATCGTAGAGACACGTCACATGATCTGGATATTCTCTTTTCTCGCCATAAATAAACAACGCCAGCACATAGCGGTATTACCGCGCATCAAGTGAATGTGAATAGTTAGCTGGTTAGCTGGTTAGCTGATTTGCTGGTTAGCTTGTTAGCTGGTTAGCTTGTTAGCTGGTTAGCTGATTTGCTGGTTAGCTGGTTAGCTGGTTAGCTGATTTGCTGGTTAGCTTGTTAGCTGGTTAGCTTGTTAGCTGGTTAGCTAGTTAGCTGGTTAGCTGGTTTGCTGGTTAGCTTGTTAGCTGGTTAGCTTGTTAGCCGGTTAGCCTGTTAGCAGGTTAGCTGGTTAGCTGGTTAGCTGGTTAGCTAGTTAGCTGGTTAGCTGGTTAGCTGGTCCTTGTATGGAGCGGGAGAGCAGTACACCCAGCCGCCCTTAGCCCACTTTTAGCATTAATTAGTTGTCACGCATTGATTGCGATTAACAAAGCTTTTTCCTACGCTAACAGTCTGTGAAGGGAGTGTAGAGTTTCTTACTTATTCATGCTTTGTCGTTACTGCAATGGAAACAGAAGGAATGCAATATTATTTCTCATGGATTTGATGGGAGGTTTTGTAGGATTTTATACAGTTTTGAGGTTTTATTATTTTAACTCTTTCGATGTGTGTTACAAAGTCCAGCAACCCATTCACAGACTCTGCTTCTCTCTCTGCTGCCATTGGACAGCTCCGTATGACACGCCTCCTGCAGCAGGGGGTTCATATCTCCTGAGAGGTAAAACGAATAGTTTCTATGTCGTAACCTGTCGACTCTAGATAAGCAATGGTTTAGTAGATTCCACCAAGGAGACTAACACCATCTGGAATCCAGTTACATGGTTCTATCCTGGAACATGTGTCATGTTTACGGTGGATTTCACATACTAAGTGTGTACAAGGATTATCAGCGCTCTCTGCACGCATCAATGCACCTTCCCATGCTCATGCATGAGGCCTCGTGCACACAGGGAGCACGGCTCCTCTGCACCCGAGCTGCAGTATTAGTCTTGTCAGTTATGCTTTGCGGTGACGGCCCTAAAGAAGGTGCAAGGCCCTGTAATCCTCATGCCGTCTATCACAACACGACCCTGCCTGCCCTCAAGCCTATTGTTGTGCCGCAGAAATACTGGAGTCCAATAAAGCCTCAGCTGCTGCTCGTAGCCCTGCACGGCGCCTTGTTGCCCCTCGATTCAAGATCCAACTTCTGGAGAGACTTTCTTCTTCAGCCCTCCAAATTCTCTATTCGTCTAACTGTTACGATTCACACAAGGCTGCAGAACCCGAATGCACAGCACCAGAACCAGGTCAAGATTCACAAGGTATTTCGATCAAAACACAAAACGCTCACTTTGAGGATCAAAAACTGAGAAACCTTTTTCTCCGGGTTCGGTTCTGGGTAAAACAAAGAAGATGCGGGTCGGGTCGGGGGTGATAATAAATATATTAAAATTATAATAATTTAGTTTAATGTTTAAATCCTCAGACCTCTCCCCCGCGGGACCGCGCATTATCATGACCTCTGCAGCGCATCCGTCTGCTGCTGAGCGCGCCACATTCAAAATGGCTGAGCTGAAGCTCTCAGCGGAGAATACAGCATCGTAAATAACTCTTCCTCAAGAGCGAAATCCACCGCCTGGAGGCTTCTGGTGTCGTCGTCATCCTAGACGGAGGAAAGAACCAGCATCCCACGCTTGTTGAGCCAAATACGCAGCTGCCTGTGTTAAGAATTGCATGTTTTCACTGCTCGTAGGATATGCGGGTTCGGGTCGCTTTGCGGAACTAATTGGCAATATGTGCGCCGGGCGGGTTCGGTATTGCACGTCGTGGGTACAGGGCGGGAGCGGGTCTTTAATCAGACCCGTGCAGGACTCTGGCGGGGGGTGAAATGTAGACAGGAATAAACGCAGATCATCCTCTCAAAGGCAGGTGGAGGTGAAGAGAGTGCAGGAAATAACAGGAGGAACAACAGGAGGAAACAACAGGAGGAAACAACAGGAGGAAACAACAGGAGGAACAACAGGAGGAAACAACAGGAGGAAACAACAAGAGGAAACAACAGGAGGAAACAACAGGAGGAACAACAGGAGGAAACAACAGGAGGAAACAACAGGAGGAAACAACAGGAGGAAACAACAGGAGGAACAACAGGAGGAAACAACAGGAGGAAACAACAAGAGGAAACAACAGGAGGAACAACAGGAGGAAACAACAGGAGGAAACAACAAGAGGAAACAACAGGAGGAAACAACAAGAGGAAACAACAGGAGGAAACAACAGGAGGAAACAACAGGAGGAAACAACAAGAGGAAACAACAGGAGGAAACAACAAGAGGAAACAACAAGAGGAAACAACAGGAGGAAACAACAGGAGGAAACAACAAGAGGAAACAACAGGAGGAAACAACAGAAGGAAACAACAGGAGGAAACAACAAGAGGAAACAACAGGAGGAAACAACAAGAGGAAACAACAGGAGGAAACAACAAGAGGAAACAACAAGAGGAAACAACGGGAGGAAACAACAGGAGGAAACAACAAGAGGAAACAACAGGAGGAAACAACAAGAGGAAACAACAGGAGGAAACAACAAGAGGAAACAACAAGAGGAAACAACGGGAGGAAACAACAGGAGGAAACAACAAGAGGAAACAACAGGAGGAAACAACAAGAGGAAACAACAAGAGGAAACAACAGGAGGAAACAACAGGAGGAAACAACAACAAGGAAACAACAGGAGGAAACAACAAGAGGAAACAACAAGAGGAAACAACGGGAGGAAACAACAGGAGGAAACAACGGGAGGAAACAACAGGAGGAACAACAGGAGGAAACAACAGGAGGAAACAACAAGAGGAAACAACAGGAGGAAACAACAAGAGGAAACAACAAGAGGAAACAACGGGAGGAAACAACAGGAGGAAACAACAAGAGGAAACAACAGGAGGAAACAACAGGAGGAAACAACAGGAGGAAACAACAAGAGGAAACAACAGGAGGAAACAACAAGAGGAAACAACGGGAGGAAACAACAGGAGGAAACAACAAGAGGAAACAACGGGAGGAAACAACAGGAGGAAACAACAAGAGGAAACAACAGGAGGAAACAACAGGAGGAAACAACAAGAGGAAACAACAGGAGGAAACAACAGGAGGAAACAACAAGAGGAAACAACGGGAGGAAACAACAGGAGGAAACAACAGGAGGAAACAACAGGAGGAAACAACAAGAGGAAACAACAGGAGGAAACAACAAGAGGAAACAACAAGAGGAAACAACAGGAGGAAACAACAGGAGGAAACAACAAGAGGAAACAACAGGAGGAAACAACAGGAGGAAACAACAAGAGGAAACAACAGGAGGAAACAACAGGAGGAACAACAGGAGGAAACAACAGGAGGAAACAACAGGAGGAACAACAGGAGGAAACAACAGGAGGAAACAACAAGAGGAAACAACAGGAGGAACAACAGGAGGAAACAACAGGAGGAAACAACAAGAGGAAACAACAGGAGGAAACAACAAGAGGAAACAACAGGAGGAAACAACAGGAGGAAACAACAGGAGGAAACAACAAGAGGAAACAACAGGAGGAAACAACAAGAGGAAACAACAAGAGGAAACAACAGGAGGAAACAACAGGAGGAAACAACAAGAGGAAACAACAGGAGGAAACAACAGAAGGAAACAACAGGAGGAAACAACAAGAGGAAACAACAGGAGGAAACAACAGGAGGAAACAACAAGAGGAAACAACAGGAGGAAACAACAAGAGGAAACAACAAGAGGAAACAACGGGAGGAAACAACAGGAGGAAACAACAAGAGGAAACAACAGGAGGAAACAACAAGAGGAAACAACAGGAGGAAACAACAAGAGGAAACAACAAGAGGAAACAACGGGAGGAAACAACAGGAGGAAACAACAAGAGGAAACAACAGGAGGAAACAACAAGAGGAAACAACAAGAGGAAACAACAGGAGGAAACAACAGGAGGAAACAACAACAAGGAAACAACAGGAGGAAACAACAAGAGGAAACAACAAGAGGAAACAACGGGAGGAAACAACAGGAGGAAACAACGGGAGGAAACAACAGGAGGAACAACAGGAGGAAACAACAGGAGGAAACAACAAGAGGAAACAACAGGAGGAAACAACAAGAGGAAACAACAAGAGGAAACAACGGGAGGAAACAACAGGAGGAAACAACAAGAGGAAACAACAGGAGGAAACAACAGGAGGAAACAACAGGAGGAAACAACAAGAGGAAACAACAGGAGGAAACAACAAGAGGAAACAACGGGAGGAAACAACAGGAGGAAACAACAAGAGGAAACAACGGGAGGAAACAACAGGAGGAAACAACAAGAGGAAACAACAGGAGGAAACAACAGGAGGAAACAACAAGAGGAAACTACAGGAGGAAACAACAGGAGGAAACAACAAGAGGAAACAACGGGAGGAAACAACAGGAGGAAACAACAAGAGGAAACTACAGGAGGAAACAACAGGAGGAAACAACAAGAGGAAACAACAAGAGGAAACAACGGGAGGAAACAACAGGAGGAAACAACAAGAGGAAACAACGGGAGGAAACAACAGGAGGAAACAACAAGAGGAAACAACAGGAGGAAACAACAGGAGGAAACAACAGGAGGAACAACAGGAGGAAACAACAAGAGGAAACAACAGGAGGAAACAACAGGAGGAAACAACAGGAGGGGAAACAACAGGAGGAACAACAGGAGGAAACAACAGGAGGAAACAACGGGAGGAAACGACGGGAGGAAACGACGGGAGGAAACAACGGGAGGAAACAACGGGAGGAAACAACAGGATGAAACAACAGGAGGAAACAACAGGATGAAACAACAGGATGAAACAACGGGATGAAACAACGGGAGGAAACAACGGGAGGAAACAACAGGAGGAAACAACAGGATGAAACAACGGGAGGAAACAACGGGAGGAAACAACAGGAGGAAACAACGGGATGAAACAACGGGAGGAAACAACGGGAGGAAACAACGGGAGGAAACAACGGGATGAAACAACGGGAGGAAACAACGGGAGGAAACAACAGGAGGAAACAACGGGATGAAACAACGGGAGGAAACAACGGGAGGAAACAACGGGAGGAAACAACGGGAGGAAACAACAGGAGGAAACAACAGGAGGAAACAACAGGAGGAAACAACAGGAGGAAACGACAGGAGGAAACAACAGGAGGAAACAACGGGAGGAAACAACGGGAGGAACAACAGGATGAAACAACAGGAGGAAACAACAGGAGGAAACAACAGGAGGAAACAACAGGAGGAAACGACAGGAGGAAACGACAGGAGGAAACAACAGGAGGAAACAACAAGAGGAAACTAGCGTAAATGCCGATATGCACAACTCGTGTTTGTCTCTTGAACCTTCAGCTGAGTTTTAAACCTTAAGCTGAGGTTCTCCATGCACCTCCAGAAGAGGGGGACCCGCCTGCCCTTTCTCTCCCCAACAGCTGCAAGTACGGTGGCTAACATTCACTCACTAAGCCCTCACCAACCTTGGGTTAGGGTTAGCTGCTTCATGTAACCAGGAGTCGTCTGGGACCGGACAGAGACTTGGAGCATCATGACGCAACCCGGTCTCACAGCGTTTCGTTATAGTCACGAAATGTAATCTACTGATTCGTGTTCACCAACACCATTTTCGTAAAAGCAATGTATTTCTGTTGGTAGTGTGTTACTGTTTCTCCGGTCGGGTCGTGGAAGACCGGAAGCTGTGGTTCATAAAAACATGTTCTTACTCAATATCAAGCCACGATTATTGCTTTTTTTTAAAATTCTATAATGTCGGACTTTTGTTGTCGTCTGTGAGGGAAATAAACGGCTCAGAGTCTCAGGATACTGAAATCTGTATTTTCAAATCTTATTTTGCTTCTAATTTGTTTTTATTTGTGCAGGCACGAAACAGACTACCAATAGAACTACGTTGCTTCTAAAATCGTGTGACGGTGAACACGAATCAATTTTACATTTGGTGACTATAACAAGAAATGCCGTGAGACCGGGTTGCATAAATAATTGTCACTTATCTGTCCGTTAAGAGTCTTTCCTGCCCTGTGACGAGAGACTAAAAATAATAATAATATATCAATTTTATATCGCGCTTTTCTGAACCCAAAGACGCTTTACATTTGGGAGGGAGGGTAGACAAACAAAACAACAACAAAGACAGAACCAAAAAGAAACAAAACACAACAGAAAAGCAGTCAGGAGGAAGTTGATTGAGAGGGGGGGGGGCTTATGGATAGAGAGTTGAAGAGGTGGGTTTTGAGGCGAGAAGGAAGCGCTGAGGCACTTGTTACTCCAAAGGGAACATTTCTTATAAAAGGAGCAGCGCTGTGCCCGTTCTTCTGGTGGTTATTCCTCTGCTGAGTGTATTATTGTAACCGTGTCAAGAAAGGTCCAGCGGCCTTTGGACCTGAACCACAACGCCTCCCTGCCCTCCCACCCTCAGCATCAGCATTACAGGGTTTCAAAGCCATGGAGACTCATTTCATTCATTTGACATTTCTTCAAAATGCAAGGCTCAGTTCTGTCCTGTGCTAAAAGGCAGTCCTCCTCCATCAGAGCAGCATGAACATAGACGGGACACAAAACAGATACGACAGATACAACAGTGCAAGGGAATGTTTTGAGAAGTGCAAGTTAATACAAATCAAATAGAAATGGAATATGATATATTGATAAATAATTAGCAAGATGCAAACAGAATGTTCTTTACAAAGTTCAGGTGTTTAGTTATTTAGTCCAGTGGCCAGTCGGATGAAACTGTCTGTGTCGGATCACATCACATCACATGTCACTGGTTAGACGCTTCTATCCAAAGCGACTTACATACATTCAGTACCGTGGACACTCCCCACTGGAGCACTTTGGGGTGAAGAGTCTCAGGGACATTAAAGTCCAGCACACTCCCCACTGGAGCACTTTGGGGCGAAGAGTCTCAGGGACATTAAAGTCCAGCACACTCCCCACTGGAGCACTTTGGGGTGAAGAGTCTCAGGGACATTAAAGTCCAGCACACTCCCCACTGGAGCACTTTGGGGTGAAGAGTCTCAGGGACATTAAAGTCCAGCACACTACCCACTGAGCCACAGCCTCCCTGGATCAGGAGATGTCTCAATGCATCATTCTAGAAAAGCATTCACACATTCCATATGTAGTGGAGGACCTGTTGGAGGGACTGAGATGAACCCCAGCTCAGATCCCCTTGGGAGATTAGAAATGCTTACGGGAAGGACCGTAGATCTGGGAGTCAGTGCCAAAAGCTTTAGTGCATTTGTAAATGATTGTAAACACTCTGAAGTATGTGAATCCCTTTTAACCCGAGTCTTTAAAATTAATCAACATCCAAACGCATGAACTGTGCTTCCAGTCCTCCACCGGCTGCTTATCTCTCCGTCTACTTTATATATAGCGCAGGTATGAGACGCAGCGCAGCACAAATGGGTTTGCATATGGAACTCATGGATTTATATGGAACGTTACAGTGTACACAGAAGTATGCACACACACACACACACACACACACACACACACACACACACACACACACACACACACACACGTGTAAACCATTATCAGGTCAACAATCTGCCTGCAGTTGGGTTCCCCCACTCTTCTCTCTGCGCCTTCCATCCATCCACCCCGACTGCTTTCATTACAGCCAGATTGTTCCAATAAATCACACAACCCCCGCCCCCACAGAACAAAAGTCCCCTGCTTTCTTCTCCCCTCTCTGCGTCTCTTTCTTTTCTCCCAGCACCCTGCAGCAGTCCGCACAGGAAAGTCTTTAAACGAGAAGCACATTTCAGGGCTGATGAGGGCGATGGCTGGGAAGTAGGGGGTTGTTTCAATGCAGGGGCTTTTTGGGGGGCTTTATTGACGTGGTGAGTCGGTGCAATCCAGTCATAGCCACTGGAAGCCAAAGCAACCGTCCAGGAACCCTAACCAACAACTTTCCACCCTTTTTTAACTCAAATCTTAAATTGAGGTTCTTCGTGCATCTCCAGAAGAGAGGGGTGACCGCGCCTGCCCTGCCCCTCACCAATGCAGCTCAGAGTACGGTGGCTAACATTCCCTTATGGCGCATTTCCACTACACGGCCTCGCTCGGTATGGCTAGGCCTCGTTAGGACCGGCTCACTTTATGGCGCATTTCCATTACAGTTTAGGAACTGGGGCAGTTACTATAGTAACGCAGTGTAGGCGGAGCCGTGACGTCATCTTCAATGAGAGCCCCAGAAAAACAATCCAGCCGTTAGCCGTTAGCCCTCAGAGCTCACAGCTCTTCATATCTGTTCAGAAACTAGACAGAAGCTAAACAAGTACAAACCACAGACTGCCTGTGTCATGGCGAATACAGTCGCTGCTTTATTTATGTCTGTAGGCCGTTGTTGTGAGTGTGGACGGTCGGAGCATATACTGCGTTAGCTTAGCTGATCTCCATTCAGAAAACACGCATTTTAAAGGGTGTTTCTCTGCCGTCTGTCTGCAGACTTAAAGCATTAACTCATGGTTTTTACTAACCGGTATCAGTATGTTGTTACTTCGGCATCATTTAGAACCGTGTATTACAATTAAATCACGGTCAAATATGTTCATCTTGTTGTAGTTGCAGCCCACTTGCCAGCAATCCTCTCTCTAGTTTAGCATACTCAGCCCGACTCAGCCCGGTTGTTCCTGGACCTAGAACCACGATTTGATGGGGCCAGGAAAACTGTGAATTAGGACCCGCTAGCTGGTACTAGGCCAAGTGGAAAGGCAACCAAAAACGGGCCCCGCACGGCTCGGCACGCTTAAAGCGAGCGACCCACTGCCATGGAAACGGGTCATTACAAAGCCCTCAACAACCTTGCCCCCCCCCCACCCCCCCTACCTCTGTGACCTCAAAAAAGCCTTAAAACTCACCTTTTCACTCTTGCCTTCAACTCCTAATCCACTAACCCCTCCGTCCTCTTCCACCTTGTAGGAGCCGCATTTAAGTTTATTTTGTTTTGATTTTTTTGGAACCTTGATTAATGCATTTTTCTGTTTCAGTGAGAGGGCAGCAGGGCTCAGGTGAAGGGGGCGGGGCTAAGGCTTTACGTTGGAGCTGCGGTGTGACGGGAGGGCAGCAGGGCTCAGGTGAAGGGGGCGGGGCTAAGGCTTTACGTTGGAGCTGCGGTGTGACTGGAGGGCAGCAGGGCTCAGGTGAAGGGGGCGGGGCTAAGGCTTTACGTTGGAGGTGCGGTGTGTGACGGGAGGGCAGCAGGGCTCAGGTGAAGGGGGCGGGGCTAAGGCTTTACGTTGGAGCTGCGGTGTGTGACGGGAGGGCAGCAGGGCTCAGGTGAAGGGGGCGGGGCTAAGGCTTTAAGTTGGAGGTGCGGTGTGTGACGGGAGGGCAGCAGGGCTCAGGTGAAGGGGGCGGGGCTAAGGCTTTAAGTTGGAGGTGCGGTGTGTGACGGGAGGGCAGCAGGGCTCAGGTGAAGGGGGCGGGGCTAAGGCTTTACGTTGGAGGTGCGGTGTGTGACGGGAGGGCAGCAGGGCTCAGGTGAAGGGGGCGGGGCTAAGGCTTTACGTTGGAGCTGCGGTGTGTGACGGGAGGGCAGCAGGGCTCAGGTGAAGGGGGCGGGGCTAAGGCTTTAAGTTGGAGGTGCGGTGTGTGACGGGAGGGCAGCAGGGCTCAGGTGAAGGGGGCGGGGCTAAGGCTTTACGTTGGAGGTGCCGTGTGTGACGGGAGGGCAGCAGGGCTCAGGTGAAGGGGGCGGGGCTAAGGCTTTAAGTTGGAGGTGCGGTGTGTGACGGGAGGGCATCAGGGCTCAGGTGAAGGGTGCGGGGCTAAGGCTTTACGTTGGAGGTGCGGTGTGTGACGGGAGGGCAGCAGGGCTCAGGTGAAGGGGGCGGGGCTAAGGCTTTACGTTGGAGGTGCGGTGTGTGACGGGAGGGCAGCAGGGCTCAGGTGAAGGGGGCGGGGCTAAGGCTTTACGTTGGAGGTGCGGTGTGTGACGGGAGGGCAGCAGGGCTCAGGTGAAGGGGGCGGGGCTAAGGCTTTACGTTGGAGCTGCGGTGTGTGACGGGAGGGCAGCAGGGCTCAGGTGAAGGGGGCGGGGCTAAGGCTTTAAGTTGGAGGTGCGGTGTGTGACGGGAGGGCAGCAGGGCTCAGGTGAAGGGGGCGGGGCTAAGGCTTTACGTTGGAGGTGCCGTGTGTGACGGGAGGGCAGCAGGGCTCAGGTGAAGGGGGCGGGGCTAAGGCTTTAAGTTGGAGGTGCGGTGTGTGACGGGAGGGCATCAGGGCTCAGGTGAAGGGTGCGGGGCTAAGGCTTTACGTTGGAGGTGCGGTGTGTGACGGGAGGGCAGCAGGGCTCAGGTGAAGGGGGCGGGGCTAAGGCTTTACGTTGGAGGTGCGGTGTGTGACGGGAGGGCAGCAGGGCTCAGGTGAAGGGGGCGGGGCTAAGGCTTTATGTTGGAGGTGCGGTGTGTGACGGGAGGGCAGCAGGGCTCAGGTGAAGGGTGCGGGGCTAAGGCTTTACGTTGGAGGTGCGGTGTGTGACGGGAGGGCAGCAGGGCTCAGGTGAAGGGGGCGGGGCTAAGGCTTTACGTTGGAGGTGCGGTGTGTGACGGGAGGGCAGCAGGGCTCAGGTGAAGGGGGCGGGGCTAAGGCTTTATGTTGGAGGTGCGGTGTGTGACGGGAGGGCAGCAGGGCTCAGGTGAAGGGGGCGGGGCTAAGGCTTTAAGTTGGAGGTGCGGTGTGTGACGGGAGGGCAGCAGGGCTCATGTGAAGGGGGCGGGGCTAAGGCTTTAAGTTGGAGGTGCGGTGTGTGACATGCAGACGCAACCTTATGCTGAGTAGAAGACAGATTATTAGGATCTGATGTTTAAGTTTATGTTAAATATCGTTTTCGTATTATGTTTTGCTGGAAATAAACCTTCAAGAGCAACAGAAACGTCCGGTGGGTTTTGTACTGCGAGTCTGACACTGCTTCCGAGGCCCAAGCTCTACATGTGGCCAAGAACATGAACTGTTGAGGTGAAGGTTACAAGAAAAACCTTTCGGGATGTTGGCCACAACACACCTAGTTTAGCACTTTTGACTTCTGTTGTTATTTGTCTTCTTTACTTGCTTGCAAAGCGCTCTGAGCCGCAGGAACAGCACTATATCAATAACAGCTGGTGATCTTGGAAGAGTTGGTAGAAATGTTGTTATTCAAGAGGTTTGACCAACAGTACACTTCTGTGTTGCAATACCAACAACTGCGCCAGTGGGCGTCTTCAACCCTCGTCACTGCTAACCCACTGTCGTCTGAAGCTCAGCGCACAGCCTGAGAGGTTTCCCTGGTAACGCAGCGTCACTATCACAGATTAGTCATCAGTCAAATATGTTTGGACTGGGCAGCTTTTAAAGCATTCCTGCTCAAAGTTAACAATCAAAAAGCCTCTGTAGTATTACAGAGTTCTGCTTATTCTCTCAGCCTGTCCAGCTGAGAGCCCTGCTACGGTCATCGTGAAGCTTTATCTGTCCACACTTCGTAATAAGGACAGAGGTGACACACGTTCTGCGCTCAACCCTCAGAGACAGGCGAGGAGGAGGCGAACAAGAATACATTTCAGGCAGTTGCAGTCCTGCTGCAAGTTTCTCTATTTCAGTTCACTTGTATATGTTTCTGTTTTCTGATTGGACTTTGTCGACAAAACAAACGGTTTCCCAAAGAAGAACTCTCTCCTCTCGTTGCCCCAGTTACAGCCCACCACGTCGGCCACACCCTTCAGAAGAGGCTCTTGAAAACAGTCCCTTCTTTTGAACCTCCTTTTCATTGGAAGCTCGCAGCGTGTACTCTGTTCTGTGAATATGTAATTAGGTATTTGTTTGTGTAGCTGCTCTCTGTGGCTGGCCTCGAGTTGTGTTTCTCTGAATGCTTTCATTGTGTGTCTGTGATTGAAGGCAGTTCGGATCATAGATATATTTAAACACTAGATGGCTGAAGCGGGAGTCGCCAGCGTAGCTCACCGGCGGCCATCTTGCCACAGTCAACAGCTACGGCTAGTGAGGGGAGGGATCTGCACAGAAATGCTCTGAACTCGCTGAAATCTTGACTGATTTACAAACGGTTTCTTTCTTTCTTTCAGTCTTTCTTTCGAACAGATTAAAAAATAACAAATAACAAATGTGAAAAACAGAATACCGTATTGTTATAATACAGTATGTATCCACATTCATAGTAATACTTTGTATATTCAACAAAGAAAACTAAAAATGTCTTCATATTAATAATAATAATAAATCATATGTGTCCGAAAGGGAGCAGGAGGAAGCAAATGCTTATTAGTTTGGTTTATTATAAACGTTATTAGCATGGCTATGATACAGGAGACAACAAGACATGTTGAAAAAAACAAGTTAATGATTATAAGTATGCAGTATCATAACTACATCTTTGATGTTTATAACAAACCAAACCGTTTGAAAATTGAGCAATCTACGGTTATTTCAAAAGAGCACCAGAGACATAGGCTGCAGTCGAATAATCCAAAGATCAGCTCCTAAGTTCTAACCCTATCGTCTATCCCTTGACCTCTGAGTGAAAGGTCACGGGGTTAAGGGATAGTGGATAGGAGAATTCAAAAGGACTTAGGAGAAGAGACTGCGGTACTTTAGAGAATCAACTGCACTTCACTATCCCACGTGTTTCTGATGCGCCAGCGGACGTCCTGAATGTGCGTCTGCTGCTGTGGGGTAACCATGGAAACCACAGTTTTCTATATAGCGGACTACAACATGGATGTTCAATAAGAACGAGGGACTGCTGTGAACTCATCCAGAGACTCTGCTCCGTGCTCTGATGCTGCTGCTCTGCTTTGTGAACGAGACAACAGAGAAACATATTCTTCAGGACCAAAGCTGGAACTGAGAGAAAGAGGAAAGTGAAACTTCTGCTCGTCTCCCTCTCCCTCCGGTCCACATTAATACCAATGATCCCAATACGTATGATTGATGAACTAAAGATCTTAAAATCAATACAGATGTATTTATTATAAACGTTAGTCCTTAACATCTGTCTCTGTGTGTATCACCATTCAGCATCTTTTAGAAGTTGAACAAACCCCCCACAGCTCAGTGAAGACTGAGAGACTTCATTTGATCATTTCAGTGAAAACTAACGTTCATATTTCTCTCTTTGTTATAATACTGATGAACGTTCAGAACAAAGCACTTTGCAACTTACCACCTATGTTTTAAAATGCTTAATAAGCACCGTAACTTTCATGATATCATTTCTCCGTCATATTTGTTTGTGTAGCTGCTCTCTGTGGCTGACCTCGAGCCGTTGTTTCCGTGAACGGCCGACTGTTGAGTGACGGCAAATGCTGCGGCTGCAATGCATTGTGGGGCAGCATTTTCTCCTCTCCTTTCGGTGAGGGAGGTCCAGTGGTTCCTAAGCTAAAGGAGGTGAGAAAGGAAGTTTGGAACCTCCTTTCCTTTCATCTAGAGTTCCCAGCCTGGAGGTCGCAGGGGGGGCGCCAGGCCTCAGATGATTTGAGGCCAAATATCTTATTTAGACTTTTTTAAATTTTTAAATTGTATTTTATTAATTTTTTCACATATAATTGTAACGCAATACATGATTGTCACTAAAAGCCTTGTCTCTACATTACAATAAAATGTTTAAAGCATAGTCATTGTCCATGCCGGTTTCAGTTGGATTATTTGTCAGTTGCTCCGATCAGATCATCTCCTCCATTTTGTAGATATTTACGACTTTTGAATCCACACACACACATCGGCAAAATCCGGCTTACTTTGAGCGTGTGTTTTAAACAGTTTAATCCCTTTGTGAATTGTTTCCACTTCCGCCGTCCTTTAATTTCTTCATGCAGCGGGAATCCAGAGGAATGAATCCTGAGTCCAATAACCATCAAAGTCGCTCCAACAGCTCTTTGATTACGCTTTCATCCTCCTTCAACAACATACTTCACATTCATCCAGTTTGTGACAGCAGTTGTAGCATTTTGAGACTTTTAAACTTTAATTACCGCTGTTGCCCCCCCCCCTTGTGTGTGTGTGGGGGGGGGGCGCAACTTCCAACAGGAGTAATTTGGGGGGGCTCTTGGGAGAAAAGGTCTCATGGCTGCCACTGAGGGACTTCCGGGTCATTTCACTCGGTTAGGAAGGTTCCTGAGCTAAACGGACTATTCGACTTCAGCCCTGATGTTATGAATGAGAGAGCTGCCTGTGGCAAGATGGCCGCCATGTGGCAACGTCGGTCTCCATTGGCCAGCAGCGCGGGTGAGTCCTCAATGTTTATATATATCTATGGTTCAGACACCAAACATCTGAGAAGGCTTCATATTTATTTATTTATTCATGTATTTAACGGGGACAGTGCACATTAATGAACATTTCTGTAAACGTGCCAGAGTTAGCCAAGAGGCTGTTTTTCATCTGTAGTCCCTGGACAGATTTTAAAAGTCAACCTAAAACACATTTAATTTAAAACAAGCAACAGCTATTACTGGGATACTTAAATAAAACAATTTAAAATACAGAACATTCAAACAAAAGAAAAGAACGTGTTAACACACAGGCGGTGGGTTGTACGGAGCAGGAGATCGGGTCGGTGTTGGCAGAGCTGATTCCTCACGAACCAGGTTTTGAGTTGGGATTTAAACAAAGTGAACGTGGTCTGGTCTCTGATTGGAGGTGGGATCGAGTTCCATCGCAGCTTTAACAGAACATGAAGACTGACTGAAAGAACTTTTCTGAGTGGAATAATGCAATCACCTCTTGTTACCCTAGTTGCAGTTGTGCGTATGTTCATAAACTGTCGAAGAGGAGGTGAGGTAAGGCCGTTGACAATCTTGTAAAAAAGGCAAGCATTTGTTTAATGAGGTTTTCCCAGCTTAGCAAGTTGTATCTTTGGAGCATCGGGCGGTGATGCGAAAACACAGATTTGTTGTCCAGTATTTTGAGTGTTTGTTTGTACGATGACTCCAGTGGTTTTAATGTCGTTGTTCTGGCATGTGACCAGGTCGTTAAACAGTAGGTGACGTGTGAGAGAACCATAGAGTGTGTGTCCATCAGAGTTGCCTCAATTGACATGTAATCTCTGGTGAACCTAAAATTCGACAGACTGAATTTGACCCTATTACATATTTTTTTAACCTGAGCCTTGAAATTGAGTGTTGAATCAATCATAATAATAATAATAATAATTCCTTACATTTATTATAGCGCTTCTCCAGTGCTCAAAGCGCTTTACAAATACACACATTACACATGACTCCAAGGTATTTGTATTGTGATAGTAGGGATGTAACGGTATCCGTACACGGTTCGGACGTCACGGTTCGGACGTCACGGTTCGGTTCATGCAGTCACACGCAGTGGCGACTGGTCATTAGCGGCAGCCCCACCTAGTGTCAGCAGAAAGTATTACAAATAATGATTACAAAAAAATGCAATTTTTTTTAAAAGAAAAAATAAATATAAAATATATTTTAAGATCATGTTTAATCATCTGATTCGTCTCATTGCTGTTTTAGTCTGTGCTCTTCTAATTAGTGTCTACAGTGTGTGCCTATTAAGCTGTTAAGAGCCATGTGGGACAAACCCGACCCTGCCCCTCCCCCTCTCTGTCTGAGTGAACGGTGACTGTAAAAACTACACTGCGCATGCTCAGAGTATTGTCCTATTTAATGTGTGTGGCAACAAAATAACGACCCTAGGGGCATAGAGCTGCCATCCCCACCATACGTCATCTCACATCACTCAGAGCTGATTGGCTGTAAGTACGTGTGCCGCGAAAAGTGTGGTGTGTGAAGAGGAGACGAGAGAGAGCTGCAGTGAGGCGTCCTAAAACCCGGAAGTGAGCTGCGCATGGCTTCCCTCCACAGAAAGCAACGAGATTTCTCCATAGGATTTAGAAAATAGCTCAAAATAAGATCTGTGGGAAACGTAGCTGTTAGATAAATGCACGTTTTGTTCAGCCGGATAATATCCACATGTCTACCCTACTTTATCATTTTGGAATCATAAATCTATTGATTAGATTAGATTTATGATAGACTTTTGAAACTACAAGAAGATAAGGAGGACTTTTACAAAAAAGTTATAGATTTTTGTCCAGAAGGATAGCATGGACTTCATCTTCAAGTCAAGGTGAGACCGCAATGTTATTGAAGATGGGATCTTACTTAGAGAGAACAATTCAATATTTAAATGATAACATTACATTTTCTGTTTTAAATTAATCGAAGCATCAGACTAAAAAAGCTTTTGAGGGGTGTCACGTGGACTAGACCAAGATGGCAGCTGGGAGGCTCCCGACAACCACACATCATTTAATACAAAATCCCTCACTACACGGCAACATATTTTAACACAATATCAGCTTTGATATGTCAAACCCTCCTGCGACCAAGGCTTACGATATCTTCACTCGAGGACGAAGTCGCTAAGTCCACGGAGCGACTCAGAAGATAGCAACATGGCTAACATAGCGGACGTTTTGAGCCAGTTGAAATCACCGCGGGCGGACTTCGGAACAAAGTTGGACAACATTGACACACGTCTGACTGTCGTGGCGACCTCAATGGCTGCATTGGAGATTAAAGTAACAGAATTAAAACGGGATGTTTCTTCCAATTCAACCCGTATTAACGAGGCCGAAGGCCGCATACACCACGCAGAGCAGACGCTTGAAAAAAACGGAGGCCGCGCTTGACTCCGTTAACAATCGTATCGCTTGCCTTGAGTCAAAGACAGACGCCCTGGAGAACCGGGCAGAAGACAGAATCTACGGCTGGTATACGAGAAAGAGCCGAGGGCCAACAACCACTCCTCAACTTCGTTAACGACATGCTGACACGACGTCTGGAGCTGACACCTGACGGGGCTCTCACTCTGGAGCGGGTTCATCGCACGCTAGCGTCGGGGGAACCCAACCAACACAGAGCGGTCATCGTCCGCCTCTTAAGGTTTCAGGAGAAGGAGTTTGTCTACCGTGAATCAAGACGTCGAGACATCACACATGACGGGGGCAAGATATCATCCGGAAACGGTCCGGATCCGACGGGGATTTAACACCGTTACAACGTTGTTTGTTGACATCAACGCCTTCCGTGGATTCCAACACAACCCCTTCAAACTCAGAGTGCTACACAACGGCAAGATGAATCTCTTCACAACGCCACCAGAAGCCGAACAGTTCTACAAAAGCATGACACGAACGCCTCTGGTGTGTGTCGCGTGGGAATCGCACGGCCACAAAGAGCTTGAGATGGCATCGGAAGATGTCAGGCTTTGTGAGTTGAGTTACATCGACATATGTGGATATGTCCCTCAATGTTTCTACACAAGGGGTGGGGTATGCACTTCAGTTGGGGAGATGCTAGGGTTGAGGGTGTGCCTGTTCTGGTGTGTGTGTGTGTGTGTGTGGGGTGTGTGTGTGTCCTTAGGGGGGAGGAGGAGTTTCGTTGCTTATAACGCTGAGATGAATGTCTATGGAGAGAGCACGTCAGGGCAGTAGTTTGGATATTAAAAGCTGGAACGTCCGGGCGATGAGAACATTGGCTAAATTGAAGCAAGTTTTAAACAGGAGACACATGTACTCGCTGCAGATGTTCACTATTTGTTAGAACGGGGTACACAAATACTGGACTCAAATGCAACGACTCATATTTTAATGAGAAAATAAAACAAAGTATTAACACAAACATCACTCTTGCGAGGACGAAACAAAACTCGGATATCAAACAAACAAAACTCGGACATATGAAGCACATTGAAACAAGAGGAACTGGCACAAGACAAAGGGAGACGAGGACTATTTAAACGTGAGGGAATAGGGACCAGGTGGAAACAATCAGGGGCGGGGCAGACGCTGACGATGGCGGGAAAACACCCAAAGAGAGGAAGTAACCAGGTCTGAAAAGGAAGACAAGAGGGAAGTACAAAATAAAACGGGAAATGGGAAAACGAGACATGACATGAAACACGGGGACTTGACTAGAGATGACAGACGTAAGATAGACAGACAAGACGTGAAGTAACATGAAAACCTGAGTCTGCATAGAAACCTGAGGAGACTTGGAATGACAGACATAAAACAAACAGAACTACCACAATTGACGAGACACCACACTATTTGAGCAAAAGGTGGCCAGGCCAAGTGTGCTATTCTTCCCATTGTACTTACGCACGAGGTGTGGCTCCTTGGACACAAATCGATACCATTTCAACTTCTAAAAACTATCCAAGATCCACGTGGAAGGTATATTATTGTCCAAGGCAATATTTTGTCACAACAAATTAATTGTACAAGTGTCTATGTCCCGAATGAGGATAACCCCTCGATAAGTGTCTGCTTTGGAGGGACTTCATATTATAGGAGGAGACTTGAAGTGTGCTCGTGATCCACTCCTTGAGGTTGATATGACTCATGTGCAAAACGAGGCTTGGATATATGAAGGATTTCAGGGGAAGTGAAGTTTGGAGGAACTTCGGATAAGAGGGAGTTTTCTTGCTATTCAAGCTCATATAAAACTCTTTGATTATTTTTAGATTTCTGTGGAGCTTCTGTCCGAGGTCAAAAGTTGTGGTTACGCGTCACGCTGGTTACACGCTGATCTACTTCAAGACCCAGACTTTGTTACATCGGTGGAAAGTTGCATTGACAATTATTGTGAAGTAAATACAGATGAAACTTCAGCCAGCATTAGACGGGAAGCATTTCAAGCTTATATAAGAAACGATCAGTTTTACACATTCTAAAACTTAGCAGCGTAATCAAGAATTACAAACATTAGAAAACAAAATGAAGAGCGGAGATTCGCAACATCCCCACGCTGGACGCCTTCAAAGGACCCTCAAGTCCCATCTGAAATGTACCGTCACAACGACCCTGAAAGATGACGTGATCTATCCGTCACGAGAGCTACGATAAGTTGACAAGTGACAGAATGGCTAAAAGCCTGGACCACGCAATCGTACTACGAGCAAGGGAAGCAGCGGGTAAACGCCTGGCCTGGAGAGTACAGAAAATGCAGAAAGAACGATCAATGGTATAAAATCAGTATCTGTAACTTAACCGTAGAGCCACAAGAGATGAGTAATCATGTTAGAGACTTTTATAAATCAGAATACACAGAAACCAGGGAAGCTCAGAGCAATCTCCTCGACAGGTTCATACTCTGTCAGATGATGACACGGCAAAACTAGATAGTCCATTCACAATAGCCGACCTTTGTGAAGCTATAGGGAATATCAACAGCGGTGAAGGGTTGGTAGGTAACCCCGTTTTGAAGCACTTCCGAGATTCGGGTTTGGTGAAACCGTTCTGAAATGGATTCAACTGCTATTCACACACCCAACCGTTGAGATCCTAACCAACAACACTCTCCCTTTCATTTAGAGCGATCTATCCGACAGGGTTGCCCTCTGTCTCCACTGCTATTTACATTATCAATCGAACCTTCAGCTATGGCCGTTAAGGCCCTGACACACCTACCCGATTTTGGCCGTCAGAGGCAGTCGGGCATTCGCGGCGCCCTACTCAGGTTGGTGTGTCCCGCACGTCTCGCACCGTCGTTGCTTTACGGCACATTTTCACACACGGCCGATTCAACTTTTTCAACTTCCTGTCATTTGTCAGAATTCTGACATAGATATATTCTGACTGTTTTCTCTGTTCCAAACTCAATGTCTTCTCAATTCAACATAAATATTTAGCCATTCAGAGAAATTAATATTATAAAAAATCAAAACTTGTCATAATAAATTCATAAAGTATTGTTTATTCAGTTTCAGACCCGAGTAACGCATTATTAACTGTTCAACACCATGATTATGATGTTTTACTTGATAATCTGTTGCTCTCCGCCAAACGTCTGATGCCAAACCTTCGTAGTCATCTTTTTACGATAATTCATCCGATGTGAACCGTCCCCATTGTCAAAGCAGCTCCACATCGGGAGGATTGAGAACAGCAGGTGTAATTAATAACACAATGGCTGCATGTTGGTTCAGGTGGGTTATTTTAGAGCAGACATAGCTGAACGGTGAGGTCACTTCTGGATGGTCTCCATGGAAACTGATCAGTAACTCAACGCCGCACATTTAGTTTCAATTACCTTCACAAGGTTTTACATATTTACCAAAAGCTGCTAGTTAGATTTATTCCAACTCGTTTTGGAATATTGCTTTCATCAGCGCTGGGTAATTATTAAAACATCAAGTCACGGAGAAAACAGACATCCGCAGAGCTCAAAGCAGAGGAAGGAAAACCCAAACCCGAGGACAAACATCGCGCTCCATGACTTTAATATGTCTTCTTAATGTAACAGAGCAGCGCAGTGACGAGTCCTAAAACCAGGAAGTGGGTCAGCATGTCTCCACTTCCTGTCCCCTGGTCTCAGAGCCAATGGGATCTCTCCGTAGGGTTCTGGAAGATATCTGAACTAAGGTCTGAGGTTGAGACGCGTTGAAGAGACGGGTCACGTTTTGTCACGTACTGTATACGTAACGAAACGGTTTCTCTGCATTTGACCCATCCTAGTGTTAGGAGCAGTGGGCTGCCATTTTGTACGGCGCCCGGGGAGTGTAGGGAACGGTGCCTTGCTCAGGGACACCTCGGCAGCACTTGAACTGGTGACCTTCCAGTTGCCAAGCCGAGTCCCTATCGACTTCGCCACCACCGCCCCATGCTACCTGACTGACCTCCTCCACAGACACACTCCCACTCGCTCCCTCCGCTCTGCTGCTGCCAACCTCCTGCCCCCCCCCCACCCCACCCGGACCAACCTCAAGTCCTGGGGCGGCAGAGCCTTCTCCGTTGCTGCCCCCACCCTCTGGAGCTCACTCCCCCGACCCATCAGAGATTCTTCCTCCCTCACCGCATTCCAAACATCACTCTAAACCCACCTGGTCAACCACTGACCCCTATTGTCTGTTCTGTTTGTCTCTTTGTGTATTTCTTTATCTATTTTCTTCATATATGGTTTTGTTTTCTCCTCTTAACTCTCTGTCAGAGCGTCTTTGAGTTTCATGCAAAGCGCTATAAAAGTCCCATGTATTATTATTATTAAATCGGTCAGATTTGACCCGAAGACAACAGGAGGGTTAAACGGTCCCTATTCTCGTTATGTGGTGCAGTGCATGTCAATGGTCTGCAAAGGCTAAAACATCAATACTATACTAAATAACTATCCTCAAGGCGAGACGCGACATCATGACTAGAGGAAATAGAACATCCCAAACACACACTTCCATTTAAATCACGTGAAAGTGTTAAAAACGGTAAGTAAGGACATTGGAAGTTAAAGAGGCCCAATTCTGCTCCCTGTGGTGCTCCTTCTCCTGTGTTATAAAGGTGTTAGTGCATGTCAATGGTCTGCAAAGGCTCATATCTTATAGTCTTTTACTTGAAATGGTGTTATTTTGTACCCTTAACGGAAAAATACAGAAAACGACCTCCATCCATAAACCCACATAACGTCACACAGTAATCATGTTGTGTGTGTGTGTGTGTGTGTGTGCACGTGTGTGTGTGTGTGTGGTTGAGGTGTGTGGGGGTGGTTGAGGTGTGTGTGTGTGTGTGTGTGTGTGTGCGTGCGTGTGTGTGTGTCTGTGTGTATGTAATGAGGTATTGAGAGACTCAGTGCTGTGTAATCAGCTTCTGTTGTTACTGGAAACCCGTTGCGTGTGTGTGTCTGCTCTGTGCGTGTGTCTGCTCTGTGTGTGTGTCTGCTCTGTGCGTGTGTCTGCTCTGTGTGTGTGTCTGCTCTGTGTGTGTGTCTGCTCTGTGTGTAATGGGGCCACATTCCTCAAATCCACAAGGAGGAAAATCAAGAACGTGTTCATTACTGCTGCACAATCATACAAGCACACGACACAAGGACACACAATCAGTTGGATTCAACATTTACATCGTTTTAATACTGCTCTTTTCTCTCAGCATGTTGCCCTTCGACAAACACAAGAATACAAAGTACACAGGGAAGGGTCAGCTGGACACACACACACACACACACACACACACACACACACACACACACACACACACACACACACACACACACACACACACACACACACACACACACACACCACACACACACACACACACACACACACACACACACACACACACACACACACACACACCACACACACACACACACACACACACACACACACACACACACACACACACACACACACACACACACACACACACACACACACACACACACACACACACACACACAGACTTTGAATAAATTACATTTTATATTTCTTCATTTTTTTGTTTGTAATGGAATATCAAAGTCTTGAGAGGTGAAATAAAGGCCCCTTTGTTCTGGAACTGCACGTCAGCACGTCAGCACGTCAGCACGTCAGCACGTCAGCACGTCAGCACGTCAGCACGTCAGCACGTCAGCACGTCAGCACGTCAGCACGTCACATGACAGCACGTCACATGACACGACTCGATGTCAGCGATGTTGCTAAGGCACGTCTCTGTAAACCTGTTTATTTCCCTAGCGAAGAGTACGGTGGCCGACAGCTGCTAACCTGCTATTTCAGATATACTGACCAACACTGACAGTTATGAGACGACCGACTCTGCTGTGTGCGTCACTCTTTAGTGTCCCCTGGTCTCCAGCTGTGTGCGTCACTCTTTAGTGTCCCCTGGTCTCTCAGCTGTGTGCGTCACTCTTTAGTGTCCCCTGGTCTCTCAGCTGTGTGCGTCACTCTTTATTGTCCCCTAGTCTCCCAGCTGTGCGCGTCACTCTTTAGTGTCCCCTGGTCTTCAGCTGTGTGCGTCACTCTTTAGTGTCCCCTGGTCTCCAGCTGTGTGCGTCACTCTTTAGTGTCCCCTGGTCTCTCAGCTGTGTGCGTCACTCTTTAGTGTCCCCTGGTCTCCCAGCTGTGCGCGTCACTCTTTAGTGTCCCCTGGTCTTCAGCTGTGTGCGTCACTCTTTAGTGTCCCCTAGTCTCCCAGCTGTGTGCGTCACTCTTTAGTGTCCCCTGGTCTCCCAGCTGTGTGCGTCACTCTTTAGTGTCCCCTGGTCTCCCAGCTGTGTGCGTCACTCTTTAGTGTCCCCTGGTCTCCCAGCTGTGTGCGTCACTCTTTAGTGTCCCCTGGTCTCCCAGCTGTGTGCGTCACTCTTTAGTGTCCCCTGGTCTCCCAGCTGTGTGCGTCACTCTTTAGTGTCCCCTGGTCTCCCAGCTGTGTGCGTCACTCTTTAGTGTCCCCTGGTCTCCCAGCTGTGTGCGTCACTCTTTAGTGTCCCCTGGTCTTTCAGCTGTGTGCGTCACTCTTTAGTGTCCCCTGGTCTCCCATCTGTGTGCTTCTCTCTTTAGTGTCCCCTGGTCTCCCAGCTGTGTGCGTCACTCTTTAGTGTCCCCTGGTCTCCCAGCACTTTCTATATTTACATATTTTTTGAAAGGGCATTGCATTTCTCCAGTTGCAATGTTTTGCTCTGTTTTAACGGGTTAGCACCGGTCGACCATCGTACTATTGTTCTA
Organism: Champsocephalus esox; assembly: GCA_036324585.1. Taxonomy (NCBI): domain Eukaryota; kingdom Metazoa; phylum Chordata; class Actinopteri; order Perciformes; family Channichthyidae; genus Champsocephalus; species Champsocephalus esox. The sequence continues at coordinate 1,621,737 of CM070480.1, read as the reverse complement.
GAAATAAACATCAGCATGTAATATGACACTCTGTAAACCTTTTTTTTTGCAATTTAAGATTCTTTCTCTAAAGGACAAACTGAACCCTTGTGACGGCCCCAGACAGGAGAGAGAGAGCACATGAGTCAGGGCGGCACACTGAGCCTGTGCATCTCACAGTCTGGTTGGCTGTAAACAAGCAACAGTCCAAACACGAGGCGGGTAGGAGGCGGAGAGCGGTGTGTGGGCAGCAGACGTCTCGATCATATCAGAACCAACCAGGAAACTATCGCCTACCGCTCCGTCACACTCGCAGCTCATTTCCTTCGAGCACTTTGAAATAGCTTTCATCTCTCGGCGCGTGTCTGCAGCTTTCTAGGAGCGGCTTCTGTGGTGGAAGGCCTTTGAACACACGTTTAGGATCAGAGGCCTTTCTTATGCAGCAGAGAAAATCAAAGTCGAACCTCATGCAGTTACCAACCTCTAAACATGATGGACAGATGACTTGTGTTCTGGTGTTATCTTTAAATGAATGTTTGTTAGTATACATTTCATAAATGTTCGTTTCTTTTAGTGCTTTCAGCTCAACAAAAGGGTTTAGCTACATGTTTCCCTCGGATGCAAATACAAAATTAAAGAATCCATGATGACTGGCAGGCTATTCAAGGGGAACAGTTCGTAATGTTTCAGCTCACAGCCATAGCAACACTGAATGGACATCGGCAGCAAGAACAGGATGGAAATACAAAAACAACAAAACGGGGTGTCACGGTAGAAGCTACACAAAACGGTCACCGAGCGATGCAGGCAGTCCTTTGAAGGGCTCTTCATTCAGTCCATTTATCTTTCACAGCAAAGTAATCTCCCAAAGAGAACATCTTCAAGACGCGTGGAGAGAATTATAGTCAATCCGAAGACACTGAATAATCCAATGTTGCTTGAATTACAGTCTCGTTTGATCTGAGAAGGTCCACAGCTACACACAATCTTTAGACCGCTTTCACAGCAACCTGTTTTGCATTATTGCATTTCTTTATCATCATCAGTCCTGTGGACACGACAACGCAAAAGAAAGATTTATTTTCAGTGCAAGTTCTTTTTTAACTCCCATGGAGCGGTTCGCGTTGGTCGAAGAACCGTTTTGTCCCGGGACGTTCGGTCTCTGCATCTCCGTCACTATTTAAACCACTGTCACTTCCGGCAGTTCTGCAGCCCGAACTCTTTTGGGCTTTGAGGCACTTTTCTCGCAAATCCAGCAAAAAGGATTACAGCTCCTTCACATAGTCTCTTTCATACAAGCAAAGAGAAAAATCCACTGGTTGCAGTTGTGTCCATGCAAAAAGGCACCAGACCCTTCTAGTCAATTGCACTTAGTTGAATCACTTGGTTAGCTCTGCTCGGTGACTTTAAACTGCATCATAGTCCCAGTGTCTGCATGTTGTTGGATATTAGAAGTAGGATGGCTTTAATGACGCTATATTGTTATTCGATGGGCAGTGGCCTTGCATTAAGGGTACTTCAAAGTCCAAACCCCCCTTTTGTTGCAAGGATGGAGGTGGCTGAGGAGTTTGACATCTGTCAATCTCAGTTTGTTTTTGGGGTAGTATACCATTTCCCCCATTCTCCAGGCAGGCCTTGGTCCCCTCTAGTTCCATTGGATCTGGATCTGCCGGGCCTAGCTCCAGCTCCATTCCCGCACTGGCCTGCCTCCTCTTTCGGACACAAATGATCGTCCCGGCCACCACGGCCAACCCGAGCACCAGCGCCAGTGCAGCAAAGGCGGGGATGAGGGTGTATGTCAGCGGGCTCTGGGTCTCCACCCTGGACTCTCTAGACATCCGCGGTATCCCTTCAGTACGAGCCTCCGTACATGACCCTGTTTCAACAGAGCTGTTGGTCCTGGAGCTGATTCTTTCCTCCAGGGGACTGGCACAGACTGAGTAGGTACAGTTGGGTAGCAAACCACGCAAAGTGTACTCAGGGTAGGACGCCGGTACACTCAGGATTATGGGGCGGCGGTCAGGCCCCGAGAGGTTACGGTAGGTCAGCCGGATTCCCCGGATGTCTGGCCGTGTCTGAATGAATCGGTGCAGGTCCAGAAGGATAGATGTGGAGGTGACCTGCCGTGAGCTGATAGCATCCAGTTCAACAGGAATCACAGGGGCGACTAACAACACCTCTGAAGGTTTCGGGGGCTCAGGAACCTCCTCCACATTTTCACAGTAGAGGCCAGATGTTCCCGACGGACACAAACAGCTGAGTTGACCTAACGGGTCAAAATTACAAGTGCCCCCATTGAGGCAGATGTTTGGTGGGCAGATGTGCTCCCCTACCTCCCTGTTGGTGGAGCTTGGAGAGACTGGAGGTTCTGGGGAATGGGGGCGGTCTGTTTTTGAGGAGATGGTGGCCTCACTGGGTGGAGGAGGGGGCGGAATGGCGTTGGTATGGATGGTCTCTGGAAATGTGGTGGACACCTGGGGAACAGGAGTACTTCCAATGGGGGAGTCAACCAGCACTGTTGTAGAAGGTGGACACCCAAAGTCTTTGTGCTCCAGCGCTGAAAGCATCTTCCCGGCATTAACCAAAGGGAAGTGACATCTGGTTTCCTCAGGACGCCCAAGATTCACATTCTTCTCCTTGAGCCAGACGGGGAACCAAGCTAATGGACACAAGCAGTTAAACGGGTTCTCCGCCGCTGTCAGGTGCCCCAGCCTGGGGAAGGTCTGGAAGAAACTCTGAGAAAATCCCTGGAGGTTAAGACCACTTAGATCCAGTTCTTGAAGTCCGATCAGCTTCTGGAAGTCCTCCACCCTCAGATCACCCAATGGGTTGGTAGCCAGGCTGAGCTTGATCAGCCCCTTGAGGGAGTCCTGCTGCAGAGCCGGGGGCACCTCAGTTAACTGGTTTGTGGAGATGTCGAGCTCATGTAGGTTTCCCAGAGAGGCTATGAGATCCTCATCCAGAGAGGTGAGCCCAACAGAAGACACCTTAAGGGCCTCCAGGTGCGGGGTCTGCAGGTCTGAGTGTCCCAGGGTTGGGATGGTGTTGTGACTGAGGTCTAGCAGCAGAAGTTTGGGGAACTGAAGGGATGGCAGAGATGTGAGCTGGTTTCGTTGCAGCTTGAGTTCCAGCAGCATCTCTAAACCGTCAAAAGCCTCCGGATGGATGCTCTGAATGCGGTTGGCATGAAGATACAGTCTCTCCAGCTGGACCAACCCAGAGAAACTGTCTTTGGAAATGTGTGTGATCTGGTTAGAGGACAGGTCTAAGTTCTTCAGCTTCAACAGCATCTCAAACACACCGTCTGGAATTTCCACCAGCTGATTCTGGCTCAGATCTAGAAGCTCCGTCTCCCCCAGGCCTTTGAAGTCATCTTGGGACAAAGAGTCGATGCCGTTCTGGAAGATGTATAGATTTGTGATGGAGGTGGGGACACGAGGCATGACGTTGGAGCGCCGTTGAATGCAGAAGATGGAGGCCTGGCCCTGGCAGGAACAGTCAACCGGGCATTCGTAGGATACCACCAGACCAGAGTGGAGGCAGAGGAGCAGGAAGTAAGGCAGCATGGTGACGGCAGGCCTCTGAAAGACATGAAGGAGAGAAGACGGTTGGGGTTAATCACCATTCACAGCAGAGGCATAAAGGAAAGTAATGCATGAATGCTATTCTCTATAACATTACTAAAGAAGCTTTGTCTTCTGCACCGATTTAAAAACCATTACATCCCAGGCTTCTCCGACAATGCAACATAAAATAGCTTTAGCATAAAAACAGAAACACATTAACGATGCATTAGACATTGTGTGCTTTAGTAAGTCGCAGGAATAAGAACAACATTTGAAAAAAATGTCTAGTGTGTTTGATTGCAGTTTTGTCTTTATCCCTTGCTAAAACGTGTCCACACACACACACACACTTTTACCCCCGTCGTACAAACAAACAGTCACACACACTGCTCCGACACATTGAATGTTCTGTTGTATATCCTCGAGGCCCCAGGGATGAGGAACCGCAGGTCGAGGCGACGGGTAGCCACAGCCCACCCAGGGTGTGCCTTGCTGGTGTCAGAGAGAAACCCGCTCAGCCTGTGTTTATCACACAGTCCGTCGCCCGTGAAATCAAGCCTGCAGTACACACACACACACACACACACACACACACACACACACACACACACACACACACACACACACACACACACACACACACACACACACACACACACACACACACACACACCACACACACACACACACACACACACACACACACACACACACACACACACACACACACACACACACACACACACACACCACACACACACACACACACACACACACACACACACACACACACACACACACACACACACACACACACACACACACACACACACACACACACACACACACACACACACACACACACACACACACACACACACACACACACACACACACACACACACACACACACACACACACACACACACACACACTGGGTTGTTTTGTCAATTGAGTTAATTTGATGGAAATGGGTATTCTGAGAACCCAATTCGCTAGGTTATTTCTGTTGGGAATGGAGTTATTAGCTGTTGGGTTGCAATTTCTATGAAGTAGTGTTGGTTTGTTTTGGAATACCCAACACATTGGGTTGACGTTCGGGCACATGCGTATTGCACAACCCGTGAAACCAAGCACCTCCCACTACTCTCCCGCTCCAACACGACAGTGATGGGCGGACGGTCACACTGAAGTGAAGAGAGGAGACTCAAAGCAAGGTTTGTTACATACATTACATATACATAGTTTTACCACCATGTAGTTGACTTGATATTATTATATAAAGCGTCATATTGTTGTTAAGATGTAAGTTCGTGGAGCACTGTTGTGTACATTGCATCAAAGTAGCAAGCTAACACGTTAGCTGGCTAGCTATGTTGTTGTTACTCGAAATGACCCGAGACATGTGTCATGTATTGTAGCTAGGAGGACAACGTTAGTTATCTCGTCAATTTGGCTTTTATTGCAATATCACAAGTGAGCGTTATGGAGGGGAGAGCGCGGTGGTGAATCAGCTAGCCTCTGCATGCTAGCAGGCCTCAGCTAGCTAGCTCACCAGGCTTTCCACTGCACCCATTTAACCGCCGACTAAAACGTTGGTAACGTTAACGTTAGGCCTAACCGTTATGTTAAAACAGTGAACAGACGTTTGGACTACTGAATCTTATTTCATGTTATTGTATGTTTTTTTCTTAATGGACTCTGTTTGTGTGGATGTTTCAGGTTGATACGAACAATCGATGGACGATTTGTGACCTCAAAGTTGATTGAGTGGCAGCTTCCAGGGCTGATAGAAAGGTTCAGAGGTAAGCTAATGTATAAGTCATCTCCATGCCTTCATTGTATGGGTACTGTGTTATGGTTCAGCCCCGGTCATCATTATGGGCCTGCTATATGCTCTGTGCTGAGGACATGAATGGGACTAGTTAGCCACTGTAGCTTGCTGTCAACGCCTCCGTTTTTAACACTGGGGGATCCATCTTGTGATTCAAATATCTTTACCCTTTCAACTGTAGTTTACGGTCTACTACAGGGGTGGACAACTTTGATGATGGAGAGGGACACTCTCTCTAGAGAGCCACATTGCATATATACTGTAGCAAAAATATCAGATCTACAAGCTCAAAAGCATCGCAGTGCTTGTAGATCTGCTATTTTTGAATTGGAATTCTACAACCATTCGCAACCGAGTGTGAAGCGGCTGGTTTACCGCACCGTTGTGACGAAAAGGGAGCTGAGCCAGAAGGCAAAGCTCTCTGTCTACCGGGACGTTCCTACCCTCACCTTCGGTCATGAAGGATGGGTCATGACCGAAAGAATGAGATCGCGGATACAAGCGGTCGAGATGGGTTTCCTCCGCCGGGGGGCTGGCGTCTCCCTCAGGGATAAGGTGAGAAGTTCGGTCATCAGGGAGGGACTCGGAGTTGAGCCGCTCCTCCTTCGCGTCGAAAGGAGCCAGTTGAGGTGGTTCGGGCACCTAGTTAGGATGCCACCTGGGCGCCTCCCTAGGGAGGTGTTCCAGGCACGTCCAGCTGGGAGGAGACCGAGGGGTAGACCTAGGACCAGGTGGAGGGACTATATCTCTTCTGGCCTGGGAGCGCCTTGGGACCCCCCAGTCAGAGCTGGTTGATGAGGGGAAAGGAACGTTTGGGGCTCTCTGCTAGAACTGCTACCCCCGCGACCCGACCGCGGAGCAGCGGAGAAGATGGATGGATGGATAGTCAAAAGAAAAATAAACTAATCAATACAAATAATTGGCTTCGTACAACATTTTGAAGTCTACACATTGAAATTAAAGTTTGCAAAGCTCTGGATGAATAATCTTTAGGACCATTTGGTACTTAATATCTCTCAGAGTGAGGACATCTTTACAGCTGGTGTAATCCAGGAGAAATTCATATGACATTCATAACATTAACCACAGACAGAATGGTTTTCTAAAAGGCAGTTAAACATTCAAAGTCATATTCTGTATAAACCGTACAGACCCTAAGACTATATTAAAACGAAAGCATTGATTGATTAAACCGTATAACTGATAACTTATGGCATGACGTAGTGTTTTCGGAACTGTCACCGAAGGCATTACATTGGCACAGCACACAACATACCAATGCACGGTACTCATAGTAGTCGTTTTTAGTTTGATTTACTACTTTACTCCCGATTCCTGACGTTGATATGTAACTGCTTGATTACAGTTCACTGCTGCTGGATTACCTCTGCAGAAGTCTGGGCATCATTCAGACCGATTACTGAAGTTGACTGATTTGAAGCGCATGTAGCTTCTGATTTAGAAGCTGTGGTTGAGACGTCTTTGTTAGAGATCTGACATTTAGCTCAGCCGTGTGAAGGGAAAGAAACCGTTGGAAGTCTAAAGCTCTTAAGCGGAGAAAACGGTCAGGGTGGGGCTGACGAACACAGCTCCGTGCGCTCTGCTCGGGGACTGGCGGAGGGTTTTAAAGACCGACGTGTGAGGTGAGGAATGATGAGCTCAATCGGTGGAGAAGTCATTTCCCCTTTTCGCCTCAACTCCTATTCACTCTGGCAGTCGGCATGTGAGAGAAACTGAATCACTCCTCTCCGCTCCCTCTTTCATGAATTCTTGATTAAACGTGACGGAGGACTTCACGGCGCACGGTCCACCCTCAGCTATTTGCAGAGCGGAGATAAAACCGCATGATGAAAGCGAATCATCGCCGTCAAAATACACCACACTCACTCACCACACACACCCACACACCACACACCACACACACCACACACACACACACACACACACACACACACCACACACACACACACCACACACACACACACACCACACCACACACACACACCACACACACCACCACACACACACACACACACACCACACACACACACACACACACACACACACACACACACCACACACACACACACACACACCACACCACAAAACAGCTGGATTCTGTTACCCACAATGCACTGCAGCCACTGTGAGACAGAATGAAAGGTCGACATGAACCTGTGTCCTCCCCCGCGATAACAGAGCGGTAGCGTTTCGCTGGTAGCTGGTGACCGCCTCCATCATTTCAGATCTTCTGTAAACACAACCTGACGAACTTTAAGTGTGTGACGAGAGCCAGACGTGATGACACGATGAGCGAGTGACTGTTACTGAGGAATAGTCACTTCAGGATATCGCCCACAGCCGATTTCACATAAAAAGCCTTATTCAAATATTTACTCGTGATAACTACAGCACCTGAATAGCGCTTTAATCAAACGGGTTACTCGTAAAACACAAAAAGGATCTATTGATTGATGAGGGTGGGATGTCTGTTATACTAACACAGTATTTCTGTCACAGAACTCACACACTTGCTGAGGTCAAAGCCCACGTGTGTCTCACAGAATGAAGTAATATACATGTTTGTTTCATAACAAGCTAAGCTTTCAGCATGTAGGCGGCGGGGACGTCACATGGATGCACAAAATGTTATCACTCAGAAGTGTATTCAAAACCCTCGGGGGAAAGTAGTTTACAGGACATCAGAACATAGTTATTTCACGTCTCGGTGACCCTGGGAAAAAAACGAAACTTTACAC
>CM070480.1:1603599-1611099 GCA_036324585.1 Champsocephalus esox | reverse complement strand
GTCTTGTGAAGTAAGGCCTTTTCCTTTTCAAGTTTTAAAAGAATAATTCAAAGAGTTAAAACTCATGAGTGTCGAAGCGTGTTGGGGTCAGGCAGACGGAGGCTGAAGGAACTCGCCTCGCGATGAACCCGCAAGGGGAAGGCATTTGAGCTCCACGCGGTTTCAGAGAGAATCCTTGACGTGGTTTAGAACAGGATGGCGTTTTATCACAGCAGAATTTCAGAATCTGATCAGGCATTAGCTCCGCCTCCTCTTTCTTTTTTTTCAAGCTAAGGACCCAAGATCCGCATTTCTCGAACAGGGCTGTTTGGTGTCGTGAGGGAGGCATGGCCCTATATATGTTTCCAATAGAGCATGATACTTCAAGTTACTAAAGCTCATGAAAACGTTTTGTTGGGTTTGAATAATGCGTTATCATCAAGGACGTGAGAATAGTAAGCGTCCAAACCCATGTTTATTTACTGTTGCTTGTTGTCACTGAGGAACTCACAAAAGTAAAATATCAATATATACAGTGCTAAAACAGGGCTACTCCTTTAAGGAACCAAAGGAATGAGGAGGGGGGAGGGGGGAGGAGGGGGGAGGAGGAATGAAAGTACAGAGACGGAGGCAGGATCATACATTGTGTAGGAAGTCGCTCGACAGGGAGATTACTTCATTTTGGTGCAGAAGAAAAAGTGAGTTAGTGGTCCGAACCTCAGCACCCCCGAAACTCCCCAAGTGGAGTATCCTGTTACCTCGAGCCGGGGCTTTCAAAACCCCTCAGCCCCAAGAGCTTTGTGTAAGCAGATAAAGTGTGTTGTGTGTGTGTGTGTGTGTGTGTGTGTGTGTGGTGTTGTGTGTGGTGGTGTGGTGTGTGTTGTACGCGCAAGGATATAATACAATGCATTAATCCTAAACACAAAAAAATGTAGGCGCACAACACGGAAAGGATGTACAATCCTTAAAGGTCCCCTATCATCCTCCTCTTCATCAGTATATCCCAGGTCCCCTATCACCCTCCTCTTCATCAGTATATCCCAGGTCCCCTATCACCCTCCTCTTCATCAGTATATCCCAGGTCCCTTATCATCCTCCTCTTCATCACTATAGCCCAGGTCCCTATCATCCTCCTCTTCATCAGTATATCCCAGGTCCCCTATCACCCTCCTCTTCATCAGTATATCCCAGGTCCCCTATCACCCTCCTCTTCATCAGTATATCCCAGGTCCTCTATCACCCTCCTCTTCATCAGTATATCCCTGGTCCCCTATCACCCTCCTCTTCATCAGTATATCCCTGGTCCCCTATCACCCTCCTCTTCATCAGTATATCCCAGGTCCCCTATCATCCTCTTCTTCATCAGTATATCCCAGGTCCCCTATCACCCTCCTCTTCATCAGTATATCCCAGGTCCCCTATCACCCTCCTCTTCATCAGTATATCCCAGGTCCCCTATCATCCTCTTCTTCATCAGTATATCCCAGGTCTCAGCTATATCCAGAGCCTGTCTCTGATTGGCTGAAACACCAAACAGATCATTGCAGCATTACCCATAATCCCCTCTGTTTCAGCCCTGTTTCCAAAGTGCTGATTCTCTGTCTGTTACGAATATACTGTTGAAAAAGAGAACAATAAGGGACCTTTAAGTTGCTTTGATAACTCTTAACTTAACACTTGTGCAGTCAATTGTTCTCAAAGTCAAGGAAGGATTCTTAACTGCAGGAAGCTACATCAACAAATCCCATCTTCTCCAATATCGAGGCTTCTTCAAATGCTGTCCTCCATTCTCCTGAAACACCCACGATCCTCTGAGCACCTTGCACTTCCTGTCCCCCGTTTTTCCAAGACCTCATTTTAAAGTTTGTTTCTACTCAGAGATCTAAACCAGCGCATTTATTCAGACCAAAGGAAAAGTCCAAAACAGTTCTATTTCTGTTGCCCCTTTGCTTTCATGTCTCAACGCAATGACCCTGTGACATGTGTACAGTTGTACGACATGAACTTAGCAGAGTGCGAGACGTGTGAAGCAGCGTGCTCGGCCTCAGCGCCCGTTAACACCCGGGTGTGACGACTGGGGTCTAGACTGCAGTGACAGCTGGAGAGGCTCTATATCAGGAGGGACTGAGATGTCTCTCCGTTAGTCACTGCAGAGAGGCTGAGGACGCGGTGCTCAGGACTTCAGAACTCTCTGAGGATGTACACACACAGTAAAACATGTTTCACGCAGCACAGCAGGACATAAATACTTCACACCAGACACAACGGGCCGTGGGAACGCAGGGACGGCCAGACACTGACGGGACTGATGATACGACTCAGCGTGAAAGCCTTAGCATTCACAAATCTCCCTTGCTCTCTTTTAAAGCTTTGACTTAAAGGGCCCACATGGTCCCCGTGGTACCTTGAATTAGTGAAAGGGAACTTAAAGGGCCCACATGGTCCCCGTGGTACCTTGAATTAGTGAAAGGGAACTTAAAGGGCCCACATGGTCCCCGTGGTACCTTGAATTAGTGAAAGGGAACTTAAAGGGCCCACATGGTCCCCGTGGTACCTTGAATTAGTGAAAGGGAACTTAAAGGAACCACATGGTCCCCGTGGTACCATGAATTAGTGAAAGGGAACTTAAAGGGCCCACATGGTCCCCGTGGTACCATGAATTAGTGAAAGGGAACTTAAAGGGCCCACATGGTCCCCGTGGTACCTTGAATTAGTGAAAGGGAACTTAAAGGGCCCACATGGTCCCGTGGTACCTTGAATTAGTGAAAGGGAACTTAAAGGGCCCACATGGTCCCCGTGGTACCTTGAATTAGTGAAAGGGAACTTAAAGGGCCCACATGGTCCCCGTGGTACCATGAATTAGTGAAAGGGAACTTAAAGGGCCCACATGGTCCCCGTGGTACCATGAATTAGTGAAAGGGAACTTAAAGGGCCCACATGGTCCCCGTGGTACCTTGAATTAGTGAAAGGGAACTTAAAGGGCCCACATGGTCCCCGTGGTACCTTGAATTAGTGAAAGGGAACTTAAAGGGCCCACATGGTCCCCGTGGTACCTTGAATTAGTGAAAGGGAACTTAAAGGGCCCACATGGTCCCCGTGGTACCTTGAATTAGTGAAAGGGAACTTAAAGGGCCCACATGGTCCCCGTGGTACCTTGAATTAGTGAAAGGGAACTTAAAGGGCCCACATGGTCCCCGTGGTACCTTGAATTAGTGAAAGGGAACTTAAAGGAACCACATGGTCCCCGTGGTACCATGAATTAGTGAAAGGGAACTTAAAGGGCCCACATGGTCCCCGTGGTACCATGAATTAGTGAAAGGGAACTTAAAGGGCCCACATGGTCCCCGTGGTACCTTGAATTAGTGAAAGGGAACTTAAAGGGCCCACATGGTCCCCGTGGTACCTTGAATTAGTGAAAGGGAACTTAAAGGGCCCACATGGTCCCCGTGGTACCTTGAATTAGTGAAAGGGAACTTAAAGGGCCCACATGGTCCCCGTGGTACCATGAATTAGTGAAAGGGAACTTAAAGGGCCCACATGGTCCCCGTGGTACCATGAATTAGTGAAAGGGAACTTAAAGGGCCCACATGGTCCCCGTGGTACCTTGAATTAGTGAAAGGGAACTTAAAGGGCCCACATGGTCCCCGTGGTACCATGAATTAGTGAAAGGGAACTTAAAGGGCCCACATGGTCCCCGTGGTACCTTGAATTAGTGAAAGGGAACTTAAAGGGCCCACATGGTCCCCGTGGTACCTTGAATTAGTGAAAGGGAACTTAAAGGGCCCACATGGTCCCCGTGGTACCATGAATTAGTGAAAGGGAACTTAAAGGGCCCACATGGTCCCCGTGGTACCTTGAATTAGTGAAAGGGAACTTAAAGGGCCCACATGGTCCCCGTGGTACCATGAATTAGTGAAAGGGAACTTAAAGGGCCCACATGGTCCCCGTGGTACCATGAATTAGTGAAAGGGAACTTAAAGGGCCCACATGGTCCCCGTGGTACCTTGAATTAGTGAAAGGGAACTTAAAGGGCCCACATGGTCCCCGTGGTACCATGAATTAGTGAAAGGGAACTTAAAGGGCCCACATGGTCCCCGTGGTACCTTGAATTAGTGAAAGGGAACTTAAAGGGCCCACATGGTCCCCGTGGTACCTTGAATTAGTGAAAGGGAACTTAAAGGGCCCACATGGTCCCCGTGGTACCTTGAATTAGTGAAAGGGAACTTAAAGGGCCCACATGGTCCCCGTGGTACCTTGAATTAGTGAAAGGGAACTTAAAGGGCCCACATGGTCCCCGTGGTACCTTGAATTAGTGAAAGGGAACTTAAAGGGCCCACATGGTCCCCGTGGTACCTTGAATTAGTGAAAGGGAACTTAAAGGGCCCACATGGTCCCCGTGGTACCTTGAATTAGTGAAAGGGAACTTAAAGGGCCCACATGGTCCCCGTGGTACCTTGAATTAGTCAACATCAGGAAGTTCCAGATATCCCTTTCTTACCCCCCACGGTTTATATCCTATTTACCACCATCTTATTCCATCCGTTTATTTTATTCTTTCTCTATATGCTCAAGATGTCACCACTTGCTCAGTCGTGGTTTTTCCCCATTATGTAAAGCAGGGGTGTCAAACACAAGGCCCGGGGGCCAAAATCCGGCCCGCGACTTCACTTCATGCGGCCCTACAAGAGCTGGCAAAGGATACAATATGTTTATTATACGGTTACATGGTGATTTACAGAAGCAGGTTGCCCATAAACTACATGTCCCACAATGCATCTCAGACTTGCAATTAGACCTAGCTTCTGCTTTCAGTCGTAGTTATGATGTTATTACCCTATCCGATAATAATCCAATGCAGAGGCAATAATGTAAAATACATTATTTTAAATATCTATATATTTATATAGTCTTAAAGTTACAACCGGCCCTTTGATTGCAACCACAATGCTCATGTGGCCCGCGATGAATTGAGTTTGACCCCCCTGAAAAGCGTCTTTCAGAACTCTATCCCTAATTTCCACCGGGTCCGTCTGCGTCGCGTTACGGCCACGCCGCGGCGTTCGCTAAAGATCGCGGCCACTCTAGTCAATGTGTGATATATATACACACACTAACTAATTTTGCAGACTGTGACGGGGCTCTAATTGTCCGTTCACAAACACTGGCTTAGTCGGTTGGGTTACGCTCCAAAACTTTATTTATAACAGCAACAAAAAAAAACGGAACCAGCACAAGTTAGATAACTAAATCAAAATCCACAAACAGGCCGTCCATCACTCATTAGAGTAAACATGCTCTGGGTTGCCTTCTCTGCAGCCAACTCCCAAACATGTCCCAGCTGTTGCCTTCATTGCAACATTCTTCCGAGTCACAGTCCAAAAAAAGCAAGGAACCAACACCGTCCCTTTTGACCCCATAGCCCCTCCCACAGGCTCGCCGTCAACAGGTGACAATCAACTCAAAACCACATTTCAACAAAAGAATCCGACCCAAACATAAACAGGTTAACACCTCTTAACATAATCATCCCCTCATAATTAACAAACGTAAAATAAATAAGAAATTGCTGTCGGTGGCTGTCACACAGACCCTATCCCTCCGTAGTCTTTCCAGTAGGAGAAATGCCAGCATTCTCCTCCGGTTTGCAGGCACTGTGTAAATTATATATATATATAGAATAGTTATGATGATTAATGCATTTTTTTACCACTAAATTACAACACATCTTTGATTCATGTCGTTTATAACTGGAATATTAATATTATTATTGACTTTGTCTGTACAAAGCAGCCTGTCCAGGAAATATGCCCAAATCAACAAAAACTGCGAGCCGGCAGGCAAGACGCTCCGCTTCTGAAACGCTCCTGAAACGTTTCTGAAACGCTCCTGAAACCATTCAGAAACGCTCCTGAAACGATTCTGAAACGCTTATGAAACCATTCTGAAACGCTCCTCCTGAAACGCTCCTCCTGAAACGCTCCTGAAACGCTCCTGGAACGCTCCTGAAACGTTTCTGAAACGCTCCCGAAACCATTCTGAAACGCTCCTGAAACCCTTCTGAAACGCTCCCGAAACCATTCAGAAACGCTCCCGAAACCATTCTGAAACGCTCCTGAAACGCTCCTGAAACCATTCAGAAACGCTCCCGAAACGCTCCTGAAACCATTCAGAAACGCTCCCGAAACCATTCAGAAACGCTCCTGAATCACTCCTGAAACGCTCCTGAAATGCGCCCGGCGGGAGGAGGTCGGACCAAAACCGCGGCGCAGCCGGACCCGGTGGAATCGAGGGGTACGAGTGCTCTCTAAGTCTAATATTATTCTCATCTGTGGTTTGCAGAACGACAGCGTGGACCCTTCAGCACCAGAAAGAGGTGTCATGTCTGTTAAACATGACGCTGTATATCCGTCCTGACCCGTACAACCTGAGGCCCCCCCCAGGTTGACTGACAGCTGGGGCCCCTGTGGAGTAGCGGGGGATAATCACTCAGTAATCAGCCCTGAGGGAGGGGGGAGATAAAGGGAGGCAGAGCAGTGAAGTGAGTGACTGAATGCTGAGGACCCCAACGTGTGATGATAGAAATGTAAACATTACAAAAGCTCGTAATCTGGCCCAGTATGTGCGTCGAATATCTACGTACTGGAGAGACATGCTATACACGTGTAGCTACAAGAAACACGAACAAAGAGCCCACCGGCTCCAGCTCTGGTGTTCACCTCTTCCTCCATAGGTATAACTTATGACCAAGCTGTCTTTAGATATCAGACTCCATGAACCCTTGTTTCCACGGAGACGACCAATCGCTCTCACCAGCCAAGACTCCCCACACACCGTTATGTTTCATTCATGCAGTGAAAAGACGTAAAGCTGCACCTCTGTGATGCTCTGTTGGGGGACACGTCTCAGACCTGTGGATTCAATCAAACAGTCCATGAGTCGACCATGTCGTACGAGCGTTAGTTCAATCTGATTCAATCACACACACACACACACACACACCCACACACACACACACACCTGAAGCCTCGTTGTGCTCGTGGCGCCTCAGGCCTCACCTCAGTGGAAAAACCGGTGTCACCGTCAAACTGAATCGGGGTGCGTGCCCGACTTTACCGAGTAAATACCAAACCATGCGAGGTCACCCCTCCGGTTCCCTGAGGTGTGTCTCCGCTCTCTGCCGTCCTGCATCCAAACCACAGTCTGCAAGTGCTCTGAATCAGAAACGGGTTTATCACCAGGCAGGTTGGCACGTACGAGGAATTTCACTTGATGTCTTTGTTTTCATGTCAGACATGTTATTCCTCTTCTCATCACAGACACATGCATTTCCTTACAGTCGAGACACTTTACAGCAAATACAACAGCACAGATTGTTCAGAGTATCAGTGTGAGACAAACTACACCCTCTGCCCTCAGACCCTCTGTCCTCAGACCCTCTGCCCTCAGACCCTCTGTCCTCAGACCCTCTGCCCTCAGACCCTCTGTCCTCAGACACTCAGACCCTCTGTCCTCAGACCCTCT
>CM070480.1:1483599-1598599 GCA_036324585.1 Champsocephalus esox | reverse complement strand
TGCAGAGAAAGAAACGCCCGCCTTTCCTTTGGTCACACTCAGAGCCGAGCCGGCGCGACCCATTAAGCCACATAAGCAGCCACTAAGGGCCCCGCAGCCACTAAGGGCCCCGCAGCCACTAAGGGCCCCGCAGCCACTAAGGGCCCCGCAGCCACTAAGCCGACTAATTAGCCATGTCGACTAAAGCTGCTCCAGTTCCACGACACTATAAATAATTAAACTAAACTAAGGGCCCCCTAGCAACAGCAAAAAAATACAATACATTGACCGTGCTTTACCTGATCCTCATCACGACACTCGAGAGGACGGCAGAGTTGTAATTTCCCGTGTTCAGTGAATGCAACTGAGGCAAGACACCAGACCAACCAGAGAGTTGAATGGAAATAAACACGTCTCATTGGCTGACAGGCACCTATCCCGGGACAACGTTTAAAATAAACTGCCAGTCGCACTCAGAGTTTTTGAAGATGGACATAAGAACACATTTGTTCTTAAAAAAGACGACAATTCTCACACAACAACCCAGAGCCCCCACCTGAGCGGCTGGGCCAGGTGAACAAGGAATGTACCTGTCAGTAAACTTCCAAGTCATGCGAACATGTAAGCAAAGCATAAATTACAGCTACGTTGACGTTACTTTGAATCGAGGGGGTAAGCTAACCCGTTAGCAAGTAGCTATAGCTAGCCAGAGATATTAAATAAACACTTTGTCATACAATCTAAATGTAATGTTTTTAGTGTTACCTGGTGATTTCAAAGAAAGCTCTCTGCGAAATGTTGACTTCCTGTTCGACATGAAGCTAGAAGCTACCTCACAGGACACAGCTGATCCGGAGTCCTGTCAGTTAAAGTGTTTCATAGTTAGCTTAGCATCAACCTAGCGCTGAAATATATGGATGCTATGTGACAGCATTTCTGAGGAAAGTCAGCTGAAATGGAGGCATAGCACTGCTTTAGTGTCGACAGCATGTTTGAGCGTATTTGCAGCAGTACATGTGGCTGACGTCGCCATAACAACGCCTGCATTTAAATGTGCAACCTCTTTTTGTGACAGATTTTTGCAAGAAATTATAATTCTTCTGATTGATATTTATATCGACAGCTAGTATCTATGTGAACATTATGAGATGGACAGCCAGAGAGAACACATGAAAACAGTTGTGAAATATTATATGACAAAACAAGAATACAGTTTAAGTGATTTGTAAAATATCCATAAAGAAACATCTGCTTACAGTTCTGTCTCATCTGGTGTTGAGAGGTCTCCACAGATCTCTTAATGTTGCTCTCAAAGTAACCAGATTGATGCTTCCAACTTCAATATTAAAAAAAAATCTTCCCGGGGGAGCATGCCCCCGGACCCCCCAGCGGAGGTGAGGACCCCCCTAGAGGAGATAAGGACCCTCCTAGAGGAGATAAGGACCCCCCTAGAGGAGGTTAGGTCCACGGTGTTGACATGCTTATTTATACAATATGTGTGCTTATGCTAACATGATAAGACAAACGTTGGTTCTGTGTTGTGTGTAGTGAGATCGCGCTAGAGTGAGGGGGGCCCCCAAGCCAAAGCTCGCTTAGGGCCCCCAAAAGTCTAGGGCCGGCTCTGGTCACACTCATGTTCTCCCATAGATCAACCACAGCTCGCTTGCAGAAACGGCTGATTAACACATTCCAGAAAATTATGTTCACACTGTCTTTTTCGACAAAACTCCCTTTAGGACAGAGGGTCTAAGGACAGAGGGTCTAAGGACAGAGGGTCTGAGGACAGAGGGTCTGAGGACAGAGGGTCTAAGGACAGAGGGTCTAAGGACAGAGGGTCAGAGGACAGAGGGTCTGAGGACAGAGGGTGTCGTATTGTCATACTGATATTCTGTACAAACTGTGAAGTCCACTGAGACAAATGTAACATTTGTGATATTGGGCTCTAAATAAACATTGACTGATTGACTCAGAGTTCCTCCCTGCTCGCTAACGTTAGCTCAGCTTTGCAGAAAGGACAAAACAAAGAATGTATTTTCTCCGCCGCCTTAGGTCTTTTGGCGCGAGCAGAGAAACTCTTCTGTTGTTCTTTACATCTGTGATTGTGTCTGTTCTGCAGTGCTGCCACACGACCTGAGGCCTGTTCTACGAAGCCGGTTCAACTTAACCTGGATGTGTTGGAGTTAGCCGGTCGGCCTAATCCAAAACATACGCGCTCTCGCTAAGCGGTCCTACGGCGCGGGTTATCAAGTGGATCGCTCAGCCAGCCGTGTCCTATCTAGCTAGGTGTTCACATGAGAGGGGTGGGTATCTGGAGCATTCGACCAATCACAGACACGGAGAAGCTACTGACAGCGCAGCGTCATACTTCCTAAATGAAAAGTGAACTCTAATATCAGACACGTGAAGAAGTTAAACTTTAAACATGACTCGAACACTTGATCAGGATCAGAGCCTCAGAGCTGCAGCTGCAAGGTGAACACAGCTGGAGCAGAACAAGTGTTGGAATGCGTCCATCAGCAGGTTCATGATGTCACGGCCCGTCTAACACACCGTCTGACTTTCATCACCTCTGACTTCTTGTCCTTGACCGTGCAGTTACCGTACCGTAAATCACATTTGTACTCCAACAAAGGGATGCCAAAACAAACGGGTACATAAAACGTAAAATCGAGTTCCTCTAGCACACGTGTACGGAGACCTTTTTCTTTGTGTATTAAAACCTCCCTGACCTCATGAAAGACACTCAAGACTTCACAGATTTCCTTTGTACTACAAATGACATCCGACGAAAAATAAACTTCTTCAATTAGGATTAGAGATCATGATCCGCGGACGTTAACAGGAGAGGCATTGGACATTGTGAAAAGCAGTGTATGAAAGAATGTATTCCTAAAACTCTCATTTTGAATGTGTGAGGTTTCTGAAAGACGCTTTCAGAAACCTCATTTTTAGATTGATGAATTCACAGCGAGACGCAACAGTCGACATGATGCGACATGTTCTCCTCACACGGAGACACCGAACAACTTCCACTCAACCCGTCACATGTCCTGACACCGTGCTAACACGAGCGTGGAGTGTGTGTGTGTGTGTGTGTGTGTGTAGGGGAATCGGTGCTGTTGAATGGGGATGAAAGACTGTGTGTGAAAAGCCAGACTATGCCCTCAGGAAAGGCTAAAAACAGAGAGGTGGGTTTAGAAAAGGGAGGTTGAAAGGTGGGGTTCCCCTAATACACACACACACACACACACACACACACACACACACACACACACACACACACACACACACACACACACACACACACACACACACACACACACACACACACACACACCACACACACACACACACACACACACACACACACACACACACACACACACACACACACACACACACACACACACACACACACACACACACACACACACACACACACACACACACACACACACACACACACACACACACACACACACACACACACACACACACACACACACTGTTTGTGGTACAATTGGAGAGGCGGTTGTTAAAGGTTTCATACAGATAAGTGAAGTCTGAATGTATATAATGATCGCCCTCTGTCTGATGTGTACTCGTATGTATTCATTCTGTGATCGCCCTCTGTCTGATGTGTACTCGTATGTATTCATTCTGTGATCGCCCTCAGTCTGATGTGTACTCGTATGTATTCATTCTGTGATCGCCCTCAGTCTGATACTCGTATGTACTCATTCTGTGATCGCCCTCTGTCTGATGTATACTCGTATGTACTCATTCTGTGATCGCCCTCTGTCTGATGGGTACTTTTATGTATTCATTCTGTGATCGCCCTCTGTCTGATGTGTGTGTACTCGTATGTATTCATTCTGTGATCGCCCTCTGTCTGATGTGTACTCGTATGTACTCATTCTGTGATCGCCCTCTGTCTGATGTGTACTCGTATGTATTCATTCTGTGATTGCCCTCTGTCTGATGTGTACTCGTATGTATTCATTCTGTGATCGCCCTCTGTCTGATGGGTACTTTTATGTATTCATTCTGTGATCGCCCTCTGTCTGATGTGTACTCAGAATGTTGTGATCGCCCTCTGTCTGATGTGTACTCGTATGTATTCATTCTGTGATCGCCCTCTGTCTGATGTGTACTCGTATGTATTCATTCTGTGATCGCCCTCTGTCTGATGTATACTCGTATGTACTCATTCTGTGATCGCCCTCTGTCTGATGTGTACTCGTATGTATTCATTCTGTGATCGCCCTCTGTCTGATGTGTACTCGTATGTACTCATTCTGTGATCGCCCTCTGTCTGATGTATACTCGTATGTACTCATTCTGTGATCGCCCTCTGTCTGATGGGTACTCGTATGTATTCATTCTGTGATCGCCCTATGTCTGATGTGTACTCGTATGTATTCATTCTGTGATCGCCCTCTGTCTGATGTGTACTCGTATGTATTCATTCTGTGATCGCCCTCTGTCTGATGTGTACTCGTATGTATTCATTCTGTGATCGCCCTCTGTCTGATGTGTACTCGTATGTATTCATTCTGTGATCACCCTCTGTCTGATGTGTACTCGTATGTATTCATTCTGTGATCGCCCTCTGTCTGAAGTGTACTCGTATGTATTCATTCTGTGATCGCCCTCTGTCTGATGTGTACTCGTATGTATTCATTCTGTGATCGCCCTCTGTCTGATGTGTACTCGTATTTATTCATTCTGTGATCGCCCCCTGTCTGATGTGTACACTTATGTACTCATTCTGTGATCGCCCTCTGTCTGATGTGTACTCGTATGTATTCATTCCGTGATCGTTCCCTGTCTGATGTGTACTCGTATGTATTCATTCTGTGATCGCCCTCTGTCTGCTGTCTGATGTGTACTCGTATGTATTCATTCTGTGATCGCCCTCTGTCTGCTGTCTGATGTGTACTCGTATGTATTCATTCTGTGATCGCCCTCTGTCTGATGTGTACTCGTATGTACTCATTCTGTGATCGCCCTATGTCTGATGGGTACTCGTATGTATTCATTCTGTGATCGCCCTCTGTCTGATGGGTACTTGTATGTATTCATTCTGTGATCGCCCTCTGTCTGATGTGTATTTGTATGTATTCATTCTGTGATCGCCCTCTGTCTGATGTGTACTCGTATGTATTCATTCTGTGATCGCCCTCTGTCTGATGTGCTGACAGGAGAAGGTTGAGGGGTGTATCTCACGATGTGTTTGGTGTCACGGTGCCTCCTGGCACCGGAGGAATGTTACGAGTGTGTCACGCTCTTTACCTTCCTACTCGACCGGCTTGTTTATAAAACAATGTGAGCATCGTGGAGGGGGGGGAGGGGGAGGGAGGGAGGGAGGGAGGGGGAGGGAGGGGGGGGAGGGGGAGGGAGGGGGAGGGGGGAGGGGGGGAGGAGGGGGGGGGAGGGAGGGGAGGGAGGGAGGAGGGAGGGGGGAGGGGGAGGGGGGGGAGGGAGGGGGAGGGGGGAGGGGGGGAAGCAAGCCCTAAACCCCCGGAGGAGGAGGTGTTCTAGGAAAGGGTGCATGCTAAGTCTTAGCATGTTGTCTCCGAGTGTAGAATTCCTCAGGTGTCAGGAAACGCTGTAAAGACGTAACACGAGTCTTTTGTTAACTCCACCTTTAATACATTCAGGCAGCAGGAGAGGACTCTTTAAAGAGACACTACTACTGATACACTGGACATCAGCAGAGGACTCTTTAAAGTAGAGCACTACATACTGATATACACCTGACATCAGCAGGAGAGGACTCTTTAAAGAGACACTACATACTGATATACACCTGAACATCATCAGGAGAGGACTCTTTAAAGTAGAGACACTACATACTGATATACACCTGATCATCAGCAGGAGAGGACTCTTTAAAGAGACACTACATACTGATATACACCTGAACATCAGCAGGAGAGGACTCTTTAAAGAGACACTACATACTGATATACACCTGAACATCAGCAGGAGAGGACTCTTTAAAGTAGAGACACTATGTACTGATATACACCTGAACATCAGCAGGAGAGGACTCTTTAAAGTAGAGACACTACATACTGACATACACCTGAACATCAGCAGGAGAGGACTCTTTAAAGTAGAGACACTACATACTGATATACACCTGAACATCAGCAGGAGAGGACTCTTTAAAGTAGAGACACTACTACTGATATACACCTGAACATCAGCAGGAGAGGACTCTTTAAATAGAGACACTACATACTGACATACACCTGAACATCAGCAGGAGAGGACTCTTTAAAGTAGAGACACTACATACTGATATACACCTGAACATCAGCAGGAGAGGACTCTTTAAAGTAGAGACACTACATACTGATATACACCTGAACATCAGCAGGAGAGGACTCTTTAAAGTAGAGACACTACATACTGATATACACCTGAACATCAGCAGGAGAGGACTCTTTAAAGTAGAGACACTACATACTGATATACACCTGAACATCAGCAGGAGAGGACTCTTTAAAGTAGAGACACTACATACTGATATACACCTGGACATCAGCAGGAGAGGACTCTTTAAAGTAGAGACACTACATACTGATGTACACCTGAACATCAGCAGGAGAGGACTCTTTAAAGTAGAGACACTACATCTGCACATGTCAAACCAAAAACTTTTTAAAATATATATGGTGCAAGCGATAGCGATAGGGAGACTGGAAACAGGAAGTGGAGCTTTAGTGACTTAGTAGAGTGGTGGAACCTAAGAGCAGCTGATCTAAATTACTGTGAACAAATCTACACAAGAGGAGGAACAGTGGCCACAATCTGA
Organism: Champsocephalus esox; assembly: GCA_036324585.1. Classification (NCBI taxonomy): domain Eukaryota; kingdom Metazoa; phylum Chordata; class Actinopteri; order Perciformes; family Channichthyidae; genus Champsocephalus; species Champsocephalus esox. Next base: position 1,591,794 of record CM070480.1, on the reverse strand, counting down.
CCTGAGGGGAGGGTGTGAACATCTGAGCACACTTAAACCCCACTAAGAGAAGGGGCTTTAGGTCGCACGCACACACACACACACACACACACACACACACGGTTATTAACTCTCTGATGGGGGAGCTTTCCGTCCCTCGTCCCCCGTGCAGTTGTCATGGTGGTATGAGCCGAACACTTATTAGCTGCCCCCTGGGATCAGTCCAAGCAGAGAGCGGGGGTGGGGTTAAGCCCTCACCTCGAGGGGCTCGCTGCTGCGGCATCTCACCCAAAACTTTAATGAAATTGCCGAGACACGGAGTCAGGAATGTTTCCCCTCTCACCTCTCTTTGCTTTTCCCAGACTCTGAAGAGCATGAGAGCGGCAGAGAAGAGCTGCTCATGTCCTCCCTCACATGCTGCTCAGTGCACGGGTGAAGTCTGGGCATGAAGTGCACGTCAGAGCTGAAGCTTATCGTCAGTAAACATTACAAATAATATGGCAATTATTTCCAGATTCAGCATTTTGTGTCCAAACTTCCCAGAGATCGAAGGGACGTCTTCCAAGTCCCAAATGATGTGGTGACGTGAGACGAAGGAAGGCAGCCATCTCTATTCCATCTGTCACACGGCCACTCGTCCACTCTCAAGACTCCTCGTCTGATGGGTCAGACATGACACGTCTGGTCTTCTGAGAGACGATGGGACATACTCAAAGTAACAAATCCTATTTTATCGTTTCATCAGAGGTGGAAGAAGTACTCGGGTATTGTACTTGAGTAAAAGTAGAAGTACTCAGATCTTGTTCTTGAGTAAAAGTAGAAGTACTTAGGTCTTGCACTTGAGTAAAAGTAGAAGTACTCAGATATTGTACTCTAGTAAAAGTAGAAGTACTCAGATCTTGCAGTAAAAGTAGAAGTACTCCGGTATTGTACTTGAGTAAAAGTAGAAGTACTCAGATCTTGCAGTAAAAGTAGAAGTACTCAGATATTGTACTTGAGTAAAAGTAGAAGTACTCTGGTATTGTTCTTGAGTAAAAGTAGAAGTACTCAGATCTTGTTCTTGAGTAAAAGTAGAAGTACTCAGATCTTGTTCTTGAGTAAAAGTAGAAGTACTTAGGTCTTGCACTTGAGTGTAGAAGTACTCAGATATTGTACTCTAGTAAAAGTAGAAGTACTCAGATCTTGCAGTAAAAGTAGAAGTACTCCGGTATTGTACTTGAGTAAAAGTAGAAGTACTCAGATCTTGCAGTAAAAGTAGAGTACTCAGATATTGTACTTGAGTAAAAGTAGAAGTACTCAGGTCTTGTACTTGAGTAAAAGTAGAAGTACTCTGGTATTGTTCTTGAGTAAAAGTAGAAGTACTCAGATCTTGTTCTTGAGTAAAAGTAGAAGTACTCAGATCTTGTTCTTGAGTAAAAGTAGAAGTACTTAGGTCTTGCACTTGAGTGTAGAAGTACTCAGATATTGTACTCTAGTAAAAGTAGAAGTACTCAGATCTTGCAGTAAAAGTAGAAGTACTCAGGTATTGTTCTTGAGTAAAAGTAGAAGTACTCAGATCTTGTTCTTGTACTTGAGTAAAAGTACTCAGGTCTTGTACTTGAGTAAAAGTAGAAGTACTCAGGTCTTGTTCTTGAGTAAAAGTAGTTTGTAGTTTAGTCAATTTATTGAACATGTCAGAAACAAATATATATATACATATATATATATATATATCTCTTTTTTCACTCAGATTAATAATTATAACAAAGTACCAACAAATAATAATAATAATAATAATAATAATAATGTTCAGATAGTCTCCGTTATGTTCAGCAGGGGCAAGAAGAAGCTTAACAAACGTTTCCGGTCCTCCCGCCTCGAGCGTATACGTTTCTTATCAAGCTTTAGGTCATCGTCATCAGAGACATGTTTTTACAGAACAATCAGAAAGAAATTACTTTTTACATTTTCAACAAATGGGATTTCACAGGTCCTGTTCAGAACCACGAATGACTTGACTCCTAGATAATACTTTCATTTTAGATGGACTTGTACAATAGTAGAAGTACTCAGGTCTTGTACTTGAGTAAAAGTAGAAGTACTCAGGTCTTGTACTCTAGTAAAAGTAGAAGTACTCAGATCTTGTACTCTAGTAAAAGTAGAAGTACTCAGGTCTTGTACTTGAGTGAAAGTAGAAGTACTCAGATCTTGTACTCTGAGTAAAAGTAGAAGTACTCAGATCGTGTACTTGAGTGAAAGTAGAAGTACTCAGATCTTGTACTTGAGTGAAAGTAGAAGTACTCAGATCTTGTACTCTAGTAAAAGTAGAAGTACTCAGATCTTGTACTCTAGTAAAAGTAGAAGTACTCAGATCTTGTACTTGAGTGAAAGTAGAAGTACTCAGATCTTGTACTCTAGTAAAAGTAGAAGTACTCAGATCGTGTACTTGAGTGAAAGTAGAAGTACTCAGATCTTGTACTTGAGTGAAAGTAGAAGTACTCAGATCTTGTACTCTAGTAAAAGTAGAAGTACTCAGATCTTGTACTCTAGTAAAAGTAGAAGTACTCAGATCTTGTACTTGAGTGAAAGTAGAAGTACTCAGATCTTGTACTCTAGTAAAAGTAGAAGTACTCAGATCGTGTACTTGAGTGAAAGTAGAAGTACTCAGATCTTGTACTTGAGTGAAAGTAGAAGTACTCAGATATTGTACTCTAGTAAAAGTAGAAGTACTCAGATCTTGTACTCTAGTAAAAGTAGAAGTACTCAGATCTTGTACTTGAGTGAAAGTAGAAGTACTCAGATCTTGTACTCTAGTAAAAGTAGAAGTACTCAGATCTTGTACTTGAGTGAAAGTAGAAGTACTCAGATCTTGTACTCTAGTAAAAGTAGAAGTACTCAGATCTTGTACTCTAGTAAAAGTACTCAGGTATTGTACTCTGAGTAAAAGTAGTAGTACTCAGATATTGTACTCTAGTAAAAGTAGAAGTACTCAGAGTGTAGGAATACTCTGTCTCAGTGAAAGTATTCAAAATGTCCCTCAAGTGAAAGTAGAAAAGTATTCTCATCTAAATATAAAGACATGAAAGTAGAAAGTATTTCTCTAAAATAGTAAAGACAGTGAAAGTATTCGTTGTGCAGATTGGTCCATTTCAGAATAATATATATATGTGTTTTATAATGATTGATCATGAAAGTGTTCTCAAAGCTGTATTGATGCCGCTGCTACACGTGAAGCTACTTTATCATTACAAATGACCCTCAATTCAACATCGTGTATACCATTTTGTATCAGCTAATAATGAGTCAGATACAATAAAGTGAAATAATACAATAAGTTGTTTTATAGTTTGACTGCATTGTATTTCTCTTGTGTACGCCCTGAATACAAGTATTGGATTACAAAGTACGAACAATTGAAAACTCCGGTAAAGTCCAATTCATCTCAAATGTGCCCTTAAACTACTCCACTCTTTTACAGATTCAGATTATTAGCTAATACCACTTGTGAATAAACACTGATATATGTGTAGGGTCAAATATTCAGCAGCAGTTGATCCAGCCATCCCACGAGCTGCTCCTTCCCCAGCTGGGGATGAACACACGCCATAATCCCTCACTGCATATACGAGTCTGCAAGCGACTGCTTTCACTTCAGTGCTGCCTGAAGGACTGATCCTCCACTCCTCCAGCAGCACGTCCTCCTCTCTGCGCCTCTGGAGGCAGACGTGGCCGCAGACCGTGCGCTGGCGCGCAGAGGAATGTGAGGAACTCCGGCCGCACGGGAAGCTTCCCCGGAGGAGCCGGGAGAGAGGCTCCACACACACGAGCACACCGAACCGAGCTCTGCACGCAGGGAGAGAGGCTCCACACACACGAGCACACCGAACCGAGCTCTGCACGCAGGGAGAGAGGCTTACCTTGAGAGAATGCAACGCGCGGTCTGTGCGCGGCGGAAGCCTCTATCCACAGTTAGAATCCAGCGCGCGCGTGTGTATCGTCCTTAGTGTACACATTGAGCCTCCTGCTCAACAACAGCTCAATCAAGTGAAGCGCACCCTCTTAAACAGGCTGGAAGTGGGAGGGGCTCAGTGCGCGTGCCCGAGGCGCGCTGCACCTGCGACAACAAGAAACAACAGCAGGAAAGATGTCTTATTTTGAAAGGTGTTTGATTGTAAAATATATTTTATTGTGAAAGATATTTGTTATAAATAAAACGTTTGGCCAGTAATTTATTTCCCTCATAGTAGCGACCAGAGAGGGGGGGGGGTATATGCAGTCCCTGATAGTGTTTGATTCTGCAATTGTATATATATATACATATATATGTGTGTGTATATGTCCGCATCTGTAGCCGGTTATTGTCTCACTGTACTGTCGTGGTACGCGTACAGTGATACAGACGGTTTAGAGCAGGGATGGGCAACTGTGATGCTGGTGGGGCCACCAGGGGGTCGCAGATGCACTTGGAACACACACACACACACACAAATTCCATGTGTTGTATGTAATTATTAACAAATATACTAAGTCTGACATCTTCATTGACATTTTACAATCAAAGGGAACATCCTCCAATAATCTCACTGAACAAACATCAGTTCACAGACATGTTATTTCATTTGTACAAGTGGCATGTTTGAATTGAACAGGTTATTAAACAGTGGAATAAAACTATTTTAAACTATTGGAAAGCACGGACAATGTGTGTGTGTTGAGATGAACCGTGAGAGGACACACACATGAAGTCATGAACACTGACCCAGACATTAGCTGTCTAACTTGAACCTAAGACACTTGTAGTCCGTCTCTGCTTTGCCCTCACTCCACACTGAGGGGAGGGTCCCCACAGACACCCCTCAGCTCCCTCCCTCCGCTGACATTATGAAGGAAAAGCGTAGTAATCGTAGATAACACGGCAGGGTCCGTGACAGTTTGTTTTCATCTGATTTCAAATAACCAAAGTCTTGGTTTTAAGAATATTAAACTTGTTTCGCCACATGCAGAAGATAACAGCAGCTGGTAAGCTCAAGGCATGACTCCAAGAGGCGACTGAACGGCTCAGCAGCGAGACGACAGCCGGGGTTTCCTGTGAGGGTTGCCCCGGGAAACAAACACAATACACACAAATGCGTCACACATTATTTGTTGCGGTATTTGAAATCATGTGCGCAGCTCGCGACGTAACTAGGAGTCTAGTGGACGGTATCAGTACTACAAGTAAACAACATTTAAAACATAAATACAAATAATTTAAAATGAATTTCTTTTAATTAATTACGTTGTTTATAAATTAATCTGAGGGCCGCAAAAAGAGGAGGCGGGCCTCCATTTGCCCATCCCTGGTTTAGAGCATGGTGGTTACTTTATTCAGGCGTGTACTCTCCATGTCATGTCGTAGTAGCATGACCCGTCGTGTCCACATCCGGTCTCCTACATCCTGTTGGCGCTATCACAATAAAAGCATAACAGCTAACTTTAGCCCTGTCACTTTGATACACTGCGACTCAGGACATGTCAGCACGATCAGCTATTTACTCACAAATAGAACATTGCCCTCTCAAGGCTTCTCGTGAAAAACAACAACAACAACAACAACAACCACTGAGTCAGGCAACATCTTTGTGAGCTTTAGTGATCTAAACATCAAAACACAAAAGTATTCAACATTCTTCCCTTTTCACATCGGCTTTCTTTTTCTTTCACATTCATTTGCCTAGGGCTGTGTGTGTGTGTGTGTGTGTGTGTGTGTGTGTGTGTGTGTGTGTGTGTGTGTGTGTGTGTGTGTGTGTGTGTGTGTGTGTGTGTAGGGTTGGGTATCGTTTGAATTTCCACGATTCCGATTCTACTTTTCGATTCCGGTTCTTAACGTTCTCAATTCCGATTCTTTGAGGCGCAGGGAAACAAAACGATACGTGCTCCTCCCACCAACACATGTACATGTATTGGAGAAACTTGTACGCAGGTCAGTCTCCAGTCATATCACATGAATCAGTCTGTATTCACTGATGTGTACCCGTAACCTGAACCACTGAAGCTGCATCAGGCCAACTCTTAAAAACAGTTCGTGTTGAGAGAAACCAGCTCCTGCCTCTCAGGCGCACGGGAAGAAAGGTCTGAACACTTGAAAGCAGAACGCTTCAATCTGGTGCACTTTGAGCAGAATGACTAGAGACCTGATCTAGGGGTACACAAACACCCAGATGACAAAGATCGGTTTACATTTTAATCATTAAATCAGTATGTGAGCATAACCAGTAACCCATAGCAACAACAAATACATGGAACGTGTTTTATGTTTGTTGTTCCTTCAGATCTTATTTTACTATTTTATTTATGCATATTTTGTTATCTCTCCAGTTTAAACGATGTGTCTGGTTCCCTGTCCTCGAGTTCACACTGGAATGATTCCAAACCTGTTTCATCCCAATCATTACTTGTGATCAAACCGTTTGAGAGCCACTGAGATAACTGAGACTAAAGTGAACTATCTGACACTCAGAGTCCTTCAGAGAGGACTCTCCTCCACCTCTCAGAGTCCTTCACCTCACTGAGCTGCAGCTAGCAGCCTCAGTCTGACTGGAGAGGACTCTCCTCCACCCCTCAGAGTCCTTCACCTCACTGAGCTGCAGCTAGCAGCCTCAGTCTGACTGCAGAGGACTCTCCTCCACCCCTCAGAGTCCTTCACCTCACTGAGCTGCAGCTAGCAGCCTCAGTCTGACTGCAGAGGACTCTCCTCCACCCCTCAGAGTCCTTCACCTCACTGAGCTGCAGCTAGCAGCCTCAGTCTGACTGGAGAGGACTCTCCTCCACCCCTCAGAGTCCTTCACCTCACTGAGCTGCAGCTAGCAGCCTCAGTCTGACTGCAGAGGACTCTCCTCCACCCCTCAGAGTCCTTCACCTCACTGAGCTGCAGCTAGCAGCCTCAGTCTGACTGGAGAGGACTCTCCTCCACCCCTCAGAGTCCTTCACCTCACTGAGCTGCAGCTAGCAGCCTCAGTCTGACTGCAGAGGAATCTCCTCCACCTCTCAGAGTCCTTCACCTCACTGAGCTGCAGCTAGCAGCCTCAGTCTGACTGCAGAGGACTCTCCTCCACCCCTCAGAGTCCTTCACCTCACTGAGCTGCAGCTAGCAGCCTCAGTCTGACTGGAGAGGACTCTCCTCCACCTCTCAGAGTCCTTCACCTCACTGAGCTGCAGCTATCAGCCTCAGTCTGACTGGAGAAGACTCTCCTCCACATCATTGTAGAAACATCTTCTTCTTCCGTCAGAGCAGCTAGCACCAGATGCTAATAGCAACAGCGCCGGTTCTGATGCTGGACAGCTTTTCCGTGTCTGCACAACACACGGCAACAAACAAATGAATGTAAATAAATAGCCACTAAGTGGAAATACCACTTCAGGCCGTGGTATATCCACTTAGCGCCAGGCCGAACCTGAGCTGTGATAATGACCATATACCACGGCCTGTCGTGAGCTATGGCTCAGCCTACAAGTGGTCTTGAACACGTGTGTCCTTCAGACAGAGGCTGCTGAGTCTCCTGTCATCATCACTGGACGTCTCTTTAAGACGACCGCTCAGAGGAGAGGAGATCTCCGTTCTCTCACCGCTGCTTCCCCTCCTCTGTCCTCGGTTCCCCTCCTCGACTCCTCTCGACTCCTCTGTCCTCGGTTCCCCTCCTCGACTCCTCTCGACTCCTCTGTCCTCGGTTCCCCTCCTCTGTCCTCGGTTCCCCTCCTCGACTCCTCTCGACTCCTCTGTCCTCGGTTCCCCTCCTCGACTCCTCTCGACTCCTCTGTCCTCGGTTCCCCTCCTCTGTCCTCGGTTCCCCTCCTCGACTCCTCTCGACTCCTCTGTCCTCGTTCCCCTCCTCGACTCCTCTCGACTCCTCTGTCCTCGTTCCCCTCCTCTGTCCTCGGTCCCCTCCTCTGTCCTCGGTTCCCCTCCTTGACTCCTCTCTCCTCCTCTCTCCTCGGTTCCCCTCCTCGACTCCTCCGCTTGCATCTCAAATCAAATCAAGTTTTATTTATATAGCACATTTATAAGCGATGTCTGGTGGAGCCAAAGTGCTGTACATAAAATAACAATAGCCTACTCTGTCCTCAGACCCTCTGTCCTCAGACCCTCTGTCCTCAGACCCTCTGTCCCTCAGACCCTCTGTCCTCCGACCCTCTGTCCTCAGACACTCTATCCTCAGACCCTCTGTCCTCAGACCCTCTGTCCTCAAACCCTCTGTCCTCAGACCCTCTGTCCTCAGACCCTCTGTCCTCAGACCCTCTGTCCTCAGACCCTCTGTCCTCAGACCCTCTGACCCTCAGACCCTCTGTCCTCAGACCCTCTGTCCTCAGACCCTCTGTCCTCCGACCCTCTGCCCTTCAGACCCTCTGTCCTCAGACACTCTATCCTTAGACCCTCTGTCCTCAGACCCTCTGTCCTCAGACCCTCTGTCCTCAGACCCTCTGTCCTCAGACCCTCTGTCCTTAGACCCTCTGTCCCCAGACCCTCTGTCCTCAGACCCTCTGTCCTCAGACCCTCTGTCCTCAGACCCTCTGTCCTCAGACCCTCTGTCCTTAGACCCTCACATCGTACAAGGTAACACTTCCAGAGAAACCCCTCAGTCTAAAGGGAACATGGAGAACCCTCAGGAGAGCAGCAGAGGAGGATCCTCTCCAGGACGGACAGACTGCAACAGATGCCGTGTGTGAATCCAAGAGATAATACATGTGACAGCATAGAGACCGAATGTTAGGAAATGCATGTGTCTGTGATGAGGAGATGAGTCCACGAGGATGTCAGCTACAGTCCTGTGGGAGCCACCAGGGAAGCAGCATGACGAGACCCAAGGACCGCAGAGACGGGTTCAGCCACGACCCGAAGTCCACATCTCATGTGGGCGGGACTAAGACACGAGGATAGGAGTTGAGGAGAGGAGTCGAGGAGGGGAAATGAGAGAAACCTCTCATGGTATTCAAGGCAGCAGAATAAACAGAAACAGGAAAAGTCAAAAGCTTTCAAATAAAGTGTTCACCTCACTAAGTGAAGAACATGAGAGGAATAAGAGTACATCAAAACACAAGAAAGGAACAAGGTGGGATTAAAACCAGTGAGCCCAGGTCTCTGGAGATCCTCAGGACGTATGTAGTGGATCAAATGGTTCTCCACGTGACATTCAATATATTTAAAATATGATCAATTATAAATATGTATATTAATAAAAAAGGCAGGAAAGGAGAGGGACGGCTTCCTCATGTGGGTTATTGGTGTGTGTGTGTGAGTGTGTGGATGTGAATGTGAGTGTGTGTGTGCCTGTGCCTGTGCGTGTGTGTGAATGTGTCTGTGTGTGTGTGAGTGAGTGTGCATGTGTCTATGAGTGTGTGTGTGTGTGTGTGTGAGTGTCTGTCTGTCTGTGTGTGTGAATGAGTGTGAATGTGTGTGTGTGAGTGTGTGTGAGTGTGAATGTGTGAGTGTCTGTGTGTGTGTGAGTGTCTGTGTGTGTGTGTGTGATTGTCTGTGTGTGAGTGTGTGTGAGTGTCTGTGTGAGTGTGTGTGTGGCTGTGAGTGTGTGTGTGTCTGTGAGTGTGTCTGTGTGTGTGTGAGTGTGTGTGAGAGTGTGTTAGCATGAACTCAGGTTTATGAAAATAGTGAAAATTGATCAGAATCAGAATTCATTCGTCCCAGACTGCAGACCTTCCACATCAAAGCAGACTGCACACCTTCCACATCAAAGCAGACTGCACACCTTCCACATCAACGCAGACTGCACACCTTCCATATCAACGCAGACTGCACACCTTCCACATCAAAGCAGACTGCACACCTTCCACATCAACGCAGACTGCACACCTTCCACATCAAAGCAGACTGCACACCTTCCACATCAAAGCAGACTGCACACCTTCCACATCAACGCAGACTGCACACCTTCCACATCAAAGCAGACTGCACACCTTCCACATCAAAGCAGACTGCACACCTTCCACATCAAAGCAGACTGCACACCTTCCACATCAAAGCAGACTGCACACCTTCCACATCAACGCAGACTGCACACCTTCCACATCAATGCAGACTGCACACCTTCCACATCAACGCAGACTGCACACCTTCCACATCAAAGCAGACTGCACACCTTCCACATCAAAGCAGACTGCACACCTTCCACATCAAAGCAGACTGCACACCTTCCACATCAAAGCAGACTGCACACCTTCCACATCAACGCAGACTGCACACCTTCCACATCAACGCAGACTGCACACCTTCCACATCTAAGCAGACTGCACACCTTCCACATCAACGCAGACTGCACACCTTCCACATCAAAGCAGACTGCACACCTTCCACATCAAAGCAGACTGCACACCTTCCACATCAAAGCAGACTGCACACCTTCCACATCAAAGCAGACTGCACACCTTCCACATCAAAGCAGACTGCACACCTTCCACATCAAAGCAGACTGCACACCTTCCACATCAAAGCAGACTGCACACCTTCCACATCAAAGCAGACTGCACACCTTCCACATTTCATTTCATTTTTATTTGTCCCGCTCATGGTACGCAAAACCAAATGTACAACAATTGCCATAAAACATGACTCCACCATTGAGCGAAAAGGAGCAGGGAGAAGAATAACATCGTATGTGACCTGCCCCCTTCTAAAAAAGACAAATAAATACAAACAGATGGTCTGCCCTTCATAATGATAATATTTTTTTTGTACAGCCAGACATAACAGTATCTTAGGATACTAAGAGAAACACACAAAACATACTTATTTCCCACTTGACGGCTAACGGAAAGAAACAAAACACCAAAACATCACATGTATAGGGAGAAGAAAAGTGCAACACCCTCACCTGAGTCCCACTGGAGAAGAAGGTGGACAGCGACACATGATGATACTAATAACAATAACACATACAATGGCACCCGCAAATACAGAGGAGACATCACATCAAAGACATCAAGAACATGAAGGACCAGAGTACATAGACTCACATTCTGCTTCATATCGTCCCATCTTTCTTCATTTATACAACTTCTTTAACTGAAAAATACAAAAACAATTCTTTAGATCCTTGTGTTGAGAATTCCACCATTTTACACCAACTACCGAAATACACATTTGTTTAAGAGTAGTCCTTGCATATGGATGCTTAACATTTAACATCAAAGCAGACTGCACACCTTCCACATCTCCCTGCAGTCCTTCGGCCCCACCTGGTGGCCGGTTGCGTCTCTGTGTAGTCATCTCTGTTCATGTGTTTCAAAGGGATGTGAGGATCTGAGCTCTTCACGCTTCATTCAACCTGCTGAGTTATTACAGAGGCATAACAACAGAATGTTTCAAGAGGAGTCCTCTCCTCTTCCTGTGGGGTGGTCTATGGGTTTAGTGCATGTTAATGGTCTGCAAAGGCTAACATCCCTGTGTTCCTCCAGAGGGACTTTGATAATGAACCTCTGAATGCTTCAGAGGATGCTTGGGAGGAGGTGACGTGGTCAGATGAGACCAACTTCCAGATCTTTGGCATCAACTCGACACGACAACCTCAGAGCACCGTCCGTCAGGCATGGAGGGGGACATGATGCTCTGGGCTGTGTCTCTGCTCAGGGGACAGGAGGACTCTCTGCCTCGAGGAGAGGATGGAGGGGGACATCATGCTCTGGGCTGTGTCTCTGCTCAGGGGACAGGAGGACTCTCTGCCTCGGGGAGAGGATGGAGGGGGACATCATGCTCTGGGCTGTGTCTCTGCTCAGGGGACAGGAGGACTCACTGCATCGAGGAGAGGATGGAGGGGGACATCATGCTCTGGGCTGTGTCTCTGCTCAGGGGACAGGAGGACTCGCTGCCTCGGGGAGAGGATGGAGGGGGACATCATGCTCTGGGCTGTGTCTCTGCTCAGGGGACAGGAGGACTCGCGGCCTCGAGGAGAGGATGGAGGGGACATCATGCTCTGGGATGTGTCTCTGCTCAGGGGACAGGAGGACTCGCTGCCTCGAGGAGAGGATGGAGGGGGACATCATGCTCTGGGCTGTGTCTCTGCTCAGGGGACAGGAGGACTCTCTGCATCGAGGAGAGGATGGAGGGGGACATCATGCTCTGGGCTGTGTCTCTGCTCAGGGGACAGGAGGACTCTCTGCCTCGAGGAGAGGATGGAGGGGGACATCATGCTCTGGGCTGTGTCTCTGCTCAGGGGACAGGAGGACTCTGCCTCTGGGAGATGGGGGGGACATCATGCTCTGGGCTGTGTCTCTGCTCAGGGGACAGGAGGACTCTCTGCCTCGGGGAGAGGATGGAGGGGGACATCATGCTCTGGGCTGTGTCTCTGCTCAGGGGACAGAGGACTCTCTGCTCGGGGAGAGGATGGAGGGGGACATCATGCTCTGGGCTGTGTCTCTGCTCAGGGGACAGGAGGACTCTCTGCCTCGAGGAGAGGATGGAGGGGGACATCATGCTCTGGGCTGTGTCTCTGCTCAGGGGACAGGAGGACTCTCTGCCTCGGGGAGAGGATGGAGGGGGACATCATGCTCTGGGCTGTGTCTCTGCTCAGGGGACAGGAGGACTCTCTGCCTCGGGAGAGGATGGAGGGGGACATCATGCTCTGGGCTGAGGGAGGGGCTAAAGGAGAAGCACGTTGAGGTGAGGTGTGTCCTATGTGTGTCCTCTGTGTGACCTCTGTGTTTGCTGTGTCCTCAGTGTGTCCTCAGTGTGTCCTCTGTGTGTCCTGATAGAGATTTTGGTGGATTACTGGTCCGCTTTCCAAATCTCCGCGCGTCCCTAACAAGCTGGTTATCACACAGGAAGGAATCCAGAACATACAAGTATCCGTTAAAACAATAATCTACTTTAATGGTAATATACAAGCAACACAATCAACACATTACCATACAAAGCCACATCATCTGCGTAAGGCCAGGAGTAGGCCCACTCCTGCTCCTGGCCTCGCGCCGCCACGACCCTCCGGTCCGGGCGGCGCGAGGAGAGAGAGAGAACAAAAAGATGCATGGCTCTAGAAACAGGAAGGGGTGGAACACACACACACACACACACACACACACACACACACACACACACACACACACACACACACACACACACACACACACACACACACACACACACACACACACACACACACACACACACACACACACACACACACACACACACACACACACACACACACACATTAAAGGATATTTCCTTGCTCACACACACACACACACACACACACACACACACACACACACACACACACACACACACACACACACACACACACACACACACACACACACACACACACACACACACACACCACACACACACACACACACACACACACACACACACACACACACACACACACACACACACACACACACACACACACACACACACACACACACACACACACACACACACACACACACACACACACACACACACACACACAGGTCCCTGAAACATGACGTGCTAGAGATCTTAAGCAGAATATACTCTCCCCCACCCAGCACCCTGTCCTGCATGCCTACACCTCCCCCACAGGGCAATAACACACTGTTTACTCCAACCAGCCCTTGTTCAGAGCCCTTTGAGTCCTCACCCTTTCTGAAAGGATAAACAGAGAAATCAATACAAAACACAAACACAGGTATTGTTTGAACAGTATTCCCTGAACTGCTGCTATTGATAATTACCAGAGAAACTCAAAGGACCTCTTTTCAGATCTGGAAACTGCAACAACACTTTCTGCCATTTCAAATGTAACACACTTCTTAAATATCAGATGATAATACTCTGCAGTCCTCAGTGTGTCCTCAGGGTGTCCTCTGTGTGTCTTCTGTGTGTCCTCGTGTGTCCTCGGTGTGTCCGCTGTGTGTCCGCTGTGTGTCCTCGGTGTGTCCTCGATGTGTCCGCTGTGTGTCTTCTGTGTGTCCTCGGTGTGTCCTCGGTGTGTCCTCTGTGTGTCCTCAGGGTGTCCTCAGGGTGTCCTCAGGGTGTCCTCAGGGTGTCCGCTGTGTGTCCGCTGTGTGTCCTCGGTGTGTCCTCGGTGTGTCCTCGGTGTGTCCGCTGTGTGTCCTCTGTGTGTCCTCAGTCCCACCTGTTCATCAAGGCTTTCGGCCTCTAATCGATCTGTTGTTCTGTCTGTCTGACCTTTGTTTTGTGTGTGCTCGCCCTATTCCTGTAAAGCGACCTTGGGTCCCTTGAAAGGCGCTATAGAAATCTCAATTATTATTATTATTATTCTTATTATTATTATTATTAAAACCTGGACAGGTCAACACGTCGCCCCCATGCTCCGCTCCCAGTAGCCGGTCATCTGCGAGATGCTGGTGGTGGTCGCAGCGATCACGCTGGAGAGGCTGCAGTCGCTCAGAGGGTGCCCGGGGTCCACCACGAACATGGTGCTGTCAGGGGCCTCGGTGGGAGAGAGGCCACGGTGCTGCAGGCACATGCCCAGGTAGGCGTCCTCGATGAAGATGGGTTTGATGTGAGGGGCGGCTGCCAGGATCTTGGCCGGCAGGTCCAGGGACATGACGTAGGCCATGCCCAGAGGGTACGGCGGGTACTCCGGCTCAGCAATCACATATCTCGGCATGTAGAACTTGTTGAACGGGTTTCTCAACACCGGGCTGTGCCACCACACCAGACCCGTCATGTAGTTCTGTTTGGCCGTGCTGGGATCCAGCAACAGTTTAACCAGATTCTGGACGTGCAGCAACATATCGGCGTCAATCTTCATGACGTAGGACAGCTTGTCGCAGTGCGCAACCAGCCACTCCAGCGTCATCATCGTCTTGATGGTCAGATTGTGGTAGCCGTCCGTGAAGTCGCTCTGGATCAGGTCCTGGTGCTGCAGGTTTTCCTGTTGGAGCTCCTCCTGCTGCTGCTTGGCATCAGCGCCTGAAGGTAGGCCCAGTATGAAGAGAGTCTCGACCCGCTGACCCAGAACCAGTTTCTCACTTCCCCACGTCCTGCGGATGGTGTCCCGAGCTGCCACGCCCCCGGGGGCCACCGGGACCACCAGGAGCAGGAACGGAGTCGTGGTTTTACACGTGGGGGTGTCGTCCATGATGAATGTGTAGTTTCCTGGGTAGGCCACGTAGTACGGCCCAGGACCCTGCCGTGCGGGTGTGTCCCTGCCCTCAGAGCCCCAGTCCGGGTCCAGATAGAGGAGGAGCATGAGCACTGCTCCCACCAGGCAGATGAAGACGTGTGCAAAGCGTCTGCGCTCCATTACGCCTACGAAGAGAAGAGACTCACGTTATGACGGATGGCAGCACGACGGCCACACAGAACACACGTGTCGTTGTGTCCCTGAGACGCTTCACCCCAAGGTGCTCCTGAGGGATCGCCCTCAGTGTGGAGTGTGCGAGTGGCTTTGGATAAAGGCGTCTAACGCGTGACACGTGATGAAGTCAGCATGTAAACGGCCCTTCCACCTCCTATGGAGCACCTCAGAAGAAAAGCCTTTAGCTCAGAGGACCTCTTCGTACCTTCATACTAGGGATGCCTGCGATCATTCGATTATTCAAATATTCGTTACAGTCTCCATAATCGAATATTATTTTTAAAAATCGATTTTATTTATATATTTTTTATTATTTATGTATTTCTTTTTTTTCTGGCTTAGTTTCAACCAAAATATATATAAATATATATATATGCTAATAATAGTAATAGTATTAATAATTGTAAACGGCCATTGGTCACACCACCAGTTTGTTTTACTGTAAACTTGGAGGAAGCATGCGGGGGGGGTCGAATAATCGATTATTATTCGCCAGCTCTGTCGAATAATCGATTATTATTCGCCAGCTCTGTCGAATAATCGATTATTCGCCAGAGCTGCCGAATAATCGATTTTGATCATGGTCAGTTTCTGGCAACCCCACTTCATACAGCGTTCATGAGGCGAAGCTTCAAGAGTAACTGGTAATATAAAGCGTGTAATATAGCGTTAACGTTGGAACAGTTCCACCCGTTCACCTGCAGGGCCTCGGGCTGCGATGTGGAGCCTGACGCCTCAGCCCGACGGCTCCACCACGGGACTCATCGAGAGGACGGCTCTTTCTTCATTAGGGAGGACACTGATATTAGTTCAATACCAGAGGTGTAAA
The DNA here is from genome assembly GCA_036324585.1 of Champsocephalus esox. Taxonomy (NCBI): domain Eukaryota; kingdom Metazoa; phylum Chordata; class Actinopteri; order Perciformes; family Channichthyidae; genus Champsocephalus; species Champsocephalus esox. The sequence continues at coordinate 1,575,708 of CM070480.1, read as the reverse complement.
GTAACCGAGTACATGTACTCAAGTACTGCACTTAAGTACACCTTAGAGGTACTTTACTTGAGTATTTCCAATGTATTCTACTTCATACTTCTACTCCACTACAGTTCAGAGGTACATGGTGTACTTCTACTCCTCTACAGTTCAGAGGTACATGGTGTACTTCTACTCCTCTACAGTTCAAGGTACATGGTGTACTTCTACTCCACTACAGTTCAGAGGTACATGGTGTACTTCTACTCCTCTACAGTTCAGAGGTACATGGTGTACTTCTACTCCTCTACAGTTCAGAGGTACATGGTGTACTTCTACTCCTCTACAGTTCAGAGGTACATGGTGTACTTCTACTGCACTACAGTTCAGAGGTACATGTTGTACTTTTACTCCTCTACAGTTCAGAGGTACATGGTGTACTTCTACTCCACTACATGTATTTAATCCCTTCAGTTACTTCACAGACGAATGATGGTAAATCTAACCAAGTGTTGAATCAGACTTTAGTTCCACCTGGAGTAAATCCACCAGCTACCCTGCAGTCTACAAAGTACTTCAGACTAGCTGCACCTCCACCAGCTACCCTGCAGTCTACAAAGTACTTCAGACTAGCTGCACCTCCACCAGCTACCCTGCAGTCTACAAAGTACTTCAGACTAGCTGCACCTCCACCAGCTACCCTGCAGTCTACAAAGTACTTCAGACTAGCTGCACCTCCACCAGCTACCCTGCAGTCTACAAAGTACTTCAGACTAGCTGCACCTCCACCAGCTACCCTGCAGTCTACAAAGTACTTCAGACTAGCTGCTCCTCCACCAGCTACCCTGCAGTCTACAAAGTACTTCAGACTAGCTGCACCTCCACCAGCTACCCTGCAGTCTACAAAGTACTTCAGACTAGCTGCACCTCACCAGCTACCCTGCAGTCTACAAAGTACTTCAGACTAGCTGCACCTCCACCAGCTACCCTGCAGTCTACAAAGTACTTCAGACTAGCTGCACCTCCACCAGCTACCCTGCAGTCTACAAAGTACTTCAGACTAGCTGCACCTCCACCAGCTACCCTGCAGTCTACAAAGTACTTCAGACTAGCTGCACCTTCACCAGCTACCCTGCAGTCTACAAAGAACTTCAGACTAGCTGCACCTTCACCAGCTACCCTGCAGTCTACAAAGTACTTCAGACTAGCTGCACCTCCACCAGCTACCCTGCAGTCTACAAAGTACTTCAGACTAGCTGCACCTCCACCAGCTACCCTGCAGTCTACAAAGTACTTCAGACTAGCTGCACCTCCACCAGCTACCCTGCAGTCTACAAAGTACTTCAGACTAGCTGCACCTCCACCAGCTACCCTGCAGTCTACAAAGTACTTCAGACTAGCTGCACCTCCACCAGCTACCCTGCAGTCTACAAAGTACTTCAGACTAGCTGCACCTCCACCAGCTACCCTGCAGTCTACAAAGTACTTCAGACTAGCTGCACCTCCACCAGCTACCCTGCAGTCTACAAAGTACTTCAGACTAGCTGCTCCTCCACCAGCTACCCTGCAGTCTACAAAGTACTTCAGACTAGCTGCACCTCCACCAGCTACCCTGCAGTCTACAAAGTACTTCAGACTAGCTGCACCTTCACCAGCTACCCTGCAGTCTACAAAGTACTTCAGACTAGCTGCTCCTCCACCAGCTACCCTGCAGTCTACAAAGTACTTCAGACTAGCTGCACCTTCACCAGCTACCCTGCAGTCTACAAAGTACTTCAGACTAGCTGCACCTCCACCAGCTACCCTGCAGTCTACAAAGTACTTCAGACTAGCTGCACCTCCACCAGCTACCCTGCAGTCTACAAAGTACTTCAGACTAGCTGCACCTCCACCAGCTACCCTGCAGTCTACAAAGTACTTCAGACTAGCTGCACCTCCACCAGCTACCCTGCAGTCTACAAAGTACTTCAGACTAGCTGCTCCTCCACCAGCTTTGAGAACACTTTCATGATCAATCATTATAAAACATATCATATATATTATTCTGAAATGGACCTATCTGCACAACGACTACTTTCACTGTCTTTACTATATTTAGATGAGAATACTTTCTACTTTCACTTGAGGGACATTTTGAATACTTTTACTGTAACAGAGTATTCCTACACTCTGGTACTTCTACTTTACTCAAGTACAAGATATGAGGCAGGGATGTCCCGATCACCTTTTTGTGCTGCCGATCCGATTCCGATCATTTGATTTTGACAATCTGCCGATACCGATTTTTCCCGATCCGATCGTTATGCAATGCGTTAAGAGAAACAAAGGTAACGGATAACGGCTGGTCCTCCAACGCGATGAGTTCAGCTCTCTGGCCTTCTCTCTGCTCTGGGGCCGTTTCTCCTTCCCTTTGAAAGCCTCTGAAAGTGTCGGTTGTCTCCGTGCCGTTACCCCGAGTGGCCGCTGTGCACTCGCCGTGTTGTTGTTGTTGTTTGTTTCTCAGGTGGCGTGTTAGATTGGTCGTGTTGAACGTAGCTCTGTTCTTTCCACCACGCGGAACCTCTGCCTTGCAAACATTGCATCTGGCTGTTACTCTGCCTTCGCTTTCAATTTCATAACACTTCCAAACCCCTGACCTCTGCTCCGTCCGCCTCCCGAGTCTCCAGCTGGACGTAGCCTCTCGTTAGCTCGCTGCTGCTATCAGACGCTGCGCCCACTCTGCTGCTCTGAGAGGAATAAGCAGGTCTGAACACAAGCCCAAAGGAAGCAACACATACAGGATGTGGAGTCATTTCAAACCAAAACTAAGTCCCCAGGACGACTTTAAGACGTGAACACGGTCCTTTTTGTTTTTTAACATTAAATTAAAGAATACAAATATTTTATATAAAAAAATAATAATTCCCGATCGCCGATTTTTTTCTCCCGATTCCGATCTTTTGAAAATCACGTGATCGGCTCCGATCCCCGATCACGTGATCGGAACGTCTCTAGTCTGAGTACTTCTACTTTTACTCAAGCACAAGATCTGAGTACTTCTACTTTTACTCAAGTACAAGATCAGAGTACTTCTACTTTTACTCAAGTACAAGATCAGAGTACTTTTCCCACCTGTTCAATACAGAAGCCATGTATGCCATTTTAAACCATGTATATACGATATATTTATCGGGGCCGATATTCCGCATTTGACCGATTATCGGTATCGGCCTTTTTTTATCAAATTGCCGATAACACTTTGGCTCTGATGCGGCCGTTTCTCTGGCTGCAGTCACCGCTCTGTACACGAGCGATGTCCCGCCCCCAGCGCTATCTGACATCCGGGCGGCAGCCAGCCAGAGGGCGGGACCTTCTCAGATTACAGGCAGGTGCTCAAATGCATTTCAAAGAAGTTGTGTTGGAGTTTGTGTTATTCTACATTTTGACACCAAGATTTTTTACTGCAAATGTATATCGGTTCCAAATATCGGTTATCGGTCTCCTTGATTACTGATCATCGGTATCGGCCTTGAAAAAGCCATATCGGTCGATCCCTAATTTATATACCACCATCACATGTATTTATATACCACCACATGTATTTATATACCACCACCATATGTATTTATATACCACCACATATGTATTTATATACCACCATCACATGTATTTATATACCACCACATGTATTTATATACCACCACATGTATTTATATACCACCACATGTATTTATATACCACCACATGTATTTATATACCACCACCATATGTATTTATATACCACCACCACATGTATTTATATACCACCACATGTATTTATATACCACCACATGTATTTATATACCACCACCATATGTATTTATATACCACCACCATATGTATTTATATACCACCACATGTATTTATATACCACCACCATATGTATTTATATACCACCACATGTATTTATATACCACCACCATATGTATTTATATACCACCACATGTATTTATATACCACCACCATATGTATTTATATACCACCACCATATGTATTTATATACCACCACCACATGTATTTATATACCACCACATGTATTTATATACCACCACCACATGTATTTATATACCACCACCATATGTATTTATATACCACCACCATATGTATTTATATACCACCATCACATGTATTTATATACCACCACCATATGTATTTATATATCACCACATGTATTTATATACCACCACCATATGTATTTATATACCACCACCATATGTATTTATATACCACCACCATATGTATTTATATACCACCACCACATGTATTTATATACCACCACCAATGTATTTATATACCACCACCATATGTATTTATATACCACCACCCATGTATTTATATACCACCACCACATGTATTTATATACCACCACATGTATTTATATACCACCACATATGTATTTATATACCACCACCACATGTATTTATATACCACCATGTGTATTTATATACCACCACATGTATTTATATACCACCACCACATGTATTTATATACCACCACATGTATTTATATACCACCACCATATGTATTTATATACCACCACCACATGTATTTATATATCACCATGTGTATTTATATACCACCACCATGTGTATTTATATACCACCATGTGTATTTATATACCACCTCCACATGTATTTAAATACCACCATGTGTATTTATATACCACCATGTGTATTTATATACCACCACCATATGTATGTATATACCACCACATGTATATACCACCACCACCCTGTGTATTTATATACCACCATTTGTATTTATATACCACCCTGTGTATTTATATACATCCCTATGTATTTAAATACCACCATGTGTGTATTTAGGGAGGGGGCAGCGGGTTCTCTGCCGGTCAGGTGAGGTATTACTATTTGACTAGTTATCGGAGCCCTGCCTGCTTATTGCTGTTCGAAGTCGAATAGAGACGGCGGTGAAATGAACCAATGAGTTCACGGGTCAGCTGAGGAAGTGAGATGTGATCACGTATCAAGTACGACCTTAAACAGTACATGTATACACGGTGGTGGGAGAAGTACTCTCATTTACTCTGCACAAATATAATAGTTCAACTATTTCTAAACAACTTTCTTCGACTTATTAGTGTTGCTAAATGTCTTGCCCGACGGTGGTGAAATGAACCAGTGAATTCACGGGTCAGCTGAAGCCGTGAGAGAGCGCACGCGCGTCCCTGCTTCAGGCTGAGGTGCTGCTCCATGCAACCCGTCCGGGGCTCCAGCACCGCTCCTCTCGCTCCACTCTCTCTCCACTTTCTCTCACCTGTAAGCGTGTTTCCTCGTCTCTGTGAACCTGCTCCGGTTCTTCGGTGGCCGTCCTGCGCAGCTCATATCCGGGTACTCGAGACTCTCCGCGTCACCTCTGGTTCTTCACCTGCCCCGCCCACACCTGGGTTGCGCCCCCCCCCCAGCTGCAGGTTTGACCAAGTCCCCACGATGTGCGCCGGACTCTGTGTCCAATATTCGTTGTGTCCAAACGGCGGTACTGCAACTTCCGTATCAGTCCGTGACGTCACCCGGCCCAAAAATACTTTCCCCATAGAGATTCATTGCTATCGGGACGTTCAGAGCATTCCATGGAACATAACGCAAAGCGTATCTCCAGCCGGTTCCTCAGACGTACCCACCCCGCCTTTAACTGTTCTCTTTCTGTCACTTCAAAAATATATCACCATAATTAATATTGTCAGAACCGTTTCTATGACGAAAGGGAAAGGATAAGAATACTGCTGATTAACCGTTAAGCTTGGAGAGCATTGCTCCTTAAGCGTGACAAGAGCAAAGTAGCGGTGCAGATAATCGGCGAACATTAAAAGAGTAGACCTACATTATAAAAGAAAGTGGCAAGCACATAATAACACCGAATGCGCATGTGGTAAAACATAAAGACGGAGTGAACCTGTGAAATGAAGAGGAGCCATTATGACATTGTAAGCATAGAGTGTATATTGCAATTACACCTGAAAGACACTGTTTTGCCATATAAGTGTCGTACATATGTCCATCCATGCTCACCCCATGTGTCCTGCCTGTCCGCCCTGATCATCATCTCCTCCTACACGGCCAACCTGGCGGCCAGAGGATGGAGGTCCCCATCGAGTCTCCGGACGACCTGGCCGACCAGACCAACATCGAGTACGGCACCATCCACGGAGGGAGCACCATGACCTTCTTCATGGTACGACCCACTCGTCCCCTCTTCTTCATGTCTCTTCTTCATCAACATGTGTCCCCTCTTCTTCATGTCTCTTCTACATCAACATGTGTCCCCTCTTCTTCATGTCTCTTCTACATCAACATGTGTCCCCTCTTCTTCATGTCTCTTCTACATCAACATGTGTCCCCTCTTCTTCATGTCTCTTCTACATCAACATGTGTCCCCTCTTCTTCATGTCTCTTCTACATCAACATGTGTCCCCTCTTCTTCATGTCTCTTCTTCATCAACATGTGTCCCCTCTTCTTCATGTCTCTTCTACATCAACATGTGTCCCCTCTTCTTCATGTCTCTTCTACATCAACATGTGTCCCCTCTTCTTCATGTCTCTTCTACATCAACATGTGTCCCCTCTCCTTCATGTCTCTTCTACATCAACATGTGTCCCCTCTCTCTCCATGTCTCTTCTACATCAACATGTGTCCCCTCTTCTTCATGTCTCTTCTACATCAACATGTGTCCCCTCTTCTTCATGTCTCTTCTACATCAACATGTGTCCCCTCTCCTTCATGTCTCTTCTACATCAACATGTGTCCCCTCTTCTCCATGTCTCTTCTACATCAACATGTGTCCCCTCTTCTTCATGTCTCTTCTACATCAACATGTGTCCCCTCTTCTTCATGTCTCTTCTACATCAACATGTGTCCCCTCTTCTTCATGTCTCTTCTACATCAACATGTGTCCCCTCTTCTTCATGTCTCTTCTACATCAACATGTGTCCCCTCTTCTCCATGTCTCATCTACATCAACATGTGTCCCCTCTTCTTCATGTCTCTTCTACATCAACATGTGTCCCCTCTTCTTCATGTCTCTTCTACATCAACATGTGTCCCCTCTTCTTCATGTCTCTTCTACATCAACATGTGTCCCCTCTTCTTCATGTCTCTTCTACATCAACATGTGTCCCCTCTTCTCCATGTCTCTTCTACATCAACATGTGTCCCCTCTTCTTCATGTCTCTTCTACATCAACATGTGTCCCCTCTTCTTCATGTCTCTTCTACATCAACATGTGTCCCCTCTTCTTCATGTCTCTTCTACATCAACATGTGTCCCCTCTTCTTCATGTCTCTTCTACATCAACATGTGTCCCCTCTTCTCCATGTCTCTTCTACATCAACATGTGTCCCCTCTTCTTCATGTCTCTTCTACATCAACATGTGTCCCCTCTTCTTCATGTCTCTTCTACATCAACATGTGTCCCCTCTTCTCCATGTCTCATCTACATCAACATGTGTCCCCTCTTCTTCATGTCTCTTCTACATCAACATGTGTCCCCTCTTCTCCATGTCTCTCTACATCAACATGTGTCCCCTCTTCTTCATGTCTCTTCTACATCAACATGTGTCCCCTCTTCTTCATGTCTCTTCTACATCAACATGTGTCCCCTCTTCTTCATGTCTCTTCTACATCAACATGTGTCCCCTCTTCTTCATGTCTCTTCTACATCAACATGTGTCCCCTCTTCTTCATGTCTCTTCTACATCAACATGTGTCCCCTCTTCTTCATGTCTCTTCTACATCAACATGTGTCCCCTCTTCTTCATGTCTCTTCTACATCAACATGTGTCCCCTCTTCTTCATGTCTCTTCTACATCAACATGTGTCCCCTCTTCTCCATGTCTCCTCTACATCAACATGTGTCCCCTCTTCTTCATGTCTCTTCTACATCAACATGTGTCCCCTCTTCTTCATGTCTCTTCTACATCAACATGTGTCCCCTCTTCTTCATGTCTCTTCTACATCAACATGTGTCCCCTCTTCTTCATGTCTCTTCTACATCAACATGTGTCCCCTCTTCTTCATGTCTCTTCTTCATCAACATGTGTCCCCTCTTTATCCATGTCTCTTCTACTGAAAATGAGCTGATCAGATTTTGCCCACTTTATGATGTCATAACGATGTGTTGTCTGGTGTAGCCATTAGCCAATCAGCAACCAGGGTAACCCCTTATCACCTGCATCTCCTCTAGAGCTCCATTGAGTTCTTTGTAACCACATGTCTCTCAGAGGGGCGTGGGGGAGGGGCTCCTTGTCTTCATCTGAAGTAACAGACAGAGAATCAGCACTTTGGAAACAGGGCTGAAACAGAGGGGATTATGGGTAATGCTGCAATGATCTGTTTGGTGTTTGGAGCCAAACACGTCAGAGACATGTTCCGTCTCTGAGAGCTGAGACATATGGATGAAATGCAGCATAATAGGGGCCCTTTAAGTGAGGTTGACTTGATGGCAGTGGGAGGTCGGCAGTCTAATTTGACATGTGTGTGTGTGTGTGTGTGTGTGTGTGTTGTGTGTGTGTGTGTGTGTGGTGTGTTGTGTGTGTTGTGTGTGTGTGTGTGTGTGTGTGTGTGTGTGGGTTGATCTTCTTCAGGGTAGTTTATATCCAGGGTTCAGCGGATAACTGAAAGAGAATGATGAAGACATTTGAGCTGAAGGGATTTAATGAAATGATCAGTAGGGGAATGGATTGTGTAAGAGCTAAAGAGGTTCTAACCAATACAAGGACATGTTCTGATGATTATTATTAAAGCAGGGCTCGGTGGGAATGGAGAGAATTTGAAAATACACAGCCGGAAGAAATCTGCCACTTCCTCCCAGAGCCCCTCCCCCAACACACACGAACGCACACACGACCAATGAGGGCAGAGATCAGTGTGTGCCCCGATGGAGGGCTGACAGGCAGGTAGGCCGTCCAGTTACTTTAGCCGGCGCAGATGATTGGTCGAGCTTTTCACAGCGCCACGGCTTCAAAGCACTTCAGATATTCATTGCTATCGGGACGTTCAGAGCGTTCCATGGAATATAACGCAAAGCGTATCTCCAGCCGGTTCCTCAGACGTACCCTACCCCGCCTTTAACTGTTCTCTTTCTGTCACTTCAAAAATACTGGTATCTGATTTACATACGAATATTTTATTGATATTATATATAAGGAAATGAGTGTGTGTCATGGAAAACAAAGTACAGCGGATGGATTGAACGTTTCTATAAAATCGAGCTGCAGAAACTGAGAAATAAATTGTTGTCGGCGCCTCACTTCGCCCGATGTAAAATAACGTCTCTTGAGGAGTTCCCCCAGACGTAAAGGAGTACTTTGACATTTTCAGAAAAGTGCTCAGTCGCTGAGAGTTAGTTGAGAAGATTGAAAGCACTCAGCAGCTGGAGATGAAGAACTGGCTCTCAAGTGGAGACCTTCATGATATACCCTGTTTGTTCTGTACACAAGCTTTAGAGAGGCTAGGTGTCGGCACACGACTGATGCAGCCAGGTGTGTGCACGCTGTGTGCACGCTAACTGCCAGTGGTTGTATTGTAGTGGTGTCCATGTTCTCACCCCACAGCTCTTCAGATCCAAAGAACACATTACATAAAAATCCCTGAAGCACGCTGCGCACTGCAGATCAGTATTCTCCACTTCACCTGGTTTTTCCTGTCCAAATATTGTGTGCGTCTGTGTGTAACATTTCATGCTCTTGATTCTGCACTCTCTGCACTATGTTGCCTTGACAACTCAACATTAAATGCACAGTCAAATCTACGTTAGAGGGTCTTGAGCATTGATGGTAATGGGATGTTAAATGACTGTTTCCCTGTTTCTTTTCCCGGTATTTGTCCTCGTCTCACAGTGAAGTATCGTATCGTATCGTCGGTGAGGGTGTTGCTGTTCGATTTAGACACAATTGCAGTAGGTGGATCTCCGGCTGTTAACTCCAGCAAGAGCACACCGCCTGTGGAAACAAGTCTGTGTCCCGGGCTGTGTCGTGATTAGTCGATTTGAAAGCCGGTGCTGCTTGTGCGTCCTAATGCGTGTCCCCTGTGGCCCCCTCTCAGGCCTGGGCATGGAGAACATTGGGGGCATCTTCGTGGTCCTGATCTGTGGCCTCATCATCGCCGTGTTTGTGGCCATTATGGAGTTCGTGTGGTCGACACGCCGCTCTGCAGACACCGATGAGGTATGCCCCCATACCTGCTCTCGCCGACCCCACAGACACACCCCAGTAGGTTCCCATGGCACCCCGCCAACCCTTTTGATTATGTTGTTGTGTGTGTGTGTGTGTGTGTGTGTGAGACTGAGTAGATTTCTCTCAGCTTTGGCCTCCATGTGTGTGTTGTGGGTGCTCTAACATCTGAGGTGTAACGTTATGTGCATGTTGAGATGAGAGGAATGATCAAGTATGCGAACTGTCCGAAATGTTTCCAACTAATACAAGGATTTGATTTGCCTTTGCATGTCCTGCCTGTTTTGAAGTCATTGCGCCCTTTGTTAGTGTTTGGTGTCAAGTGTTCGTGAGCTCATCCTGATGGTACCGATAAGCAATATTGAGACATGGCAATATTTGCTTGCCGTAGATAAGAAGTGTGATCTGTTTCCCGGGCATTAAATGTCATGATGCATCTTCCTTTACACGCCTCACATGTACGCTGGTATTCCTCGTATCCATTCTTGGATTACTTGTCACCCATTTCACTGTGCGTCCCCCTCTCCCCCTCTCACACACACACACACACACACCTCCTGTCATCAGTGTCTGTTCTCCGAGAGCGAGTATTGTTTCTGTTTATGTGAGCACATTACTTTTTCTGATTATGATTTCAACGAAAATGTGGTTTGTCTGAAGTGGGTTGTTGCCGCCGTGTTTGCAAATAACATTGGTCATGCTGGAATGATACCAATATCCGTGTGTGTGTGTGTGTGTGTGTGTGTGAGGGGGAGGGTGTGTGTGCCTTTGCGTCTGTCCGTTCAGAGGGCCATAATCAAGGGCCCATAAACGAAACAACATTTCGGTGTTTTGTGTGGTTGGATTGTAATAACTCTCTGCTCCTTGGATATTCTCCCATCGCTATCCTCTCCTCATCCTCCCCCATCGCCTCCTCATTTCTGTCCCGACACCATCCCTCCATTTGTCGATCTCTGTGCCTTCGCTTCTCCTGCGACTCTTCTTCCACCAACCCTCCCTGTCTCTCTCTGCTTTGATCCCGCCTCTTTTTCTGTCGCGTTTCCTCTTGTATTTCCTCGTTTCCCCTCTTCTTTACGCCCCGCCTCCCCACCGCCTTGTTCTGCGGCCTGCCCACTTTGTGTCTGTGGCGCTCCCCTCTTTCCTCCCTCCTCCAGGTGTCTGTCTGTCAGGAGATGTTCACCGAGTTCAGAAACGCCGTCTCCTGTAAGAAGAGTTCCCGTATGCGTCGCCGTCGGCCCCTCAACAGCTCGGCGGCCCTGCGTAACCCCGCCCGCATCGCGCTGGGCGCCCCCCCGCCCGCTGCGCCTGGTGCGGGAGAAGCCGAATGATGCCGTTGATGTTTCAGCCCTACTGCTCGGCGAGATCCGAACACTACGCTTTGTTAGCCACGGGCCTTAAAGGGAATTCACTGGTGGATCTGCAGATTGTTATGCCTTTCATTTCCACTTCGGCACACCGGTGATCATTAAGAGCATACTTTACATTGTTACCAGGTTCCCAATCCCCACAGAGCATTCAAGAAAAAGGCTGCTCTGTCCTATTGTCCACAAATCCAACACATAGACCAACATCACCAATGCGTTGATACAATGACCAGGCTTATAATTATCCAGAGCATGTAACCTTTCATAACTCCATGCAATGGATTTCTATTGAGCACAACAATACAAACCATTACACACACACAAAGGAGTCACACCTTTGCGTTGAGCCACGTTTCCTCAAGACTATTTCTCTTTTCTGAGGAAACTGTCACGGTGCCCGTTTTAAGAGAAGTTAGAAGGTCATTTGTTTGTAAACACTGAAAGGGATAAAATGAATGCTTACACAAAAAGTAGTATCCTTATGGAGCAAGATGAAGAAGAAGAAGAACTTTGGTATTTTTCCACCTAGTCTAAGCATTTGTTTTCCTAAGTGAGCTATACCGACAACAATTTGAGAAATTGGGCAAGTATTGAGCGATGCCTTGCTGAGGGCAGCCACTAAACGGCCCGAGGCAATAGAGGTTTGTCAATATACACGTCCACTCAAAGTGCTTGTTTTTACCACTGACAACACTATGGCAAGGATCCTGCAGAGAAATAAAACATTGTCTTTACCTTCCACTTCGTCCACAGCCTGTTTGTTATTGTGTAAAACCCTGCGATGCATCCACATTGTTGAAGTCAGCTAAATATTCTGCCATGACATTGAAAAAGACAACAAAAACTCAGGCGACAACAAGGCTTTCCCCTCTTAAACTCTTACTCACGTCTCCACTGCGACACCTGGCAACAAGTCAGAAAGAACACGAGATATTTCTGTCGATGGCGAAAGCAAACACTTCTAGTGAACGTGTGACTAATTGCCCCATTAATTTCAAAAATGGTTCCCCCCATTAGTCACTAAGACACTAAACCATTGCAGAGTATCGTTCTAGAGGGAGTTTCTTATTGGTTACATCACTAACCAGAGATGTTCACAAGTCTTTGGTCACGAGTCCAAGTCAAGTCTCAAGTCTTTGGTCACGAGTCCAAGTCAAGTCTCAAGTCTTTGGTCACGAGTCCAAGTCAAGTCTCAAGTCTTTGGTCACGAGTCCAAGTCAAGTCTCAAGTCTTTGGTCACGAGTCCAAGTCAAGTCTCAAGTCTTTGGTCACGAGTCCAAGTCAAGTCTCAAGTCTTTGGTCACGAGTCCAAGTCAAGTCTCAAGTCTTTGGTCACGAGTCCAAGTCAAGTCTCAAGTCTTTGGTCACGAGTCCAAGTCAAGTCTCAAGTCTCTAAAAAAATCAAAGTCTCAAGTCTCTTCTGGTTGTAATCAGCCTATTGTCTGCTGCTATCCAGTCTGTTCAGAATACTGCACAGCTATATCTAAGAAGTTCAAAGCATGTACTGTGTTATTATCACTCCTACAACTATTAGCATACAGTATCAGTACTGACTAGTTGTTTGTTATATGATCACTTTAAACAGGCTATTGCAATGCAATATGAGGACAAACATCACACTTTAGCGAAATGCAAACAACTTATAAGCAAAACAATTCAGAATCAGAAATACGTCAAATACGTCTTTGTATCAACCGTATTGTTTCATTACACTGGGTCTCTAATGACATCTTTTAAGTCTACTATTAATAAACATATTCCTCTATCCTCTCACTCAAAGCCGGTGTCATGGTAACCTGATAAACCTGTAACATTAACGCTACGTGGTCAACAATAAACCTGTAACCTGCCGATAAACCCACAGATGTATTTATGTATGTAACTATGTATTTTTCTACGTTTAACGTTAGCCAGTAGATGGTGGCAGCGGAACGTCATGATTAACGTTACCGACCTTTTTTATGTCATGTCAAGAGTTGGATGTCAACGCCACTCAACGCAAACAAGTGTGACAAGCAAACATTCACTCATCTTTTCAAATATTCAGTTACAAAGCTAGCAGCAAGCTAAGTTAACATTACAGCTGATGCTGAGCTAAACATGTTTGCTAACCGTCCATGCGTTAATGTGACTGACCTCTCCGGGTGAGTTTTCAAGTGCCTGATGAAATTCGACGTTGTTGCGCCAGCATCCTTGATTTTGATATTGCAGACTTTGCAGTGTGCGCTCCTTTTGTTGGTGCCGCCGGCGTTTTGTTCGAAGTGTTTGTAGCTGAACCTAATTACAAGCGGTACAGCCGCAGGTGTGCCGCTGGTCGCCATTGTGTTACTACGAGGTAGTAACAGAGGCGCGCACGTCTGCGTAATGAGCCCGGCTAAAGTAACTGATGGCCTACCTGCCTGTCAGCCTTCCATCTGGGCACAAACTTATCTCGTGCCCTCATTGGTCATGTGCGCGTTCGTGTGTGTTGGAGGAGGCGGGCTCTGTGAGGAAGTAGCAGCCTCTAGCAGATTATCTCCGGTTGTGTATTTTCAAATTCTAGCGATCTCGAGCCGGTTTCTCTCAAATGTACCTACCCCCACCTTTAATACGCCAAAAATAGAAAACACAATGATTGTTCACGAGTCCCAACACACGAGTCCAAGTCGAGTCTGAAGTCTTTTGGTCACGAGTCCAAGTCAAGTCTGAAGTCTGTGTGTGCGACTTAAGTGCGACTCGAGTCCGAGTCGCAGACTCGAGTCCCCATCTCTGTCACTAACACTCGCGCATCTAATGGCTTGCGCTCAAACACATTGTACGTCAGTGACCATCAACTAGTGACTCACGTCAAATCTGGCACGCGCTGTGGTGCTGGCGGAGTGGTTATTTCGTTCGCCCCCCACTCATTTTTGTTTTACAACGTCCCGTGAGCAATGTGCAGTACCGGAGTCCAACAGAGAGGCAGCAGCTGCGGGGCAGTAGACTGCGTACTGCGTAGCCTACCCTTCCCTGAAGATGAAGGCCCATTCCCAAACCGCCCCCTACACCCTACCCCTCCGTTTGCGCGTTCACGCGGAGGGTCCGTTAGCATAATTACGAATGGCTCGGACGTTACACTAGCTAGCCGCTAGCTGCTAGCAGCTAACTGCGGCAGCCGCCTCGTTATTCGTTCATATAAAATCATAACAATCCAGAACGCGCGGTGCTGTTACGTGTACGCAAATTGACGTGCTTGTGATGTGAACGAGCCTTTTTGGGGGCGTGGTTAAAGTTGCGCATGCTCTATGAGCGCACATACGGGTACTTCTCAGGCATGCTGGGTAATCTGTGACGTTTCACTCTCTCAAAAGTTGGGCCATTTTGTCATCCATGCGCCAATGAGCAGCTCCCATAGGAATGAACGAGGCCCCGCCTCCCACGCTGTATCCAGTTCCGGCGACTTGACAGTACATGAGCGTGCTCCACTAGCACGCATTTCACATCCAAAAAACTCGTTGTGTTCTCATGTGTCCCGACAGCACAGAGGGTTGTTGCAATCTAATGTCTTTGCATTTCAAATGAAAACAACAACAAGGCGAATCAGAAATACTAAATGAGCCTTTTATAATGTGTTACAAAGCAAACATCTGATGTGTGTTTCCTCCCATGATCTCACGACAGCTCAGAGTAACACAATAGCAGGTCCTTATTAAACAAAGTCAATTATTAGTTTGAAGTTTTGTGTAAGCTTAGTTTGTACTTTATCAACACCATTGACGGCTGAATGATGCCTTCATTTAAAATTAAATATTGCACCACAAACTAAGACAAGAAGAAAATGAGGATACGCGCCGTCTGGTGTTTCTACGCAGCTACTGATCCACACTCCACGTTACATTGCCAGTCATTTAGCTGCCATTTTAATTATTTAATGACACATTACGCTTATGTTGTTTAGGGGGAATCTCCTGACACAACCTCTCCTCAGAACAATGGTTTGTTTATCCTTTATTTTTCTCGGCAAACGCCGCAAATCAAACGAGAGTGTTGAGGGCAAACATAAGAAACCTTGGTGTTACCGTCGATCAGTCTATGGACAAACACTTCTGACCCCTCCCTGTTTTTTCCATCTCAGGAACATTGCCAAGCTCAGGGGATTTCTATCCAACGCAGAACTGGAGACGGCTATCCATGCCTTTACTTCATCCTGGCTTGGTTACTGTAATGCCCTGTTCTCCTGCCTCAACAACACATCAATAAACCGGTTACAACAGGTCCAAAACGCTGCAGCCAGATGACTGACTCGGTCCAAAACAACATGCCACATCACTCCTCACGGGCTCCCTGTCCATCTCAGAACCCAGTTCAAAGTACTGGTCTTCACATATAGAGCGGTCCATGGCCAAGCCCCAGCCTATATCATGACCTGATCCACCCTCTCACCACAAACCGGGCCTCTGAGCAAGGCCTCCTAAGCGTGCCCCGAACCAGGCTAAAGACTGAGGGTGCCTTTGAGACGGTGGCCCCGAGGCTTTGGAACAAACTCCCCCAGATAATAAGAACCTCGGCCTCAATAGAGACTTTTAAGGGTTAAAGACCCACCTGTTCCGACAGGCCTTTGGGTCGTCGTCGTCGGAGGAGGAGGAGGAGGAGGAGGAGGAGGAGGAGGAGGAGGAGGAGGAGGAGGGGTTAGTGGCTGTCTTTTTATTTGTATCGGTGTTTTGTCGTATGTGTTACCTGCTGCCGCTGTATGCCTCTCATTCCACATGTTATAGTCGTACTGTGAATTGTGTCCTGTGTGCTGCACTGTAAAGCACTCCGCGATGAGAAGGGTGCTATATCAATACAGTTGTACTTACTGACTTGAGTGAAGTCTGAGCATGCGCAGTGAGAGCGCTTGTCCGCTGAATGACGTAACCTGCTCACCTGTGTCCACTCTACCTGATCAGCGCTGCAGGACCCACTCCAGTTACCTGAGGATTATCAGTTTGGACTTTCTTCCTGTAAACGTTTTGCATTTTGGAAAGTAATCATGAAACGGTTGCCTGCTGCCTCGTCTCCATGACACCATCAGACTGGAGAGATCAGGCCATCTCTAATCCGATGTTTATATCTTTAACATTTAGAAATGCACCTCTTGAACTTTTCTTGTTATTACTCCGTGTTTTAGAGCATTGTTGTGTAAACCTAATGTTTACATGTATTGGTCTATTCTTAGTGAATGATTGTTATTTGTTAGCCTTATATCTTGGCTTGAAGGCTTTGCACAGTAGCTTGTCTTTGAAAGGTTATTAGTATCCCACCTATGCAACATATCACATCAGTAAACACTAGTTTGATATTTTGCAGCTGCAGCAACCTTGAGAAGATTGACATCACATTTCTGATGTTTAAAAAAGAAAGAAAGGCGGCATACCGTAAGTGAATATAATGAACATTGGCTTTGTTTAGTTTGAGTCATACAGTATATATATATACACACAGTATTTTCGGTACCACTTTATAAACCAGTTCTAACATAGTTTGCATGCGTCAACACAGGCTCACTATTTGGCAAGATGACTAAGCCTTATATTGGCTACTCCGAGAGAATCAACTCAGTGAGCAACAGATACCAAGGATGCTGGCGAAGTAAGCTAGGTAGCCAATATAAGTCTTAGCAGTATAGGTACATGTGGACTCACTATTTGGCAACCGGTCGCAGTCGCCCTGTTTATCTCATGTCCTATAAAATCTTATTAAGGATATATAAAGTGTTCACAAGCTAATTAATAAATGAATTACCAACTATTCGTAAACCCTTTATAAGGCTAGTCTTATTGTAAAGTGGTACCGTATTTTGAGTACTCACACACCGACATGCAGCTGTAAAATCTGCCTTATTTGTATTCATCCACAGCTGCACATATTTCACCAACCAATGCAGCGTTAAATCATGTTTGAGTTTTTACCTTTTTATGAGATTTGTACCTCCAGGAGCAGTTCGCTTCCTGATGGGATGCGTTTGCTGAATGACGACACAATCATTCAAGGTATCGTGTCCAATTGTAAAAGAAAAAAAGACATCTACAGTATATTATGACTTTGAGCCTGACGTCAGAGTAGAACACCCTTGTGTGTTTTTTAAGGACCTTGCTTTTGTTATTTGCATTAACTTCTTGAGACAAAGAACGTAATGCTTTTTTTGTCGTAAATGTTCAAACTAACATTTATTTGGCAATTTAAAGATGTGGCCGGAAACCATCTCCCAGCTCACCTCCTCTCGTCCAGTCACTTGGCACTGGCCCGTATCTGAAAGACAGACAAACAAGGAACTGTAACTCTGAGAAATAACCTTTCTTTAAAAGTTGCTCTGTAGAAATACGAACAATAGGAAGCAGTGGCGGTTGTCCACCGGTGAAGATGCGTTGCAAAACCTCTTCTCTGTGCAATTAATAGTTATCAGTTGTCACGATCTTACTTCCTGATTTCTAAAGGGAATTGTCTTCCACTTCTTTAAAAGCTGATGAATTAAAGTTTGTGCTTTGATAAACCCCTGAAGCGAGTTTAATGTCGTCTTCAGTACGACTGGAGGATCAAGGTGTCGTTATTCTTTCTTACTTTAATGCTGATTTACTCGCTATACCTCATGTTGTAAACCTCTTAGTCATGGAGAACGCCTCAACACCTCATGTTGTAAACCTCTTAGTCATGGAGAACGCCTCAACACCTCATGTTGTAAACCTCTTAGTCATGGAGAACGCCTCAACACCTCATGTTGTATACCTCTTAGTCATGGAGAACGCCTCAACACCTCATGTTGTATACCTCTTAGTCATGGAGAACGCCTCAACACCTCATGTTGTAAACCTCTTAGTCATGGAGAACGCCTCAACACCTCATGTTGTATACCTCTTAGTCATGGAGAACGCCTCAACACCTCATGTTGTAAACCTCTTAGTCATGGAGAACGCCTCAACACCTCATGTTGTATACCTCTTAGTCATGGAGAACGCCTCAACACCTCATGTTGTAAACCTCTTAGTCATGGAGAATGCCTCAACACCTCATGTTGTAAACCTCTTAGTCATGGAGAACGCCTCAACACCTCATGTTGTATACCTCTTAGTCATGGAGAACGCCTCAACACCTCATGTTGTAAACCTCTTAGTCATGGAGAACGCCTCAACACCTCATGTTGTATACCTCTTAGTCATGGAGAACGCCTCAACACCTCATGTTGTAAACCTCTTAGTCATGGAGAACGCCTCAACACCTCATGTTGTATACCTCTTAGTCATGGAGAACGCCTCAACACCTCATGTTGTAAACCTCTTAGTCATGGAGAACGCCTCAACACCTCATGTTGTAAACCTCTTAGTCATGGAGAACGCCTCAACACCTCATGTTGTAAACCTCTTAGTCATGGAGAACGCCTCAACACCTCATGTTGTAAACCTCTTAGTCATGGAGAACGCCTCAACACCTCATGTTGTAAACCTCTTAGTCATGGAGAACGCCTCAACACCTCATGTTGTAAACCTCTTAGTCATGGAGAATGCCTCAACACCTCATGTTCTTAACCTCTTAGTCATGGAGAACGCCTCAACACCTCATGTTGTAAACCTCTTAGTCATGGAGAACGCCTCAACACCTCATGTTGTATACCTCTTAGTCATGGAGAACGCCTCAACACCTCATGTTGTATACCTCTTAGTCATGGAGAACGCCTCAACACCTCATGTTGTAAACCTCTTAGTCATGGAGAACGCCTCAACACCTCATGTTGTAAACCTCTTAGTCATGGAGAACGCCTCAACACCTCATGTTGTAAACCTCTTAGTCATGGAGAACGCCTCAACACCTCATGTTGTAAACCTCTTAGTCATGGAGAACGCCTCAACACCTCATGTTGTAAACCTCTTAGTCATGGAGAACGCCTCAACACCTCATGTTGTATACCTCTTAGTCATGGAGAACGCCTCAACACCTCATGTTGTATACCTCTTAGTCATGGAGAACGCCTCAACACCTCATGTTGTAAACCTCTTAGTCATGGAGAACGCCTCAACACCTCATGTTGTATACCTCTTAGTCATGGAGAACGCCTCAACACCTCATGTTGTATACCTCTTAGTCATGGAGAACGCCTCAACACCTCATGTTGTAAACCTCTTAGTCATGGAGAACGCCTCAACACCTCATGTTGTAAACCTCTTAGTCATGGAGAACGCCTCAACACCTCATGTTGTATACCTCTTAGTCATGGAGAACGCCTCAACACCTCATGTTGTAAACTCCTACATAATATATACAACACGCACACACACGCACACACACCTTTTTCTGATGATGAAGTGAGTGGTGGCCAGCATGGTGCCTACTATCAGCACAAATAATCCTGCAGTGATTATTTTTGCGAATATGTGCGGCCCTTCTGCACCCGGCCCTTCTGCACCCGGCCCTTCTGCACCCGGCCCTTCTGCACCCAGCCCTTCTGCACCCGGCCCTTCTGCACCCGGCCCTTCTGCACCCGGCCCTTCTGCACCCGGCCCTTCTGCACCCGGCCCTTCTGCACCCAGCCCTTCTGCACCCAGCCCTTCTGCACCCAGCCCTTCTGCACCCAGCCCTTCTGCACCCGGCCCTTCTGCAAAAAGAAACACAAGTATGATTAACTTTCAACAATGCAAACTGTTATATATTTCAAAGGACTGGTTTGGAAAAAGGTATGATGTTTGTTAATTGGTGAGCTGTCAAGGTGCCGGCAGGTGGATGTTGTCACCTACATACAGTACTGCCGCTGCCCTAACAATGTGCTGTTGGATGCAATCAAATGGGCTCTATGATTCTAAATGTAAGGGTGTATTTGTATGCTCTGCCTCTACTGTGACATGCTTCAATCCTGTTGCTTGTAATCTATTATTCTCTCAAATTGGACATCCTGTTTTCTTTTTCTTTGCTGTGTGTATGGACTTACTTCATCTTATGTGTGGTTTACTAAATATGGTGGGAGCATAGATTTGGATCTTGAAAATGTTGTCTTCTTGCCGTGGCCTGTTGTTCCTGTTTTTCCGCCGGCTATCATCACCACCCACGCTTACTTAGAAACGTGTGCATCGTCTGGGCGGCCTCTCCCTGTCTGCCTTTTAACCCAAACCCAGTTCTGATCATTTATTATCATGTGAGTGTTCTGCTTGTGAGTTGAGGGTCAGAGTTCAGATATTATAGAGAGTATTTCTTACTCACCTTTAACAACAAGTTTGGTGGTTCCTTCAAAGACTCCGCTGGGAAAGGCTGCAACGCTGCAGGTGTACGGCCCTGCATCTCTCATTTCAACATCTCCAATTATCAAAGATTGTTCTGCAATCTTCACTCTCCCCTTCAGAAAAGTGTCCGGGACACTAACTCCTGATTCACCTTTAGAAACAATGATGATGATGTCCTCTCCTTCTGGTGTCTCCAGCTCCCACTCAACCTGAGAGATGATGTCATCGGCTGGTCCCGGGGTGAATTGGCATCGCAGGGTGACCTCCTCTCCGAGGTATCCCGTCACTTCAGGCTCCACTTTGACTTCTTGTGCCTCAAGAACTGCAATATTGTGAAATAATGGCAATTCACTTTTTTCCTTTTTTACATTTCCCCTTTTTACGACTTATATGGAATCCTTTCTTTGATGTAATGAAGTACATTTACTCAAGTACTGTACTTAGTGAAAATGAAGTACTGCAAGTAATTGTAGTATTTTCATTGTATGTTACTTTTACTCCGCTACATTTTAGAAGCCCGCATTGCATTTTTACTCCACAGTTTGTATAAATTAAAACAACCTTTATCAGATCTGACACTTTCATGCATCAATGTTCAAAATCCAGTATTTATTATATTATTCTGAAATGGGGCCAGACTGCACACAAATACTTTACCATAAATTACTTTAATGCCAAAATCTTTGTACTTTTATATTTTGAAAAATTCATTTTTGTTTTACACTTTAAGTCAAAGAGTATATATGTATTTAAACTGCAGGAAAGTAAACACATGTTATTAAAGATAATAGATGGAAATGTTGTTCTTATTCCGTAATTCACCTGACGGTTGAACTTATTTTAAGATTTTACTTAAAAATGACATTTATGGATTAAACAAAAAAACTGTGCAGTTAAAATGTTCACTTAAAAAATAATTCTAACACAACGGAGCCATGCTGTTTCCTCGTAGAGACCTTACACTTTACGCTTCACCTTCATTATGCTGCTGATGCAACGTTTCTGCTACTTTTAAACAGAGATATCCAACAATGGTGCTATTTTACTGAATGTTAACTTTGGACCGCCCTTCCTGTTCTTACATGTCAAAATGAACACCGGTTATAGAGATTGTCAAAACCAAAGATGTGGTTGTTCAAAAGCTTTGAAGCCAGTATTTGTATTAAATGTGTGAAACCGTCTCTTACCTGGGATTGTCACGTGAATGAACCCCAGAAGAACGAGGAGGGGTCTGCTGGAAGTCATTGTGCACACCAACGAAGTGACACAAACGGGATGTGCGATCGGGGCTTTGTCTTTAATTGAAGATAAGTCCTGGCTCGTCCCTCCTGCGGTAACCTTCGGTCGCACAGTGACCTCACGTGGAGACATTCTGATAATGTGCAGAGGAGAGCTCGTGTGTGTTTTTGAATTAAAGGACAACAACACACACGAATGAATTAAAGTGAAATTACAAATCTTTCTGTTTGGTTATTTTGTAAGACGCTCGTCTCGGGTCAGCCAGACCACGATGTCAAAGTTAAACAAGTTCCTCAACTCTTCCAAAAGAGGCGTTTTATTCCCCAAACATTTACAATGATCTTGCCTTTATCTGGGTGGTGCTTCCTTAAACCCAATTATAGATGGGAGTCCATGTCCTTAAGCTTTATACAAAGTGTCCTGTGAAATGAGCTCAGGTCAGATTTAAAGGGAAACGTTAAAGGTCGTCACATAAAGATTATCATTTAAAATGTAAATGATAATCTTTAAATGCATGTTTTATTGAAGTTTTAGGTCTGCAGGATCAACATTTTATTTATAGGTTCATCAGTCAATCAGTCAGTGTTTATTTAGAGCCCAATATCACAAATGTTACCTTTGTCTCAGTGGACTTCACAGTGTGTACAGAATATCAGTATGACAATACGACACCCTCTGACCTTAGACCCTCTGTCCTTAGACCCTCTGTCCTCAGACCCTCTGTCCTCAGACCCTCTGTCCTCAGACCCTCTGTCCTCAGACCCTCTGTCCTCAGACCCTCTGTCCTCAGACCCTCTGTCCTCAGACCCTCTGTCCTCAGACCCTCTGTCCTCAGACCCTCTGTCCTCAGACCCTCTGTCCTCTGACCCTCTGTCCTCAGACCCTCTGCCCTTAGACCCTCTGTCCTCAGACCCTCTGTCCTCTGACCCTCTGTCCTCAGACCCTCTGTCCTTAGACCCTCTGTCCTCAGACCCTCTGTCCTCAGACCCTCTGTTCTCAGACCCTCTGTCCTCAGACCCTCTGTCCTTAGACCCTCACATCGTACAAGGAAAAACTTCCAAAGAAAACCCAGTGTAAGGGAACATGGAGAACCCTCAGGAGAGCAGCAGAGGAGGATCCTCTCCAGGACGGACAGACTGCAATAGATGCCGTGTGTAAATTGAAAAGATAATACATTTGCAACATAGGTAGTCCAGATGTTTGGAAATGCATGTGTGTGTAACAGGAAGATGAATCCACGAGGATATCCATCAGGACCGATGATCCAGGACCACAGCCACGACTCAAGATCCAGCGCTCAGGACTCAGGATCATCCATGACTCCGGATCCCGGCGTATAGAGACCCCAATGAAAAAACATTGTAATATATAATCTAGTCAACCTTTCAAATATGCAAATGTTCTTTCTTTAAGCTAATAATATGAATAATGAACATGTCTCTACCGTTACTGTGTTAAAGTTTATTATTACCTATTTAACACATGCACCGTATTCACAGAACCCTTGCATACACACACACACACACACACACACACACGGTCATTTTAACACATCATGGCCTAAAGTCTCACATTAAGACTCTCTAAATCAGTTCCTTTTCTCATCAATCACAAGTCCTTATCATGAAGCCCCACACACAGGCACTTCAACATGAAACATGAAACATGTATTGCTGTTTCTATATCTAGACATTTAATGTATTGGGATGAACCCCCTTGAGATGCACCATCTCGTTTTCAAGGGGGTCCCGACGATAGCAACAACTTACAGACACACATCAACAAAAAGGCAAAAAGCAAAACATGACACACCACGTACAGTCTGTGAAGTGCAATTCAAGTCATACATACAATCATTACAATCATTGCAATTTGAAAGACAGTCGAGCGAATGGGTTTCATCAACAACAAGTGCAGACCAGTCGAAAGTGAGATGAGAATATGACAGAAACGCTCATAGAGGGAAGTGACGCGACCATTACAGTAAGACAACCACAGACAGACAGAATTAGACGATTGACCCCAAAGAGCATTTGGATAACATACCTTTTTTTTAAGCAAGAACCCATCAAACTGCACGTTATTCCTTCCACATTGTGAATTATTAGACTTTGCGACGCGGCTGCGTGTTCTTATCTGAAGAAGTATGATGACTGCTGTGGAAATACTTTGCTCACGCACTCCCTATCTTACCGACTGATCTCGTATCTGTTTCCTGCCATGACAGAATTGTGTACATCACAAAAAAAAGAAAAACCACTTCCTTTTATGAAGTCTGAACATTTACAGGTTTATTAAACGGTAAAAACTAAGAGAGGCAATTCACCGAACTGTTGCCCTGTTCCTCTACATTGTTACCTGCAGAAGGCAATGCATTACACTGACCGTTCTTGAGGTTACAATCCCTTTCAAGGTAAACTAAATGGAACAACACTGAACAGTGAAACGAGCCCTTTTCCTCACACACGACAAACAACTGTTTCCACATGTTTTGTAAGAACGAGCAATCTCACACCCACAACATGAGTCAGGAAGTGCAGCTGAACACTCGCGAGGTTACCATAGTGACGGTTGGAGATGCTCAGTGATGGTGTGCATCAGTACGGAAACGTGTCAAACCATAGTTTTGTCACCTTCTTACAAAACGCCTGCAAAGTCTGCAACATCTGTGAACAGCATCCTCACATTCAAAATCCCAGCAGACAGAATGCTGGGCGGGTTAGAAACACAAGTGTTATCAGTATCTGTGCAATTTCAATATGTCAAGCAAATGTTCTTTAAATGATATTCTTGGTCTGATTGATAAATCAATGATATATCAACACTGGATTAAAGCAAGAGGCACACATCGAAACAGTACAACGTCAATTAAGCTGAATCCCAAAGAAATGCCATTTCAAAAGTTCATTATTTTGCTGAAACGAGCAGGCACTGACGCGCCAGTGTGTCCGCGGTGCTTCTCCTTTTTGTTATTGTGTCATTTTAAACTGTTTTTCTTCCTGTTTTTGTCCTCCGTCTTCGATGGTCACCAAAAGGTGGAATAGGAACTTTGTGTCATGAAATCTACCGTGACTGCTGTCGCCGAGTCGGCACAGTTTGAGTGTTTCTCTACGGTGCGGCAGAGTAAAATGGCATTTACCTCGCTGACACGTTGGAGAGGTGCTGGTTTCTACCATTCCTACCTGTTATATATATTTAAAAGGCAGGACACATGTCGACACAATAATATTAGTGGAGTTTACATTTCAAAATAATCATTCTTTTTGAGCAACACTTGATTTGCAAGAGGGAGTGACTCCAACATTTTGCTTCTATTAAATACATACACATTAAAGGGGCCTATTATGCTAATTTAGAGGTTTCATATGTGTATTTTTAGTGTCTCCACTGGGACATGTCTCCACTGGGACATGTCTCCACGCTTTAATGTTCAAAAAGCTCTTTACTTTCCTCATACTGCCTGTGCTGCAGCCCCTATTTTCACCCTCTGTCTGAAACCAGAGCCCAGTCTGCTCTGATTGGTCCGCTGGCCGGCTCTGTTGTGTTTGGTCAACTGCTTAGATATTGTCCCGCCCCTTAGCTTATCACGCACAATGTGCTGGTGCGTAAGCCAATCGGTATGCAACTGTTACATGGTGATGTCACTGAAGTAAACAAAGGAGTCCAATGGAGGCACTGTGTTGGAGAGAAACTCCGCCTGGAGGGAAAACAGGGATTTTAGGCTCTGCAGACCATTTACATGCACGCTTTATAACACGCGCTCTTTAAGAGCACGGTTAACTCGGTACAGGCCAAGACGGACGTAACTGAAGGAAAATGGCAGATTGTGATGGAAATGTGGTAACAAGGCACATCTGTGAAGGATATTTGGCTTTCTCCGATGATGTGTAGCTTGTAACAGAGTTTATTTAAAGCTAGGTGAACCACAAAAGACGGTGATGTTTCGCTAGTGTCGGGTAAATGATACAACCCAGGCTACTTTCAAATACTGATCTTTTCATCACTTAATATCTCCACATATAGAAAAGGTTCCTATCAGAGAAAAACGTACTACATTTCCTTTAAACTACATCGCCTGCTTTGAGGCTAAAGTGGAAATTGAGAGGATGATTTGAAGCCATGGAGCAGGTTTGACTTTAGAAGCTGATATAAATATATAAATACAACTTGTATCCAGCATCTTTCAGATTATTGCAAGTAGAAGAAAGACATCCATCTCGTGTTCATTGGAGCTGATGGCGCACAACTACGACCTCGGCGTACGAGACGTCGTCCGCCGTGTGTTCGTCGTCGGGCGGGGCATCTCTGGATGTTTTCAGCCTGACGTCAGAGTACACCACATCCTAAGAGGTAGTGAAGCAGAGAGTGACTTGGTTGTTTGTGTTGCTTTGTTCAATGTAATCTGAGTGGAACTTATTCAACCTAAATGTAGACACTAGCTCACCACGTCTCTTTTGAGAACAGATTGCCGCGACACATCCATCACCGGACCGTCTGTATCTGCAAAGACAGAGGCGGTTTAGTCGAGGGAACTGAAACAACTTTAAATAAATAAGTGTGGTGAAGTGGGCTTTCGTTCTCACCAATGTAGACACGGTGTCTGACCGTCGGATCACGTCTGATTTAAAGGAATACACGTGCTGCGGTTAGTTTTCTGCATCAGAAGGGACTTTACTTTCTTATTCCTCAAAATGAAATAAAGCAACAACAAACTGACAAATAGCATATGTTTTTTAACATACTGAATATAAAATAAACGTAATCCTAATGTAAGCTTAATTCAGGAAGAATTCATATAAAAAAAGACTTGAGGGTTATGGGTTTTGGAAACATTGAATGCAGTTTGTTAATATTATTTCCAGTTCAGTCCAAGACTTCTGTTTCGCTAACAATTTGAAGAGTTTGACCAGTGTTCGTGATGTTTGGAATACTATCACTGAATAATGCTGATTTGTAACAGAAGAGTCTTGGTTATGGGTTAACACTCACTTTCTGATGAAGATGAGGTATGCAATGGCAGCCACGATGCCGAACAGCAGCATGACGGCGATCACTATAGCAGACACCGTCCCTGCAGATAGCGGCTTCTGTTCTGAGAGAAGAAACATGACTTTGATTAACCATCACTGTCTTCAGAAATACGATTTTTGATCAAGAATGCTTTTCTTACTCACCTTTAACAACAAGTTTGGTGGTTCCTTCAAAGGCTCCGCTGGGAAAGGCTGCAACGCTGCAGGTGTACGGCCCTGCATCTCTCATTTCAACATCTCCAATTATCAAAGATTGTTCTGCAATCTTCACTCTCCCCTTCAGAAAAGTGTCCGGGACACTAACTCCTGATTCACCTTTAGAAACAATGATGGTGATGTCCTCTCCTTCTGGTGTCTCCAGCTCCCACTCAACCTGAGAGATGATGTCATCGGCTGGTCCCGGGGTGAATTGGCATCGCAGGGTGACCTCCTCTCCGAGGTATCCCGTCACTTCAGGCTCCACTTTGACTTCTTGTGCCTCAAGAACTGCATAAGAAGTCATGTGAAAAGATGGCCGTTTATTATTCTTTTATCAAACAAAAAAAAATATGATTTGTAATTAACCTTATTTTAAACACACTTGGAGTCCCTTTTATAACATTTGTCAACCTGGTTTTGTTAATTTCAAAACACAACTTCCTAAAATTAGGTTTTAAGAGGCCTTATTTTGTGTTTTGGTAGAGCAGGGGTGCCCAACCTTCTTTGAACCGAGAGCTACTTTTAAAGTTGCCAGTCTGCCGAGATCTCCCAGTCCACATAGAGAGGCGTTACTGACAGCCTGCTGCCAGGAGAATACACACTACTCGTATAAAACTGACCTTTGTACGATGAATACTTCATAAAATACTGCAGATGCTTTATCTCACCTCTTTCTAATCTACACACATACAAGTATTAAACTGAAGTTACACAACAGTGTGTTGATACAGAGTTGGAGTTTATGCACACGTCACTACAGTGGGTCATGTTTAAGAAACATTGAACAGTGCTGCCTCATATGACACAGGACTATGTTGCAATGTATTATCTTTTCAATTTACACACGGCATCTACTGCAGTCTGTGCGTCCTGGAGAGGATCCTCCTCTGCTGCTCTCCTGAGGGTTCTCCATGTTCCCTTAGACTGGGTTTTCTTTGGAAGTTTTTCCTTGTACGATGTGAGGGTCTAAGGACAGAGGGTCTGAGGACAGAGGGTCTAAGGACAGAGGGTCTGAGGACAGAGGGTCTAAGGACAGAGGGTCTAAGGACAGAGGGTCTGAGGACAGAGGGTCTGAGGACAGAGGGTCTAAGGACAGAGGGTCTAAGGACAGAGGGTCTAAGTACAGAGGGCCTGAGGACAGAGGGTCTGAGGACAGAGGGTCTAAGGACAGAGGGTCTGAGGACAGAGGGTCTAAGGACAGAGGGTCTGAGGACAGAGGGTCTGAGGACAGAGGGTCTAAGGACAGAGGGTCTGAGGACAGAGGGTCTGAGGACAGAGGGTCTGAGGACAGAGGGTCTGAGGACAGAGGGTCTAAGGACAGAGGGTCTAAGGACAGAGGGTCTGAGGACAGAGGGTCTGAGGACAGAGGGTCTGAGGACAGAGGGTCTAAGGACAGAGGGTCTGAGGACAGAGGGTCTGAGGACAGAGGGTCTAAGGACAGAGGGTCTGAGGACAGAGGGTCTGAGGACAGAGGGTCTGAGGACAGAGGGTCTAAGGACAGAGGGTCTGAGGACAGAGGGTCTGAGGACAGAGGGTCTGAGGACAGAGGGTCTGAGGACAGAGGGTCTGAGGACAGAGGGTCTGAGGACAGAGGGTCTAAGGACAGAGGGTCTAAGGACAGAGGGTCTGAGGACAGAGGGTCTGAGGACAGAGGGTCTAAGGACAGAGGGTCTGAGGACAGAGGGTCTGAGGACAGAGGGTGTCGTATTGTCATACTGATATTCTGTCCACACTGTGAAGACACTGAGACAGATGTAACATCTGTGATATTGGGCTCTAAATAAACATTGATGATTGATTGAAAAAGAAAAGACTCTGAACCCTTTCTTTGCCATTGTATGAAAACAGTGTTGCTACTAAAGTATACATTCGGCTCACTAATAAGACGACTCAGATCTGAAGCTGCTCAGGAATCTGCTGCCAACGGGCAATACCAAAGACAACATTCATTTTAGTAGAGTGTAAAACGAATGCCTTTAAAACAGGATGCCTGAACTGATGACAGACTATAATCAATTTCAGTTTGCATTCTGACACCATTGTGTACAATAACTATGATGAATACGTTCAAACAAACTCAAACTCACAGCTGATTAATAACGGTATCTCACTTGAGTTTTTATCATATCAATTATTATTATATTGAAATGCTACTGTTATGTTTACTGTCCCCAAAAAGCACCCCTGAGTATTTTAGAGAAGCTGTATGTGATTGTAAAACTAATTCAAATTCAGTTTGGAAGAGGAAGTGTAAGGAATGATTCTCTAAAACAAACTTTCCAATTGATTTACAATAAATATAATCCTCTTGTCTTCAGTATTAGCCTCTACATGTTTGAAACATGTCCAACATGTTTGTCTTACCTGGGAGTAACATGATGTAAATCAGGAGCATCGCGGGGGACTTGCTGCAAGTTTTCATTTTGCACAACTACAAGGGGTGGACAAAATAATAGAAACACTTTACAATACAACGTAAGAATGCAAACATGAGTCAATGCAGCAGCAAATTAGGATAATACTGAGCTACTAAGTTCAAACTGAAGTCCGCTAAATTAAACTGGCATGTAATAGATTTTCTTTGCAACAATTAACAACAAACTAAAAAAAGCTTTGAAGTAAATATGAAGGAAACTCACAGTTACAGAGGTAAATTATCCGATGTCCGGTTGCTGCTGCTTTAGTCGAAAACACTGTAAACATATGACTTGTGGAAACGCCAGACAAGTCTCAGAAAAGGATGACAGCTCGAGGCAAACACAGAAAAAAGTATCATTTGCAAAGAGGAACATGGTGTGATGGTTGGCCACCACAAACGCTGAGCACTGGCACGATATGCTGTGAACTAAACACGGATCCGGTTACACTGATAGTCACCGACCGGACATCCCATTTTATCCAACGTGTACACATCTGCATATTTATTATTTAAAATAACTCCCCCAAGAAGTAGAAGTGGACATGACTCCTAGCACTCAGCACTTTTACCAGGAATACAAACCAATACCATTGTTTTGAATGGGAAGTCGTTTCTCTCAGTAATCACCAGGCTGATTGTTGGTTAATTTCTCTCTGCCCCACGTGAAGTAGCCACAAGTTTTAAAAGCGCCCTCTTGTGGTGAAGTGGGGGTATTGAAGTCTACAGAGTGTGATCATCTGTTTGGACAAAGATAAAGTAGGCTGAGTTATGTGTGTTTGCATCATTGCTGGCTGTTTTAAGACGTGTCCAGACTTCCTGATTATTGTGGATCAAATTGTCTGATCTTTTTGTTTGGTCGTAGCAGCCAAAACGCAGATTGTGCTTAATTCCAGCTCGCCTGTGTACGTCTGATGGCCCAAAACACACACACATGACGTTGTAGTGGAGATGCAATAGAGCCAAACAGTCCTCACACAGTTTAATTATGTTTCAATTTATATTCAGTTTTTACATGTAACACTTCTTGTGATGAGTTCCTTGAATGTGTGGCACAGTTCTGAAAATGCTGCTCAGGCGTGTGTGAAGTTGGCTGTCAGCTGGTGACAAGCTTTTGTTCCCCATGAAGACGGGAACTTGTTGAGTCTCTCTGCTCAACATGGTTCTAACTTCCCTCATTAAAGGGGCCTTTCCAAAGCTGGCAGAGCAGGTGTTATGGCTGCTGGATTTGGTCCCCTCTGTAACTTTGGCTATAGGATGATTCAAGATTCAAGGCTTTTATTATCATGTGCACCGTAGCTACAGTGTAGATATGGCAATGAAACACTTAAGTCACGGGCTCCTCCAACAGTGGAACATGAATATATAGAACAAATAAAACAGATATAGTGCAAGAAGAGTCTAAATGGAATATGATAGATAAATAATTTGCCCGATGCAAGCAGATGAATGTTATGGATGTTCTTTAGTTCAGGTGTTCAATAGTCCTATGGCCTGTGGGATGAAGCTGTTCCTGAGTCTGGTGGGTCTAGATCATAATCTCACCAAAATCCCACAGGTGTTAGGCTAACCCTTCTAGTTTTCACAACCAACGCATTTACTCTGGATTCACGGTGGATCAAATTGCAGGGGGGCTTTTAAATCTGGCCCCTATTATACTGTTTTTCATCAATATATTACAGCTCTCAGTTATATACAAAACATGTCTCTGAAGTGTTTGGTTGCAAACACCAAACAGATCGTTGCAGCATTACCCATAATCCCCTCTGTTTCAGCCCTGTTTCCAAAGTGCTGGTTCTCTGTCTGTTACTTTAGATCAAAATAAGGAGCCCCTTCAGGTGATAAGGTGTGTGTTACTTTCAGAATCTCTTTACGCAGAGGGGACACATGTTGATAGAAGAGACATGAACACTTGGATTTTGCATAGGTCTCCTTTAAAGTGGATATATTATGTTCATTTTCAGGGAAAGATCTCTCTCTGGAGTGAACTTCGGGATTTTAGCATTTGCAGACCATTCACATGCACACAACTCTGGGCTCAGAGCAGTCTCATAATACACACATGCGCACAGAAGGATTCACACTTGTATTTCATGATCCACACTCGTGTTTTTCAAAGCACACAAATGTGTTCCGTTTCATATCCATGTAAATCAAATCCAAATACAGAAAAAAGTTTTACATGTGTATTTGTGATCCTCACATATTAGTTTCCCGTTTGAATCCTGAACCTGCAACACAAACAGCGTTCTGTGCACGGATCGCTGTGCAGTCGTGTGTGGGTTTTTTGAGACTCCCCTGACGGTCAGCCGATTCGTACTTGTAATTATTTCTATCTATAGCTGTCTATAGATGTCTCCTCAATTCTAAGCCAATCACATGAGCGCGCCCCCACGAGGGTAGATTTCTTAAATTCATGACGTAGCGCTTCATGTACGCATTTTGCGCAGTCCGGAGCTGACTGCAGGCGCTAATCTCAGGACACCCTCCACTCTCAGTACAGCGCCACTTTCCGAACAGGAAATGCACGCAAATACAAGCCTTTATATTATTAAGGTACAGCGCCACTTTCCGAACCATTGATGAATGCTTGTGTACACAAAAACGGCAGGCAAAACCGTTTTAAATGTGTGTTTCCTGTATGGAGAATACAGCTGCTATATTTATGTCTGTATGAAGTTGTTGTGAGTGTGGAGGGAGCAGCTACAGGTTAGCTTAGCCTAATCGATCAGTGCACTACGAAGCCAGTGCTAGACAGTGAACTGTTAACGGGGGGAGCCCCGCCGGTCATTATCGGCCGATATTCACTCGTAATAGTTTGATCGGTGCTCTCTATAAAGGCCGATCAGGAGAGCTGGATCTGATCGATATGGACATAAACGCGAGTGAAGTCTAACCGGACGCGAGAGGGAGATCAGGGGCCTATACTACGAACCTGGTTCAACCTAACCTGATATGTTGGAGTTAGCCGGTTGGCCTAATCCAAAACATACGCGCTCTCGCTAAACTGTCCTACGACGCTGGTTATCAAGTGGATCGCTCAGCCAGCCGTATCCTATCTAGTTAGGTGCGCGTTCACATGAGGGGTGGTATCTGGAGCATTCGACCAATCACAAACATGGAGAAGCGCACTGACAGCGCAGCGTCATACTTCCTGAATGAAAAGTGAACTTCAATACTAGTCAAAAATGAAGAAGTTAAACTTTAAACATCCAGGACTCAAACACTTGACCAGGATCAAAGCCTCAGAGCTGCAGCTGCAAGGTGAACACAGCTGGAGCAGAACAAGTGTTGGAATGCGTCCATCAGCAGGTTTATGATATCACTGCCCGTCTAACGCACGATCTGACTTTCATTACATTTGTCTCGAGTGTTTCGTCAACTTAACGTGTTGCTTAAAATAATACTTCTCATCCAGTCTGTGGCGCTGAGAGTGCTGCACGGCCAGATACGGCTCAGGGACTCAGATATATGACAAACATTATGAAGTGATATGCCGCGGACTGGACTTAATGTACTCTGATCCGGTTACTGATGTTGTGGCAGATATTTAAGTAAGCTTTCTTAACACTAATGTTATAATAGATTGCTCTGAAGATGGAGGAGATATTCTATTCATGTTCACGTTCACACAGTCGCTGATTTCTGCCGGCCGTCTTTCCTGCAGCTTTTCTGTATTTCCTTTCTCCTGTGATATGACTTGATCGCTTTAAACTCCGCCCACTGAGCTCTGATTGGTCAGCAGGCGGTGCTTTCACTGAGTTGAGCTCTTAGCCTGCAGCCTAACCTGGTCCCGACCAGGCTAGGTGCTTAGCATAAGTTACCATGGAGATCTAGCCTGCTAAAAAGAGAACCAGCTTCGTAGGACCGGAAAGCCGGAGTTTCCCCTGAATTTAGCCGCTAAGAGGACATCCTGCTTCGCAGTACACCCCCCTGATCAGCTGCTGAGTCTGACGGAGACACGCTGCTCTGCATGATCACCTGATGCTCCTCCCTCTGTTTAGCGGGCTGACCGGACTGTGCAAAATGCGTATATGAAGTAATCTTACCCTCGTGGGGGCGCGCTCATGTGATTGGTTTAGAATGAAGGAGACATCTGATTGGCTATGGATAGAACAAATTACAAGTACGAATCGGCTGACCGTCAGGGGAGTCTCAAAAAACCCACACACGAATGCAAAGCGATCCGTGCACAGAAAGCTGTTCGTGTTTGCAGGTTCAGGGGATTTAAACGGGAAACTAATAAGTGAGGACAGCAGAACCACAAGGTCTGCCCTTAAGGCCCGGACACACCGAGCAGTCACCAGAGGACTAGCCGACGCTGAAGTCGGCTGTTGCCTGGCCGTGTTCTCCTGCGTTTTGGCCGTGTGTCGCACGGGAACACACCGCACCGACTTCAGTGCGTGAGTGGCAATAACTCTCCTTACCAGCAGGCGGCGGTAGTGTGTATTCGTCATTCAAGAGAGGCAACAACCGGAAGACAGAGAAGAAGAACAGATCTTTTCTCCGTAATATCACACAGAGCTGGCCTCTCCTGGATCAATGTGATGAGCAGGTCTTCGTTTGTGTCGTTCAAGATCGCCATGATGAGATGGAAATGAATAGCAGTCTATGTGTGCCTTCTTTTAAATCGTTTGTTTACGTCCCTCACTTCCGCTTCGCTTCTCATGCACTGATTCGCTAGCTGAACAGCCAATCAGAGTGATTGCTTGGTCCAACTGCCCGACCCGATGCATGGCCGATTCAACATGTTGAATCGGCCATGCATCGGGTCTGGCAGTCCAAATAAGGCGTGTCACGGCAGACGGTTCGGGACACACCAACCTGACTACGGCGCCGCGAATGCCCGACAGCCTCTGACGGCCTCTGACTCCCAAAATCGGGTTGGTGTGTCAGGGCCTTTAGAGGGGACTGTGTAGTCCCTCTTAGGTCCAGTTCCTTTGGCAAACACTGTTTCTCTGTGAGGGCATCTCCACTCTGGAACACAAACCAATACAGATCAGGAATAACACCTCTTATCATACATTTAACAACAATCATAAGAACTGGCTTTTAAACAATCAAACATGTGAACACTTTGAACTGAATCAAGGTATGATGATATTTCATCTGTTTGCATGTTTGTTTGTTCCTCTCTATTGTTATACTACTGTTCCTATTTATTGTTGTACTGCTATTTATTTATTGGCGTATTGTCTGCTGTACTCTATTTCATTATGTTTTTATTTTCTAGTCTTGTTGTGGTCAGTTAACATGTTGCCAAGGACAACAGTTTAAAATTAGCCTGCTGGCTAATACTGGCTCATTTACAGCAATGTGAATTAATGTGCACTGTCCTTTAAATAAAATAAACAAACCAAACCAAACCAGGATCAAAAATACATATGTAAAACTTTTTTCTGTATTTGGATTTTATTTACATGTATATGAAACGGAATACATTTGTGTGTGCTTTGGAAAACACAAGTATGGATCCGGAAATACAAGTTTGAATCCTTCTGTGTGCATGTGTGTATTATGAGACTGTTCTGAGCCCATACAAAACCCTGTATAACATTTTAATAGAAACATATTATACTCACTTACTTACTTTAATAATATCATTGTGTGATTCTTATTTGCTAATGTTTATCTATATTTACTACTTCTCACACTTCTCAGGTAAGCTTGGGAAAATTCCTTATTAAGAAGATGTGTTGCAATGTTGTTAGTTACAGTCTATGTGCACCAACAGTATGACCTTCAACTCGGGTGAACTGAGGACTTCCTGATATGTCCTCGCAAACTCCCTAACTCCCTAATCACCCCTCCCTTTCTCCTCTCCTCTCTAGTTACAGTCTATGTGCACCAGCATTATGACCTTCAACTTCTATTGAACTGAGAAGTTCCTGATACTCCCATACTCCCACACTCCCTAACTCAGGGGTTCCCAAACGTTGCCATGCCAAGGACCCCCCATATAGCATTATCCTCTGGCGGGGACCCCCCTGTTGCAATTTTTGTTTTGTTTAAATGATGTGTACATGTGCCTCGCGATGGAGCATGCAGTGCGTTGCTACTTCTGCCTGATCAAAGCTGTCACTCCGCTTTCTGTGCCTGTCATAGCCCCACTGCCAACAAGTCCTCCAACTCATACGACCAAATGGGTCGATTGTTTAAGAACCTTATTACGACCAAATATGTCGTTTGTTCAAGCGCTTAATACGACCTATAATTACGTTTTAAAATTGTCGGCCTCTAGTGCTCCCGTTCAATGCAAACGTTACAGAGGGTTGTTTATTCACAAATCACCCTCTCTGTGAAATCCTAAATTGTAGGATAGTTTGGCATTAAAACGCTTTATGATTAGATTAGCGAGAAGTATACATTGTACTTTTAGAATCCACGTCCAGTCGATATGTAGGATCTATAGTTTGATAGATATTACGAAGATGATTTGAGGTCAGGAGAACGTGTATATGCGGCAAGCTTCCATGTAAAGTTACGGGTTGGAAACAGTATTTCCGGTCTCGACGTTTTCATAATAAAACCAATATCTGCACGACTCATCCACTAAAACACATCAGTTTATCCCAGTTCATTATACGACATTAATTGGTTTAAATTGTGTACAATGCTTTTGTGTTTTTCCCATAGGTTTTTCTCTTTCGATTCTGAGAGACACATTTCTTTTTTCAGAGGTTTTGATGGGCTAAAATCACGCCGCAATGCACGTCGGGATATCGTGTTTATGTGATATGAAATCGGAAAACATTAAAATAATAATAGAACTTTATTCCGAGTGCTCTTGCTTTTCTCTTTGGAAGTCATCACATAACGGCATTGCAATACACGGTTCGGCTGCATTACATATTACATACCTGCCCTAGATATGTATTTATAGAGCCCTGATCAGAAGACCTTTGGACAAACTGGAAGAGATGCCGCCAACACTGAATACGTGACGTGGACCATAAATATATCGGCCATTAAACAACATCTTCCATTTCTTTTCACACAATACGTCTCCTTGCAGTATCAACACTAATTCGGCTGACTTTTATACTTGATCCAATTAGTAGATAGTCTGTGTTTACACCATAACGGTGCACAGCTGATGGAAAGGGACTTTTACTGATGTTCTGAACTACCTTTCCAACTCCTCATGCAGTTGACTGTTACAGGTCTATACAGGTTCATGGTACAATGCATAAGCTTCACATCGAGAGACTCAAACTGTATTTTCCTTTACCGTTCTGTGTTAAACTCACAATAAAGTGAATAGTCATATTATTATGTTGTATTAACTAGACCACTGGTCTAAACCGCACCTCCTAGTGGTTAAAGCACGTTATTGAATTTAGTTGTAGAATAAGTTATATTTGATGAACACATTTAAATATTAAGAGTAGCCTACATACAAAATAGGGGTCAATGATAGAAATATAGAATGGAAAATATCAAGAAGATACTGTAGTGATCTCTACAATAAAACAGTTTAGTGCAGGACGTCCAAAGAGGATGTGCAAAACAGACAAACTGATAAGGCTGAACTCAGGTGTAACTAAAGTCTGATTTAAGGGTTGTTTATATTTCACATTAATCAGAATCTGCAAAGTAACAAACATAAATGTAGAAGAGTAAAAATACCAGGTTAACCTCTGAATTGTAGTGGAGTAGAACAAAGTAGTACATGCTGCTGTAAGAAAAACATTTTTTGTCTTATCTTAAGATGATCGATGCATACTGCCATATTTGCAAAATGTGCATCTGAACCTTGAGAAGTGCATGTTTCAGGCTCATCAATGAACAACAGGAGGGGTAGACATAAGACCATCTGTTAAATAAAGCTCTTCTGACCTTAGCTGTCATGTGGGTATATTATTTCACCATTTATTAATTATATGTTTTACAATTGATAACACCACTGTGTTTCGTATCCCCTAAACCTCCAGGGTGTACACGTTTAATACTGCCAACTTCTAATTGTGGGAAATACGAACACGTCTTATAAAGAGACGTGCCATATATTGCGAAACACACAATAGCCAGCATGTGTAGTTCTGAGCTGGAGCCGGGGGCTGGAGCCGGGGGCTGGACCCGGGGGCTGGACCCGGGGGCTGGAGCCGGGGGCTGGACCCGGGGGCTGGAGCCGGGGGCTGGACCCGGGGGCTGGACCCGGGGGCTGGAGCCGGGGGCTGGACCCGGGGGCTGGAGCCGGGGGCTGGACCCGGGTGCTGGAGCCGGGGGCTGGACCCGTCCAATTCCAATTTTGGAAAGTCTGCCGTGGTTCCATTCCACTTCAAAGAGCTGTTTGACAGCGTAACCTTGTCGCACTGCCACTCCAACATCCAATCACAGGGCTTGATGACTAATCACGGGGTTTGTAAAGCAAGGCGGATGTTGTAGTCCCAAACGATAGCTGGGGATTCTGGGTAGAAACTGTAGTGTCTAAACTCCTAAAAAACTATTTGTTTCTCCGAATCGAAGGTTAAAAACACAAAAGCATTGTACACCATTTAAACCAATCAATATTGTGTAATTAACGAGGATAAACTGATGTTTGTTCGTGGATGAGTAATGCAGATATCACCGTGTAATCATTTCACAGTGAGGGGAATATATCCGGTTTTATTATGAAAACTTCGAGACCGGAAATACTGTTTTCACCCGCGCTAACTTTACATGGAAGCTGCCGCATATACACGTTATCCTGGCGAGACCTCAAATCATCTTCGTAATATCTATCAAACTATAGATCCTACACTTCCACTGGAAGTGGATTCTAACAGTACAATATACACTTCTCGCTAGAAATCTAATCAAAAAGCGTTTTAATGCCAAAATGTTCTACAATTTAGGATTTTCCAGAGAGGGTTATTTGTAAATAAACGGGAGCATGTTGTTTCTTACACGACCACTAGAGGTGCTACACTTTAAAACGTGCGTCGTAATCTGGTGCTTAAACAATCGACCTATTTGGCCGTTTTTTGTAGGAGGACAGGCTGCTGAAAACGGGTCCCACAGACCCAAACAGCACTCAAAGGTTAAAGGTAGCATATAATAATGTTCAAATGCGCTAAATATACACACTGCAAAAAAACAAAAAAGAGGAGTAAAAGTAGCTCACGACTTGTTTAATTTTTTGAAAGTAACCCTCATCCTAAAAAAAGTTGGAGACCCCCGTTATAGAACGATACATTTGACCATTTTAAGCTTGGCCTACCATTTTATTGGAGCGATGAGGAACAGGTGGGGCTTGAACAGGCCCACCTGTTCAAAGTGGGGAATGACAGAACAAGTTTGAGAACCACTGCTCTATACTGATGAGTGAACTTGAATTACAGGAGAGTAGACCTACATTCGACACGAACAGGAGGCGCATTAGGGGACGGAGAGGACGGAGGTGAGTTGTTTTCACAATATGCGAAAAGGAGAAGTTAAACAAAAAGTACCTTGAAACTGGTATCTTGTTATAATGTGGGTTGTGGATTATGGCGTATGAGTCGACGACATCCACGGTAGCATTATTAGCTTGCAATTAGCAACCACGGCGCTCCCCTGTGTGTGTGAGACGGGGGGAGGGACACGAATGTGGACTATTGTAAGCTTTATTTCTCTAAGCTATTAACTTTATAACGCTGCTTTGTCACATGTTCACCTATTCTCCCCGCCGTCCGGGGCTTGCGGACCGATGTTAGCCGCGTTTCATTATGGGGTGTTTCCGCCATGTTGGAAGCTAGAGTTATAAACCGCTATCACTAGGCTTCTTTGAGACAAGCGAGACCTGCGCAATTGCGATCAACGTCTTGCTGGTGCGTTGCATGATGGTTAGTCATTTTGTCCGACTTGCTCTGGAGGTTCGCCCATATGAGACTTTGAAATCTCGCGGGACAAAGACGCCCGCAGCCTTGAGAGCGAGGCGAGGCGAGTTGGCACAGTTGCTCTCCACGAGCTGCGGAAGCAAAATGCTCGATGGGAAACGGCTCGCTGGCATCTCGAGCTGAGCGCTCATTGGTGGGTTTTACCACGTGCTGCTGATGAAGCTCTCCCATTGGCTGGCAAAAGTTTGTTGTTGTTTTGTGTCAGTTTTACGTCGCCACATCCATTCCCATTTTTCATCATTGTTCCACAATGTTTATCATCATGAAATTACTATCTATATATTGTATACTATACTGCTTACCGTTTTCATACTTTATATATCTTAGCATATTCATACACACTGTTCATACTGCTCACAGGCTGATATCTAGTGTATTAATACACACTGTTCATACTGCTCTCAGGCTGATATATAGTGTATTCATACACACTGTTCATACTGCTCTCAGGCTGATATCTAGTGTATTCATACACACTGTTCATACTGCTCTCAGGCTGATATCTAGAGTATTCATACACACTGTTCATACTGCTCACATGCTGATATCTAGTGTATTAATACACACTGTTCATACTGCTCACAGGCTGATATCTAGTGTATTAATACACACTGTTCATACTGCTCTCAGGCTGATATCTAGTGTATTAATACACACTGTTCATACTGCTCTCAGGCTGATATATAGTGTATTCATACACACTGTTCATACTGCTCTCAGGCTGATATCTAGTGTATTCATACACACTGTTCATACTGCTCTCAGGCTGATATCTAGTGTATTCATACACACTGTTCATACTGCTCTCAGGCTGATATCTAGTGTATTCATACACACTGTTCATACTGCTCTCAGGCTGATATCTAGTGTATTCATACACACTGTTCATACTGCTCACAGGCTGATATCTAGTGTATTCATACACACTGTTCATACTGCTCACAGGCTGATATCTAGTGTATTCATACACACTGTTCATACTGCTCTCAGGCTGATATTTAGTGTATTCATACACACTGTTCATACTGCTCACAGGCTGATATCTAGTGTATTCATACACACTGTTCATACTGCTCTCAGGCTGATATCTAGTGTATTCATACACACTGTTCATACTGCTCACAGGCTGATATCTAGTGTATTCATACACACTGTTCATACTGCTCTCAGGCTGATATCTAGTGTATTCATACACACTGTTCATACTGCTCTCAGGCTGATATCTAGTGTATTCATACACACTGTTCATACTGCTCTCAGGCTGATATCTAGTGTATTCATACACACTGTTCATACTGCTCTCAGGCTGATATCTATATGTCAGTATTCTAGTGTATCACACTGTTCATACTGCTCTCAGGCTGATATCTAGTGTATTCATACACACTGTTCATACTGCTCACAGGCTGATATCTAGTGTATTCATACACACTGTTCATACTGCTCACAGGCTGATATCTAGTGTATTCATACACACTGTTCATACTGCTCTCAGGCTGATATCTAGTGTATTCATACACACTGTTCATACTGCTCTCAGGCTGATATCTAGTGTATTCATACACACTGTTCATACTGCTCTCAGGCTGATATCTAGTGTATTCATACACACTGTTCATACTGCTCTCAGGCTGATATCTAGTGTATTCATACACACTGTTCATACTGCTCTCAGGCTGATATCTAGTGTATTCATACACACTGTTCATACTGCTCTCAGGCTGATATCTAGTGTATTCATACACACTGTTCATACTGCTCACAGGCTGATATCTAGTGTATTCATACACACTGTTCATACTGCTCTCAGGCTGATATCTAGTGTATTCATACACACTGTTTATTCATCATTAATTCATTCTATATGTTATTCTGTAGATTGTGTACATTACTTTCCACTTCACTGCTTGTTGCACCTGGTTAGAAGCTAAACTGCATTTCGTTGTCTCAGTACCTGTAATCTGTGCAATAACAATCACGTTTCTCTTCAAGTTAAACCAAATCATTAAAATAAAATCTATTGTAATGTAATGATTTGGTTTAACCTTATTTATTGAATTCATCATTTAAAATGGCAAGATTAAATCAATTTACATCCATGTTGTCCACATCATAAAGCTTAAAGTGGCAGCTAAAGAATGAACACAGCAGCAGGTCTGTTCAGTTCATGCTCATGAAGCTTCATGTGTGCGGATCTGAAGGGACTGATCATCTGTAGCCTGTCCACCATCAGTTAGCAAACATTAAGAGGGAGGAGCATTTCTATTGCATCCACTTCATCTGCAACGAAAAACGCCAACGCAATTTCCGCCATTGCAAACCCAGCCAGTCAAGCCGACTCCGAGTCCGAGCTGTCCGACTTAAGACGAGCTTTTTGACACCTCCCCCGGCTGCGATCGGCTACTCTCGTCTACTTTCGAGGCGAGCCGCAATAGAGGCTTCTCAATACTCAAATGTCCCCTCCTCGACTCCCCTCCTCGACTCCCCTCCTCGATACTTAGACCCGCCCACAGGAGATGCGAGCGGAGGACCGAGGAGGGGAAGCAGCAGACGTTTAAAGAAATGAGAACTCCTCTCCTCTGAGCGGTCATTTTAAAGCGACGTCCGTTCATCATTACGTGGCAACAGCTGCATCAGCTGAACATTGTTCCCCCACATATTTACTTTGAATTAATTGAGAGTGCGGTATAATGAGACAATACCAGGCTACAGATGCAGACACACACACACAAATATATGTATATAAATATATGCAATTTAAAGTATGAGAGCACTCTCATAATAACGTAACACAGTCAGAGACTGGATATATCCCCCCCCCCTCTCTAGTCGCTGAAATGGGGAATTGAAAATACGGGCCAAAAGTTGTATTTGCAAGTATTAAAAGGAAGGACATCAAACCAACTGAGACCCGTCTGTCCGCCGCATCAATCAATCAATGTTTATTTATATAGCCCAATATCACAAATGTTACATTTGTCTCAGTGGTCTTCACAGTGCATCTACGCACTGCGCACTGTACAACACGCACCGACACTGTACCACACACACACCTACACTGTACCACACACACACCTACACACTGTAACCTACCACACACACACCTACACACTGTACCACACACACCTCCAGCTCCTAAAGCATAATCAGGCTACAGCCGTTGTGTATTTTATTATGAAGCACTAAATGGTTTTAGAACAATATGGACTCTTTGTTTGTAGATATCTACTAAACTAAAGCAAATAAAGAGAGTAGGTCTGTTCTACTGTGTGATATATATTACACACCCTGCTCTGCTTTCTGCAGGGCCTCACAGCTGTTCTCTCTGGAAACATTGCGTTGCGATGAGAGCAGTTTCTAAAATAATATCCAGGGGATGCATGCAGAGCTGTCATTGGCTGAGATAAGTCCGGCCGTGCGTCACGCCTCCACCGTTCCCGGAAATGCATCCGCGGAGGAGCCGTGGAGGAACCATCAGTGTATCCTCGGTTATAGCTCCTCCAGAGAGCCTCCTCGACGCTCGATCCTCGGTCCTCGGTGTGCATTTAGAGCAGGGGTGCCCAACCAGTCGATCGCGATCGACCGGTCGATCGCGGGGAGATTCCCAGTCGATCGCGAGATGTGTCTAAAAATAGAACAACAATATTCAGTTGTATCGTTAATGTCCTGTAACATAATCTTCCTGTGCCAGAATAATGCACTTGAACGCATCACAGCTTTGTGATTGGCCGGCGTGACCCCATGTGTCGGGGCGTGGCTGGTGGGCAGTGCACTAGTTCGCTACGTTGTCCGTGTCAACACCATGTCACCAGACAGTCCGCAGACTCCGCACACACACAAGACCGCAATTATGGCAGAAGCAAAACATATATCATTTTAACTCCGAGTGGGAGGATGATT
Organism: Champsocephalus esox; assembly: GCA_036324585.1. NCBI lineage: Eukaryota > Metazoa > Chordata > Actinopteri > Perciformes > Channichthyidae > Champsocephalus > Champsocephalus esox. The sequence continues at coordinate 1,532,320 of CM070480.1, read as the reverse complement.
ATTTCTGTATCTATTCCAATTCAAAGTCCATCTGTCTCGTCTGCAATGCGAGCGTGGCTTTATCGAAGAAGGGTAATTTAGGAGCGGCATTTCAAAACAGTGCACAAACGCTACGAGACGGAATTCCCTCCTGATTCTGCCCTACGCTCCAAAAGGGGAGGGGCCTGAGAGGACAGTTAAAGGGGAGGGGCCTGAGAGGACAGCTAAAGGGGAGGGGCCTGAAAGGACAGCTAAATGCACAGCAGTCCATTTCCACCAGGCCCAACAACAAGAGCAAGGCTGCTCCAGAGCATCTCATCGTGTCAGTCACGTTCTTGCGAAACACAGGAAGTCTTTCAAAGACGGCGAAGTTGTGAAAGAAGCGTTCCTGGAGGCTGCCGATGCGTAATAAAAATAACAGAAGCATTTCAACAGGTTTTTGATACAATAAAAACTCAAGTTAGATACCGTTATTAATCAGCTGTGAGTTTGAGTTTGTTTGAATGTATTCATTATAATTATTTTAAGATAAATGGTATCAGAATGCAAACTTGAATTGATTATAGTCTATTATCAATTCAGGTTAAGAAACTAGTGTTGCTTGCATCCTATTCTAAAGGCATTTATTTTTATAATCTACTAAAATGTAACAAAAAAAGGGTTTGATTTTATTAATGTTGTCTTTTTTATTGCACTTTGGCAGCAGATTCCTGAGTAGCTTCAGATCTGAGTCGTCTTATTAGTGAGCCTCATTTATACTTTTGTAGCAACACTATTTTTATATAATGCAAAGAAAGGGTTCAGAGTCTTCTCTTTTCCCTGTGTCATGTGGCAGCACTGTTCAATGCTTCCTGAAAACATGACCCACTGTAGTGACGTGTGCATAAACTCCAACTCTGTATCAACACACTGTTGTGTAACTTCAGTTTAATACTTGTATGTGTGTAGATTAGAAAGAGGTAAGATAAAGGATCTGCAGTATTTTATGAAGTATTCATCGTACAAAGGTCAGTTTTATACAAGTAGAAGTGTGTATTCACCTGGCAGTAGGCTGTCAGTAATGACTACGCCTCTCTATTTGGACTGGTAGATCTCGGCAGACTGGCAACTTTAAAAGTAGCTCTCGGTTCAAAAAAGGTTGGGCACCCCTGATTTAGAGAAATGAGACGTCCTTCAAAATGGCGCGCTGAAATTAATTTCCGGGTCACTACCGGAGGACCGAGGAGTCGAGGAGTCGAGGAGTCGAGGAGGGGAAATTTGAGTATTGAGAAGCCTCTAATGTGTCTCAAACAAGCCTATTATGAACGCGCATCTAACCCACGGGACCGCGCCCCCCGGCACGTTCATGTTACGTGTTCAGTACTACATGAGTTTCTCTTTACCCATGGATGCACAATAACAACGGACCATATCGCCTTACTGCCATCCCACGGAGCTGTAATAATGGATATATTGCACATGTTTGCTGTAATTCATCATTTGTAAAATATTATACTACATGGGACTGCATGATGTAAATCTTGTACCGCAAATGTACAAGTATTAAATAAAGTTAATATTACCGACGTAGATTAACGTTCCTGTAGCTTCTTATTGCACTTGCAATTGTTTTAGTTACTTGTGGGCCACTTAACATGAATAATCACAGTTACTATCCTTTTACTCCATCACATTTCAAAAAGAAATAGGCTGTTGTTATTTTAACTCCACCTCAGTAATCCATCATCAGCTTTACTTTTTAGATAAAGTTTTAACTCACAATTGATCATAACAGGCTTCAACATATACATTTGTATATATTACCAAGTGGTTTCATGAACAACTACACAAGCATCATGCTAAATGAAGCTCTGTTGCTTGGATATCCCTAGATCCTGATGTCAGCGTAATATAAAAGTACATAACGATGGATGTTATTATTATTATTATTATCATCAAAAACATTGACTCTCGTCGATCAGAGCGAGCGTAGCGCATTTTCGCGAGCGGAGCACATTTTCTCATCCGCCTCACGGAGCGTGGAAAGTGAGGGCAGGGCTGCCTCTCTTCCGTCGGCGTGGATAGGAGGTTTACCTACGCACCTGTGCTGTTGTGGGGAGGTGTTTCCCGGGAAGTCGCGGAGAGACGGAGCGGCTGCACGATGTTGTTTGGGCCCCCTTTTTCCACCTGCCCAGTTGTGCTGTGGCGGGGACCTGCTTCCACTTGTCGTGTGCTGCTGTCCTGGCGAGATTTTACCCCGGGGGGCGTAACGGAGAGACCGGCTGTAGCGGAGGCCTGTATCCTCCTGCTCCACCTGTCGTGCTCTACGGTGCCGAGGACGTTTTACCATGGGGATATCGCTGAGAGACCGGAGCGCCTCTACGCCTCGAGCTGGTCCTGCTTCGCCGATCCTGCTGTAGGCCTACTGAGGAATTTCTGCACCGGGGATATCGCGAGGAGAACGGAGCGCCTCCACATTTCGGGCCTGCTTGCACGCCTATCCGGATGCTCTGCTGGTCTGGGGAAATGGCCCATATCGGGATTCTGCTCTGCCTGTTAACTGTTTTGGACTATGAGAAGATCTCTAGTCATTCTGGACTAGGACTACTGGATTCAGGTCTGTTCTGCCACCTGCAGTGGGCATCCCCTGCAAAGGTTCGGATGTGTTGCTCAAACAATCACCGGTTGCCTTGTCACAGACAATCTGCTCGACAAAATATGTTTGTCTTTTTTGATTTCCTACGATGATGGTTCTTCAGGACTGCTTCTTCAGCTCTAATCACACTCTCGCAGACTTTTCCGGTGTTTCTAAATTAGATGACGGTGTATGTGTGTGTGTGTGTGTGTGTGTGTGTGTGTGTGTATGTGTGTGTGTGTGTGTGTGTGTGTGTGTGTGTGCGTGTGTGTGTGTCGCTTAAGAGGAAAATATGCCTGTTTTGTTTGTTGTTATTACTGTCAGGAAATGTACGACCTCACCCTGGTCCGCCCAGTAGTAGTACTCAGATCGCTACTCCTGCTGATTTTAACGCTTGGTCTGGGTTGGGTCTCATCCACTTGAATGTGCGCAGTCTGTTAGGTAAACTAGATTTTGTCCGTATCTGGGCGAGGTTGACTGACGCTGACGTCATTGGCTTATCTGAAACATGGCTAAACAAGTCTATTTTGGCCTCTGACATTGCCTTAAATGGTTTTAATGTGTATCGTACCGACCGGCCTAATAAAGGTGGTGGCGTTGCCGTTTATGTTAAGAATAAGTTCAGTGTAACCACATTAGTTTCCAAATCGATCAGTAAGCAATTTGAATGTTTAGCCATAAATATAGAAGTGACAAAGGGTCAACAGGTCATGGTGGTGGGCTGCTACAGACCCCCCTCAGCTGGCAAAGACTCCTTATCTTCACTAGCAAATCTTTTATCACAACTAGACTACAAGGACATAGTGCTGCTTGGAGGTTGTAACTGGGACTGGTTAACTGCAGTGTCAGAGGATTTTAAAAACCTTTGTATCTCATTAAATGTTACTCAGATTGTGGAAAGTCCTACTCGCCCAAATATTAAGTCCCTAATAAATCCTCCCTAATGATCTCATTTGAACTAATGTTCCCCATAAATATTCGTCTGTGGGAGTATTTGAAAATGATGTGAGTGATCACTGTGCTGTAGCCACAATTAGGGACACTAAGGTCCAAAAGGTTAAACCTCGCATTATCATCAAGAGAGACATAAACATTTTGTGGAGCAGGGTTTTGTGCATGCTCTGTTTGGGTTTGATTGGGGTCAAATCGATCTGTGTGCTGATGTTGAAACCGCATGGTCTTATTTTTATCTTGGTTTTATGGAGATCATTGATAGACATGCACCCTGCGTACATTTAGAGTAAAGGGACGAGACAATCCTTGGTTTCCTGCTGAGCTGTCCAGTCTCCTGCATGAGAGAAACAAGGCCTGGGCAAAGGCTAGGAGAACAGGCTCAGAGGTAGAGTGGCTGCGTTTTAGGCAGCTAAGGAATAGCTTCACTTCAAATGTAAAAAGTGCAAAGTCGAAGTACTATCTATCAGTTACCACAGAAAACCTAAATAATCCTAGGACATTTTGGAAAGCCATACAATCGATATCAACCGGTGAGATCCGTAATGAGCTACCTCCGTGCCTTACCACAGCATCTGGGACTATATCGGACAGGGCTCTATGCTCAACTGCTTTAATGTGCACTTTGTGTCCTGCGGTTCTCTGTTTGATTCTGTCACTAACTCTGCTTCTGTGAACACTAAAGTATGTGACTCTGAACAACGTGTGTTGGAAAACCCTTTCAGTTTTACCCCTTTAACTGTTGGTATTGTTCATGAAGCCTTATCCAAGTTAGATCCTAGGAAACCGGCCGGCCCGGACAACTTAGAACCTTTCTTTTTAAAATAGCTGCAGATTTTATTGCTCCACCTCTCACTTCTCTTTCTAACCTCTCCCTCAGCACGAACACAATTCCAAAAGTATGGAAGTCTGCTCATGTCCTGCCTTTACTGAAAGGAGGGGAGGCAACTATATTAAATAACTATAGGCCAATCTCTAAATTGTCAGTTCTGGCTAAGGTGCTCGAACGCCTTGCGAGTGAACAAGTAAAGGAGTTTTTATGTATAAATGACATCCTGTCTGAGCGTCAGTCAGGATTCAGAAAGCAGCACAGCACCATCACTGCCACGATGAAAGTGGTGAATGACATTACTAGTATTTTAGAGAATAAGCAGAGTTGTGCAGCTCTGTTTATTGACCTTTCCAAAGCGTTTGACACCGTTGATCATCGCATCTTAAAGCAGAGGCTGCTCAGTATTGGCCTATCCAGCCTTGCAGTGGGTGGTTTGTGAACTACCGATCTGAAAGGTCCCAATGTGTTCACTCTGATGGACTGTCTTCTGAGTGGTTAAACATTTCTAATGGTGTTCCACAAGGTTCTGTTTTAGGACCACTTTTATTCTCCATCTATATTAATAGTGTAGGTGATAATGTGGATGAAGCTACTTTACATTTGTATGCGGATGATACTGTGATGTTCTGAGCAGGTCCCTCCATTAAAGAGGCTGTTGTTAAATTACAAGCTGTTTTTAACACTATTCAGACTCAGCTCTCTGAACTAAAGCTTCTTCTAAATGTGGATCAAACCAAGGTAACGCTCTTTTCTAAAGCTAAAAAGACACCAGAGCCTGTTTTAGATATTGTAACTACGCAAGGAACAAAACTTGAAGTTGTTGCCTGTTATAAATACCTGGGTATCTGCTTGATGATTGTCTCTCTTTTAAACTTCATGTCTCTAACCTGCTTAGAGAGCTGAGGGTTAGGCTAGGGTTCTTCTACAGGAACAAGTCCTGCTTCTCCTTGAGGCCAGGAAGAGGCTCTGTGACCTTTGACCTGTGCTGGACTCTGGGGATCTGGTCTATATGAATGCACCGGCCCGTTGCCTGGTCAGTTAGATGCTACGTATCACAGCGCTCTGAGATTTGTGACAAACGGTAAAGCATTAACCCTTCACTGCACCCTGTGTGCAAGGGCTGGTTTGCCTTCACTCTCTGCACGGAGGCTCAGTCACTGGTACATGTTATATACAAAGCCATGCTAGGGAAACTTCCATCTATCCATCTATATCAGCTCCCTGATCTCACGGAGAGGTGTCAGTGGCTGCTGCCTGAGATCGCATGCTGTGGTTTTATTAAATGTGCAGCTGCTAGGACTGTCTCAGGGAAGACAGCTCTTAGATGCAGCTCCTCTGTCTTGGAACCGTCTGCAGGTTGAATGGAAACTGAGCAATCTGGTGCCACTACATGTTTTAAAAGCTCGGTTGGATGCTACTCACTCAGAAGCTGTTGGTACCTGCTCATGTGGATAGTTATGTAAATGACGCTGTATGATGTCCTTTTGTTGTTCTGTTTATGCTTTTATGTTTCATGTGGAACTACTTGAACAGGTCTCCGTTGGAAAAGAGATCAATGATCTCAATGGGATTTATCTGTATAAATAAAGGTTTGAAATGAAATGAAATGAAATGTGTAACTTAGCATAATTTACTATCTAGCTGCTAACTGCCTGCTCGTTAATATAAATCCAGTACATGATGTCATGAACGCGCGGTGCTGTTACGTGTACTCAAATTCACGTGCTTAATGTGAACGAGCCTTTTGGGCGGCGTGGTTCAAGTTGCGCATGCTCTATGAGTGCACATAAGGGTACTTCTCAGGCATGCCGGGTAATCTGTGACGTTTCGCTCTCTCAAAAGTTGGGCCATTTTGTCATCATGCGCCATTGAGCAACTCTCATAGGAATGAATGAGGCCCCGCCTCCCACGCTGCATCCAGTTCTTACTATACATCCATGCTCCACACTCGTTGCTTCGGAACAGCCCTCAATATGGCGGACCCTCCGCGTGAATGCACAAACGGAGGGGTAGGGTGTAGGGGTATGGTGTAGGGGGCGGTTTGGGAATGGGCCTTCGTGTGGCCGGTCTTTTTTCTTCTTCGTGTGTTATTATTTGACAGATAAAAACCACACAACTGCATTAGCGGCTGCTGTCACTCTCTGTCGGCCGTCAGCGCAACTTAAATGATGACGTTAAACTATTTGTCTTTAAAGGGCCAGCCGGCCGTCAACGGTCCTTGACGACCGGCCGTTCTGTGGTTCTCCAGATTCTACAGATGGCCAGTCCGCCCCTGGCTCCGCCACAACTACCAATAGAGTCTGGCTGCAGACCGCAGCAAGGAGGCGGATCGTATAGGGGGCAGATCGTATAGGGGGCGGATCGTATAGGGGCGGATCGTATAGGGGGCGGATCGTATAGGGGCGGATCGTATAGGGGCGGATCGTATAGTGAACGACGGGAGCCGGCTCTCGCCTGCGAACGAGCCGTTTTTTGTTTTGTTTTTGCGGAGGGATCTAGATCGGCATGAAGGCACATTATGCAATGTGCAATGTGGACATTATCCCGCTTATTACACACGGCCACATTCTCAACAAAGTAACGACATGACTCCCAATATTAATTGAAATGCTTTTATGGATTTAGAAAAAGATTTTATTGATTTAAAAAATAGTTGTATGTATTGATTTAAATTGACATGCATCCGCTAAGAAAAGTAGTCCGTTGTTACCGTTTGAACTAACGTAACAACGGCAGGAACTGCTTCTATAGTGTTTTTGAGGAGCTTTTTGATTACAGATTTGAAAACATCGTTGCTTGCTTTAAAAGTAGCACGATTCATGATGTCAAACCTTGGAGAGTATCAAGATATCCCTGCCCTGATGCCAAAGGAACTGCACAATGAATATGTGTCGCCGTTTGATGTCTATGTCTGGACCGCTGCGTAAAAAGGAGGGTTTCTGCCCCGTTACTTCTCTTCTTACTTCTATAAGAATAAAACACGGAGGACGGAGATCTCTTTTTGTCCCCCTCTTCTCCCCGCTGCAGCCTAGCAGCTGATCTCAGAGCACGCTCCCCTCTCCTGCAGGGAGAAAAACTATATTTATATACTTTATATAGGTTGATACAGTAGCCCCTTTTTAAAATATGTTAAAAATAAAACTAATTTCTGGGCATTGGGTCAACTATTTCATGAACTAATCCCACTTTTAAATCTTGAACTTTGTCTGTTAAATTCAGTCTTTGAACAATTGTATTGCAGTATAACTATATCTTGGATTCTAAATCTCATTCTACTTGCAGGTAAGTGTAACTCCTTTTACTTTCTCTAAGTGAACAGTCTCTGAATAAACATCACTGTAGTGTACTGTAGTTTCTCTCAGCTGCAGCATGTTTTTGATTTTCTATTCCACAGTTTCTCTCCTCCAGATATCAAACCAACCAATTTACCAATCATTAACTCAATCAATTACTACATTAATCAGTTAACAAACCAATCACTAACTTAATCATAACTAACTAAATCAACCAACCAATCAATTCAAATCATAATTTAAATGGCTCGTAAAATATAAAAGTGTAATCGAATGTAATTTGAGTATGTTTATTGTATTTTTCAGTTGAAATGTATCTCCACGACTTCTCTCCCACAGCGCTGTGCTCTCTGTCTTCATGTGTACTCCAACCTGAGTGTGAAAACCTGGCGTGAGGCTCAGAGTTTCTGCAGAGAGGATTGTCTCCACCTGGCCACCACAGAGGACCTGGGAGATATAGAGACCGTACGGGCCAGTACGATGATGCCGTGTGGAAAGGGGAGCAGAGGTGGCACTGGTCCATCACTGAAAAAGATTTCTACAAGAAGGGAGAAAGAGATTATTTCATTTGGGACATCCAAGAAGATACTGGTTTCAACTGTCTTCAACAACGGGACACTGTCTGTCAGAGAGTGCACCACCACACAACGTTCAATTGGCTTTGATGGTGAGTGACACTTTGATTCTGGAGACACACACACACACACACACACACACACACACACACAATTTAAAATGTGTGCCTCTCCTGTGACATGTCTCCATGCTTTAATGTTCAAAAAGCTCTTTATTTTTCTCATACATACTCTCTGTTCACCCTCTGTCTGAAACCAGAGCCCAGTCTGCTCTGATTGGTTAGCTGATTGGCTCTGTTGTGATTGGTCAACTGCTTAGAGATGTCCCGCCCCTTAGCCTATAACGTACAATGTGTTGGAGCGCTAGCCAATAGGAGAATGAGTGTTACATAGTGATGTCACTATGTTACAGATGTAAACAAAGGAGTCCAATGGAGGCGTTTCAGGCAGGGGTGTTAGCCTTTGCAGACCATTTACATGCACACAAACCGATACAACACGTAGAAGGGAAACCCCCAAAAGCCTGGATACACAAGGCGTCTTTAAGGATCAAAACAATCAGCACCAGTCTTTCTAACAGAGTCTCACAGAGACACAAAGAACGATAAACTTGTGGTTTTCTTCATCGGAGCAAAACAAGGTAGAGATCAGTACGCACACGTTGCAAATGCTAGGATGGATTGCTGCTCGAGACCACTGCAGACAATTCTACACAGACCTGGCCAGTGTGAGGAATGATGGGAAGTAGCCGGGGACCAGCAAGTGTGGGTTGGCCTCTTCAGGGACATCTGGGTGTGGTCGGACCAGACATTATCCTCATTCAGATACTGGACAACAGGCAAAGCTGTTTCTACTCCATCTGACGGAAACTGTGGAGCTTTGATGAAGAGCGTTTCTGGACGATGGGGAGAACGGCTACGCGCAGAAAAACACCCGTTCCTCTGTAAATGTGGTGAGTTCTTCAATTTCATTCTTTCATATTCCCTGTTTAGTTAATTTTTTTAGCTCATAATCTAAATTATTTTATTATTTGTGAGAACAGGTGAACATACAGTATATGTCCACACAATAGTGTGTGTGAGCTTAAAGGTAGGGTATGTAAGAATGGAGAAACCGGCTCGAGTGCACTAGAATTGGAAAATACACAACCGAAAAAAATCTGCCCCTTCCTTCAGACTCCCATTATTTTCATCAGCTCCACTCCTGTCAACAGGCTTTAGTGATGCACCTAAAGCTTTTTTGGATGGCCAAACATGCCAGAGGCAGAATAATGATTGCACTTTATCCGTTTAAGAGTAGTTTGTCCCAATACACAGTACTGTAAGTCAAATGCAACTTGCCAAAAATACCAGGAAGTCCTACTGCATTTGGTCGCATATTGCAGTGTGAAAACGTGCATAGTATTCAACCCTCCATCCTCGGCGCCGCGGAGAAGACGTCACATTGACTGAAACCCTGAGAGAGAAGCAGAGCTCTCCATCTGTGGCGAACATAAGCTCACGTATTTTTATTTTAACGGTCACCTGTTGTGCAAAATGCACTTTTCAGTGTGTTTTATACATGAATGTGTGTCCCCGGTGTTACATGTTTTGTATAGATATGGCCCCTATAATATATTGTGCAAAGATTGCGACGGATAAAGAGAAAGAGGGTTAAAGTTCAAGATATAAGACGTTTGTTCCCAATTGTGTGTATTCTGCATGCTAGTGCAGTTGCACTACATACTGAAAGAAAAAGTATGCAGCCTTATTTTTGCATCCATACGACCTTATTTGATCGTATCAAATATTCCACTCTGCTATTAATAACAATAACAGTAATAGATTTATTTTGTTTGCACTTTTCCAGGTGCTCAAAGATGCTTTACAGATATAGTGAAAAGAACAACAAATAAATATAAAGTTAAATTCAAATAATACAAAAACAAGCACACATTAAAAGCCAGATTGAAGAGGTGAGTGCTTTGAAGGTGGTGAGGGCAGTCTCTGATGGGTTGGGGGAGTGGGTTCCAGAGGGAGGGGGCAGCGACGGAGAAGGCTCTGTCCCCCCAGGTCCGGTGCTTGATGCGTATATATAGGCTCATTTTTATTTTGTATTCATTTCTTATTTCATAGTTTTTCATCATTTTTATTTGAATCTTTGATTTTATTAATCTGTGTGAATCTGTGCTGTCCTGTTTTTCATTCTTACCCTGTTGCTGTTTGAACTGCTGAATTTCCCCAGGGGATTAATAAAGGTCCATCTTATCTTAAATCAAAGTGGTTACTTTTTTTTGGCTGGGCAGTGTAGTTGTACGTCTTATTTGACTTTCTCAGTCATTAAAACTGTTTTTTGGGGGCAGACCCCCACTGTTATGGAAATCTTAGACTGTGGAGATATACAATTAGAATGATCAATCAATAAACTGCCTCGAAGGCACAGGTCTCACAGAGTATAGGATAGTCTGCAGGAGTGTGCGCAATAGTCACGGAATAGCAAAGCTTATAAACAAGATAGGGCGAGCAGACAGAGTTTTGTGTCGCGGCGGAACGCCTCAGAAATCTGCTTTCACAAGGATGTCTCATATTGTTATTAGACGCCTGTCCTTGAGCTGGAGAAAGTATAACGGTTCTCAGAATATGGAAGTTCACGTGTGACTTTGTGTGAAGAGGAGGAGTCTCAACATAGTCTACCAAATCAGCTCTGTGGCCGTGAAGCGCTTGGGAATAATAACCCTCATTAAGAGTATGCAGAGAAAAAGCACATATCAGGAAAATTGTACAGTAGTGTTAGACAATGCTTTTAGAAGCATTTGGTTTTACCCAAGCGGCAAACTGTGGGGAAGAGCCGGGAAGCCAATACGGAAGTGCCACACACTGCAGTTCATATAGTGGCCGATAGGCGATGGCTGCAGAAAGGAGCAATTTCCATAGACCCCCATGTTAAAATGCCCAACTTTACAGCGGAAAAGAACATGTTTCTATCCCTGGCTCTTTTATGATCGATATAGTTAGATTCCAGCTTCATGATTATGGATCTGTGAGTGGATTGTTTTCTAACACGACCCTTTTATTTATATTAGGTCTTAAAGTTGTTGCATTAATTAGGGCGTGGTCACGTTGATGGACACGTACATGCCTCACTGTCAGCTAACAGCAACTTGTCCACTCTGCGAGGCTACAACCATAGAGGCTACAACGTTAGTTAGTCATAGTACCTTGACCCTTTAGCTTTAGCCGCGTTCGTGTTGATATACCAGACAATTAAGATGTCGTGCTGTGCGCTTGAATGTACTAACAGAACTTCCAAGAAGTCTACTCTCAGCTTTTTTCGGTGAGTAAAATGATAATATTATACATGTTAACCCCGTTCGCAGGTGTTTGTGTGCTTGTTAGCTTAGCTTGTTATGTAGCTTATTAGCCAGCTAAGGACGTAACCCTCTATACATGTGTGTATATATATATATATATATACAGTTTAGTTTATGATTCAGCCTTGGGTAAGACTTTTATAGTCTATGGCTATGACGCCCATAATGCTAAATGGGAGCAAATGTTAAAAGGGGACCCAATTATCCCAGTGGTGGCCGCCGGAGTCCGCCGCCGAAGCTAACCGGAGCCGTAGCTAACCGGAGCCGTAGCTAGCCCTTTGCGGCTCCGGTAGCTTCGGCCAGCGGCGGAGCCCGGCGTTATAACTGGAGATCAAGGAATGCAGCGAAACGCGGACTTGGTTCGCCTACAGCCCGCTATAGTATTAGCTAAAGAAATGATGTTGAACAAGGCTTATTAAGCTGAACATCGACACAATTGTTCTGCTATGTATCGGTACTTATTTTATTTTCTTAACGTGTGAATGACAAGCATTGAGAATAACAACAAATAGCTATTTATCTTGCATATTGTCTCGTTTGATTATGAATGTAACGTTTATATAGTGGAACTACACTGTTTTATCAAAACCAAGTGCCCCGCAGTAACTTGGTAGGCATGTATTTCAGCAGGAAATGTGCAACCCAGATTACATTCACCAACACAGACTACATAGAAATATTTGTAAAAGTTGTTCATGCGTTACTAAGGGAATATGGCATTAACCCTCCTGCTGTCTTTGGGTCGGTTTTCATGTATTTTTGAATAAAGGTTTCCTTGGTGATCCAGACAGGCTGGACCAGTGGGTGCTGAACATCCGGAGGAATACATGGACCCCCAGCGTTTCTTCTCGCCTGTGCAGTGCACACTTTGAGAGTCATCCCTTCAGCACGGACTCCTGGGTGCAGATCCTTTTAAAAAAATAATAACTTGGTTCCATTTGTGAGTGTAAATTGTTGTTACTAATTAAATACATGTTATACATCACACAATGCTAAATAATTGTTATGGCACAGCTTGCACATCAGTGATGAGTAATGTTCTTTTGATTAAAGGCCAAATTAACATTTCTCTTCAATTTATGCAAAGACTCTTTATCATAGATAGAGAGTTTCCATTTCGCCACATACTCTGTTAAAAACAGTATTATTAAAATAGAGTATTTTAATAGCAACATTCATTCATCTGTTGTCATCTTATAACTTATTTATCTTAACAGCTATCACTGTAAAAAAAACTATTTAATTTTACTCTACAATATTTATCTTTACATTCTGTTCTTGCACATGTCTTATTATATTTACGTGTATATAGATTTCTGCCTGCACTAATTTATTATTCTTAATTTAATTATCTTAGTTATCCTATCCTACATTACTTTTATATCTTGATACTCACATGAAGTTACTGGTTGTGTTTTTGGCAAGTAGCCCTCCCAAGCCTGTGCATAAGTTATATCATTTTAATTACTGATACCGGTGTTGCACATCTTTCATTTATTTTCTAGTGTACTTCAGTCATACAATGATTCGAAACCTTTACTTTTCATAAAATGCAACTTTCAATGTAAATAGATCTGATGAAATAAAGAGTAAAAGCACAATCTTAGATGTTGACATTTATCATTTTCCGATGCTTATTGTTAATGTAGTGGTGTTATAAACAAAATGTTGTCCTAAAGGAAATTAAGATGTTTTTTATTTGTTGACAAAAGACTTAAAGTTGATGCTCACAACATGTGGGAACATTTATCGAGAAAAATGTTTCTATTGTAAAACAAATATTTATCTGCATACTGAACAATTTAGAAACTCTCTAAAAGGTGTTATCTTCTGTGACGGTACGACCCTGTAGGGATTGTGGGTGTTGCACTTCGTCATTACAGCCTATGGTATGCTTATGGCATTGATGCCAACATGCATGGGACTCGGGGAGACCTCCCTGTTGTTTGCATTGTCACTGATAAATGACAGCGTAGTATTCATTGTCAAGATGTTGTGTTTTTAAACTTGGGACTCTTTTCAGACCGCTCCGGCTTGGGAAAAGATTTGAGCCTTAATGTGTAATGTGTTCTGTATTGTATGGTAAGCTTATCCTTTCATTTGATAGTCCCATTTGGATGTGATGGCTAACATTTTCAGTAAGCAGTAGACAAACGAAGTGAAAATATGAATGTAATTTATTTTCAATATTTACATAAATACATAATTATTTTAACAAATAAAATAACAAAAAACATCATAAGAAATACAAAATTAAAGGTTTGACAGACAGCCATGCCCAGCATGGGCCTGGAGAGCTGCAGAGTCCATTGGGGGAAGAGGAAGAGCAGCCATGTTAACAGTGTTATGGCTACAGATGTAACATCTAACTCAACATTAGCCATGACAGTCTGGGCTTAGCAAGGGCCTTAGAATACATACTCTAAAGGCCAAATCCAAAGACAGTGATACTGACATTTTAGCAGTTCACAGTCTTTGGAGGTGGTCTTTCAGGCAATTGGCTAGTGACTTAAAAAATATATCATTTCCCCTAGGGGTGAAATGAACTCCATCTCGCAAAAACAGCCCAGGACTGTCATGTCTAATGTGGGAGTGGTCAACAATGGCACCATTTAGGCTATGAACAAAAGTAGCCATAACACTGTTAACAAACTTCCGGGCCTTGTCAATTTTGACAGGATTTGCACCAGCCCTCCACCGGCACCTCTGGGAGAGCATGATCTTCAAGCCAGGGTGCCGATGGTGAAGCTGGTGCAGGTCCTCCTTCATCTGGTTCAGCAACTGAACACTGGGCACATCCCCCAAGTCACAGTGGATGAGGAGGACCTCCGGGACGGCTCTTCCTCGCAGGGAGTATGAAAAGAAAGGGAGGACACCTCTCCAGTGCAGTCCACCCCAACCGAACCAGCACACCCTCAGGTCGAGGCCAAGGTTGCTGCTGATGGTCTCTGTAGCTCTCTGGGCTCCACGCCGGACATAGCTGTCTCCGATTATCCATACAGCCACTATGGGAGGAAAATAATTCAGATAATGAGGAATATCAATTAAGTATAAAGGGTTGCTCATTTTGTTCCTTTGACAATAACATACAAAATAACTATGAAATCACACCTGTATGGTTAAAAGTAACAAGAGAGCAAAACCTCAAACAGATCAACAGCACACAGTTTATATATATATTTATATACTGTGTGCTGTTTATCTACAATTGTGCACACATGTATATGTATAGTATGTTTGTGTGTAATGTCAACCATCTGAAGTCATGTAAAGTAAGCCAGGACCATCAACTTACAGGTTGTGCAGTTTGGCGTGGAGGAGGTTGCCATCTTCTTTTTTCTTAATGCTGAAATAAATCAAAATGGTTTAATCAATATAAAAGCACCTTTCTTTTTCTACAGTCATATTTCATTAATCACATTTAATTCACGCAACACTGGCCATATCTCTGCTAGTTTACAAAGTTTAGTTAAATGACATTTACATTTGAAAAACGGTGAAGCACTTAAAAAACAATTGTAAAGTGTAGGTTCAAGAACATTTAAATCAAAAGGACAAGTTTTGTAAAGTTACAGGGTATCTTACCTTCAGAATATGCCGGGAACGAGGAGCAGTGACCGCAAGCTGGGTTGTTAGCATAGACTGTGAGCATGTTAGCTTAGCTTCTTAGCCTGAGCTAGGTCTGGAACATCACGCTCGGTCAGAGGGGTCTGCCTGCAGACCTCCACTCTCAGGACAGTTCCGGTGTCAGTAGATGTGTTCGGGGCATAGATATATATATAAACACTAGATGGCTCACACGCACTGCTGGCCAATGGAGACCGACGTTGCCACTTGGCCGCCATCTCGCAACAGGCAGTGCTCTCATTCATAACATTATGGTTTACTATTTAAATAACCATAGCTTGCTCAATTTTCAACCGATTTTCAAACGGTTTGTTTTTTTATAAACATCAAAGATGTAGTTATGATACTGCATACTTATAATCATGGACTTTCATATGAAAATAACATTAATCAGATAAAGCAATAGCTATACACACACACAAGGTATTTATATTAAATATTTGCCGGTGTATATATTTCCATTTATTTTATTATATTGTCAATATTTAAAATAAATTATAAATAAATTATAAAATTAAAATACATTTATATTTTTTATATAAAAATCGGTCTCATGTTACCACTCTGTAAGCCAAGAGTTGTTCATTGAGCAATGCCTTAGCTTTAAGAACAGGGACACAACTAATGACAATAGCATATGTTGGTATATTATTTAGATATTCACACCTTTATCAGAAGAACCAAACCAACATAAAATGTGCTCACAGACAGGCCAGTTCTGTCTAATTTATCACAATTATTTTTTACATGAGATCTTCATATCATCCTAGTTTTGTATTTAGTTTTTAGATTTGTAAACAAATCCAGAACCTTTGAAATATGCTATTGAAAAAAGACCAAGAATAATATAAACTGTACCATGTGTCCTTTTGTGTCCTTCTGTAGTCCATTTGTGGTTTGTCTTGTCTCACCCCGGCTGATATATCACAAAATCCACTGTTTAAATTGTTCCCTATATTGCCCCTATGCAATATAGGGAACAATTTAAACATAAACTATCCTATGTGTCCTTGGGTGTTATGAAAGGCGGCCCCCCAAAATAAATGTATTATTATTATTAAGAAGAACAACTTGGTGTGGTGTGGAGGGGATGTAGGAAGCAGGAGCAGGTGGGGAGAGATGGGACTTCAAGGTTATTTGTTTTAAATGTGTCTTGGAGATAAGGACCAGCTGTACACAATAAAATACAGTATAACACAAAACCAATAAGACACACGGTGACACATGGCACACTAACAATCAATCATCGTCCAGCCTCAGCTTTGGTATTCTTTCACAACCATGTTATGGGTTTATTAGACTGAGCAAACATAAACATATGTGGGGAACATAGTGCTGCGTCTCCTGTCCGGTCAAATTCCTCACTCCTGAAGTGCTCACTGCAGAGCAGTGTCCTGTCACAGGAAACAAAACCGTCCCTTCTTAGGGCGAGTTCCCACTGCCTCCTCCTCTCTTTGGTTTTGGGAAACCTTAAAAACATGAGAAAGTCAGGTCAGGTACTTCTGCAAACACAAAGCCAGCATATTCCTGTATCATAAATGCAAGATGTTTTTAACAAGCCAAACCACTTGGAAGAAATCATGTGTAACTTAAGTTGTGTTGAAAGAAAGAGCAGTTCTGCCTCTCCCACTGGTGGAAAGTTGCTGGGTGAACTTTGTAATACTAGGACCTGGAAACATTCAGGGCTTAGCCCACAGTGGCGGCGCTACAGACACATTTTCTACTGCAAGACTCCCCACACGCACATACACAATTGCGCCATCTGGTGTCACAAACGTGTGCCTGCATTAGCTTTGTTACGGCAATGGATTGTGGGAGATTCTCAAAGCACGTGAGGATCTCTTGAGGGTAAGGTGCCTGTATTATCTCGGTGGACAAAATGTATGTTTTTATTTTATAAGGACAATAACGTACTGTTGTGTTTGTTTAGTTTAATGTTAATTGTTTAATGCTCACAGTCACAGCAACATGTTTTTGTGTGATTGGTTTTATATGATTTATCAACGTGATCATCAATAGCTAATCTGAGCACCAGAACCCAGCTCACGTGTCCTTTTATGCTGTCCATTGAAATGCAGGAAAGTAATCACCAGCTCTGAGTGATCTGTTGCTGAGGGGACACGACACCGGAGTTACATAAACAGAGAAAAAGTGCTATTTTGAGGGAACTCACCTCCTTTGGGGTCCCCCAAGAAGATTTTTTAAATGATGAAGTTAAAAGCATCAATCTTGTGCACGTTGAGAGCAACATCAAGAGATATGGATTAGGGTTGCCAGAAACTGACCATGATCAAAATCGATTATTCGGCAGCCCTGGCGAATAATAATCGATTATTGCAACTATGCCTCCATTTCAGCTGACTCTTTCTCAGAAATACTGTCACATAACATCCATATATTTCAGTGCTAGTTTGATGCTAAGCTAACTATGAAACACTTTAACTGACAAGACTCCGGATCAACTGTGTACTGTAAGGTAGCTTCTATCTTCATGTCGAACAGTAAGTCAACCTTTCCCAGAGAGCTTTCTTTGAAATCACCAGGTAACGCTAAAAAATACAACATTTAGATTGTATGACAAAGTGTGTATAATATATCTGGCTAGCTAAAGCTACTTGCTAACGGTTTAGCTGCAAAGTAACGTCAACGTAGCTATAATTTATAGGGATGCACGATATTGGTTTTTTGAAACCGATACCGATACCGATAACTTCCTGCTTCTCAAGACCGATACCGATAATAAAAATTAAAATTACGCCACTAATTATTTTAATGCGATTAACGCATGTGTATTTTTTTTTCTCGGCCGCCCCGTAGCTTCAGAGCGAATCGAGTTTAAAATACCGTCTACAAGCTGATGCTGACAGCCCAGCTCCTGCTGCCCGCTTGTGGCAGACCACACTTCCACGCTCACCGGCAGGCACCGACTGGCCATCGGGAGGACCGGGAGGGTGTGTGTACGTGTGGTCAGAGCGAGCAAGAGAGAGACGTTACGTGCATTGTTGTTGTTAGCATCTGGTGCTAGCTAGCTGCGCTAACGGATATAAGGAGCTGTTTAAATGAAAACAGAGGAGCGCTCTATCCACACAACTGCGCCGAGCACTTGACTTGATGCAGGAAGCAGACAGCGGGACATTGCAGGAGAAGTCAGCACACTCAGCAACATGATTGCAGCGTCCAGGCAGCTCCGGTTCGAGTATATGCCTTGAGTTGCACATAGCTCCAACGCGCGCGCGCAGACACACACACACACACACACACACACACACACACACTGTATTGTATTATTGTCTTCGTACGCTTTTAACACACCATCGTAGCGATGGCGATGTTTCAGGTGACTGATCAGGTTCGAAGTATTAGGGAGCGCTGGATTTGTGAAGAACTCCCCTCTTCCTAAACCACTAACACCACAGTACTGGCAAAACGGGAGGAGCCGAGTGAAAAACAAGCGCCCCTCATCCCAATCCACCCACACCGCAGGATCTTTTTCTTTTTTTTACCCAAAAAATATCTTGTATATTATCGGGGCTATTAATACTGTTATCGGTTTATCGGGATGACGTCATCATTCCTAATATCGGACCGATAATTATTGGGCCGATAATTATCGTGCATCCCTAATAATTTATGCTTTGCTTACATGTTCGCATAACTTGTAAGTTTACTGACATTTACATACCTTGTTCACCTGGCTCAGGTAGTGGCTCTGGGGTTGTTGTTGTTGTTGTTGTTGTTGTTTGAGCCACCACTTGAGAGTTGGCATCTTTTTATTAAAAAAATGTCTAATGTCCATCTTCAGAAAATCCGCGTCCGCGGCTGAAAGTGTAAACACACTGTCACAGAGGAGAGGTACGTCCCTGTCAGCCAATAACACACGTTTATTTCCATGCAACTCTCTGATTGGTGGTTGCCTCTGTTGCATTCACTGAACACGGGAAATTACAATTCTACCATCCTCTAGGTAAAGTACGGTTAATGTATTTTATTATTGAGGGAGAATTTGTCCGGGGCTAAAGAAAAACCCAGGCTACCCCAGGCGACGCCCATGGTTTTATGTATTGATTTAAATTGACATGCATCCGCTAAGAAAAGTAGTCCGTTGTTACTTTTTGAACTAACGTAACAACGGCAGGAACTGCTTCGATAGTGTTTTTGAGGAGCTTTTTGATTACAGATTTGAAAACATCGTTGCTTGCACAATGTGCACAAAGTAGCACAATACATTATGTCAAACCTTGGAAAGTATCTATATCCCTCTTCTCCCCGCTGCAGCCGCTTGGGAGCCGAAAGAGCCGGCTCTTCTTGGTGAGCCGAGCCAAATGATCCGGCTCACCAAGAAGAGCCGGAATTCCCATCACTACCGGCACTTGACTGATGTTATATCGCTTTGCATTCTGGGTTAACAGACTGGAAAGCGATAGGTCGCTTTTTCTGTCAATCAAGTAAACTCCTGAATTAAGTGGCAGGGAGGCCGAGGGAGGAGGGGTCAAAACCTGTTTTGTCTATTTTAACGGAGCTTGATTTTTTTTATTTTAATGAATGACTCGCGGTCGACCAGCATTGCCCCCGCGGGCGACCGACGTACTGGGCACCTCTGCTTCAAAGGCTCCGCTGGGAAAAGCTGCAACGCTGCAGGTGTACGGCCCTGCATCTCTCATTTCAACATCTCCAATTATCAAAGATTGTTCTGCAATCTTCACTCTCCCCTTCAGAAAAGTGTCCAGGGACACTAACTCCTGATTCACCTTTAGAAACAATGATGGTGATGTCCTCTCCTTCTGGTGTCTCCAGCTCCCACTCAACCCGAAATATTATGTAATCTTCTGGTCCCGGGATGAATTGGCATCGCAGGGTGACCTCCTCTCCGAGGCAGGGGCAGACTGGCCATCGGGAATACCGGGAGTTTCCCCGGTGGGCCGGTGCTGTGTGTGGGCCTACCGGCCCACATTTGTAAGTGTTCCGGCCCAGCCCAGTGGGGTGTGGCCAGGGTTGGGTTGTAATGGAATACATGTAACGGCGTTACGTAATCAGAATACAAAAATCAAGTAACTGTATTCAGCTCGTGGTACATTTGAAAAACGAGTAATCTGATTACAGTTACTTTCGTAAACCTGAAGTGAATACATTTTGGATTACTTATTGGAATTATTATGTAATATTCATTACTAAAGGTACAGCCTTGTCTGGTTTCTTGCTCAAGGGCACCACAGCAGGGCAGGAGGTGAACTGGGACCTCTCCAAGTAGAAGTCCACACTCCAAATAGGTCTGGTCCGGGACTTGAACCGGCGACCCTACGGCTCACAGTCCAAGCCCCTACTGACTGCCATAGATTTAGTCCCTAATTTTGCTCTCAAAATTGACCAGATTGATGCATTTAACTTTGACATTTAAAAAAAAATCTTCCCGGGGGAGCTTGCCCCTGGACCCCCCTAGAGGAGGTGAGGTCCATCACCTGCCCACACCCCCTGTTAAATTGTCTCACCCACATTGAGGATGCTTCGTACGTCGCCCATGTTTTATTCCATGTGTCAAGTCAGGCAAATTGGGTCAAAATGTTATTGCATCAATGATCTGTTAATATTAAAATCACTAAATATATGCCGTAACTATTTTTGCTCTAGGCAACTCAAGGGCTCAGGTAATGTGATTACTATATGAATAATTGTCCAAAATAACATAAAATGCATAGGGTTTTTTGTTACAGTAACATACTTTCGTCGCCGGCCGGCCGATACATGCCGCGCATTAAGTGGGCCTGTCTGTCAATTAATCCCCGGGCCACTTTTTCCCCCCAGTCCGCACCTGCTCCGAGGTATCCCGTCACTTCAGGCTCCACTTTGACGTCTTGTGCCTCAAGAACTGCAATATTGTGAAATAATGGCAATTCACTTTTTTCCTTTTTTAGATTTCCCCTTTTTACGACTTATATGGAATCCTTTCTTTGATGTAATGAAGTACATTTACTCAAGTACTGTACTTAGTAAAAATGAAGTACTGCAAGTAATTGTAGTATTTTCATTGTATGTTACTTTTACTCCGCTACATTTTAGAAGCCCGTATTGCACTTTTTACTCCACAGTTTGTATAAATTAAAACAACCTTTATCAGATCTGACACTTTCATGCATCAATGTTCAAAATCCAGTATTTATTATATTATTCTGAAATGGGGCCAGACTGCACACAAATACTTTACCATAAATTACTTTAATGCCAAAATCTTTTATATTTTTAAAAATTCATTTTTTTTACACTTTAAGTAAAAGAGTATATATTTATTTAAACTGTAGGAAAGTAAATACATGTTATTAAAGATAATAGATGGAAATGTTGTTCTTATTCCGTAATTCACCTGACGGTTGAACTTATTTTAAGATTTTACTTAAAAATGACATTTATGGATTAAACAAAAAAACTGTGCAGTTAAAATCCATCCATCCATCTTCTCCGCTTATCCGTGGTCGGGTCGCGGGGGTAGCAGTTCCAGCAGAGAGCCCCAAACTTTCTTTTCCCTGGCGACATCAACCAGCTCTGACTGGGGGGTCCCAAGGCGCTCCCAGGCCAGCGAAGAGATATAATCCCTCCACCTGGTCCTAGGTATACCCCTCGGTCTCCTCCCAGCTGGACGTGCCTGGAACACCTCCCTAGGGAGGCGCCCAGGTGGCATCCTAACTAGGTGCCCGAACCACCTCAACTGGCTTCTTTCAACGCGAAGGAGGAGCGGCTCAACTCCGAGTCCCTCCCTGACGACCGAAGTTCTCACCTTATCCCTAAGGGAGACACCAGCCACCCGGCGGAGAAAACCCATCTCGACCGCTTGTATCCGCGATCTCGTTCTTTCGGTCATGACCCATCCTTCATGACCATAGGTGAGGGCAGCGGCGTAGCTGTGGGTGGGCCCGGGTGGGCCTGGGCCCACCCACATGCACGTCTGGCCCACCCACAGCCAATCAGCGCTTCATAGCGCAGAACCGGGAAGCCCAGAAGGAAGTGCCACAAACTGCAGTTCATGTCAAGGATACACAACCTGTGCCCCCGATATATGTTGTATGTATTATTGCTACACAAACATTACATTGCAGTTTAAGTGTCGCCAACTCCGTTTAAGAGATCTATCCCCGTCTGTGTGCGAGGGGGCGGGGCGGTTTACACACACGCAGCTGCAACATGCAGCAACACGCACACACGGACGAGATGGCGGAGAGAACGCGCCCCGAGGTGTGGTTAAACTATAGCCGTGTCGATGGGGACAATACTCGTTACCAAAAGTGGAATAAGAGTTTAAGGGCGGTAACACGAGCAATGTGTCAAACATTTAGCAAAAGTGTAAGGGTTTAGCCAGCATGCTGATGTTTTTGTTATTGTTCCTGTTCTCATTGTTGTTTCTCTCATTTCAGTCTCAGCTTTCCTGCCCTTGATTGAACTCCACCTGCTTCCCTTCCCTAATGAGCCTCACCTGTGCCCCATTATCATCTCTCCCTCTGTCTATTTAGTCTGCATCCACAGTCCCTTCAGTGCCAGTTCGTCTTAGTTATTCCGAGCGTTCCAGCAGTGTTTTTCTAGTATCTGATTCCACGTGTACCTGACCCAGCTTCGTGTCCTGACCCGGTTCCTGTCTACTCCTCGTCTGTTTTGTTAGCCTTATTGACTGATCTCCCGTGTACCGAACCTTGGCTATAAAGACCTTTTTACATCCTAATCCTCTGTCTCCGAGTCGTGCTCTTGAGTCCTCCACTTGTGTTCATTCAGTCGTTACAAAAAGTGCTCCACATCCAGACGGAGGAATGCACCGGGTTGGACTGTCTTTCTAGCAGCTCTGTAGCCCCATCCACGAGTAACGTTTCCACGTCAGGTGTTCTGTATGCTAGCAGCAACACACCGAGTTAACTACATTATACAAACATGGGTTAATGATGAGAGGAAACTGAGTTACTTGTTTTGTTAAAGTTTCAGCTATTCTGTTCACAGTTCTGTCTTCACAGTATTTAATACGATTTGTTAAAACATTGTTGTTTCTTTTGATGTGAAATATTATGTATTTAATTTAAATAAAAAGCAATGTTAGTTTTGTTCACAATTTGTTAAGTTCGTTGACCTTATTTTTTTCTCCAAAAGAACCGATAAAAGTCATGTTAAAGGACCGGATCGATGAGACATAGACATAGACATACTTTACTGTCATTTCAACGAGACACAGAGTACTATTAAAACGACATGTCGTCGTACTGGCTGCAGGAACAGGACAATATAACAACTTGCTAAAATTGTACATATAAATAAATAATAGTGACGTGGTGCTGATCAAATTAAAGATAAAGTGTGCATTTAAAATATAAAGACTTACTATACATATAAATAAAATAGACATACTATATAACAAATATGTGCTCTTTACACAGCGTAATGTCATCTCTATGTTACTGGTCTGCTTGCTGTTCAGCAGTCTGATGGCTTGGGGGAAAAGCTATTGCAGAATCTGCTGTTCTGCTCTTAATGCTGCGGAGCCTCTTGCCGGAGGGCAGCAGGGAGAACAGAGCGGTGAGGACGAGTGGGGTCTTTAAAACGTTCTGGGCTTTTGTCAGGCAGCGTTTCTGAGCGGTGTCTCTGATGGAGGGAGAGAAACTCCGATGATCTTCTCTGCTGTCCTGACCACTCTCTGCAGAGACTTCCGGTCTTTGGCGTTGCAGTCTCTCGACCAGATGGAGATGGTCAGCACGCTCTCTGTGGTTCCTCTGTAGAACGTGGTGAGGGTGGGAGGGGGAGCTGTGCAGGAAGTGTAGGCGCTGCTGTGCCTTCTTAAATAGTGATGTAGTGTGAGTGGACCAGGTCAGACTGCTTGTGATATGCAGCCCAGGAACTTGGTGCTGGCTGTAGTCTTCACTGCTGTGCTGTTGATGTGGAGAGGTGGGTGACGGTGCTTTTTGTTCCTGAAGTCGACAATAATCTCTTTTGTTTTATGGACATTCAGGATCAGGTTGTTGGTGTTACAGCAGTCTGTCAGATGGTTCACCTCCTCCCTGTAGGCCTGTGTGTTGTTGTCCCTGATGAGTCCCACCACTGTTGTATCGTCCGCGTACTTTATGATGTGGTTGGTACTGAACCTGGAGCTTAAGCATAAGTGCTATTGATAAAAGTAGTAGTACCGTTAAAGCTTAACGATACCCATCCCTATGTGGATGTCAGTTTTACATTCTGAGGCCGCCGTGCCTATGTTTTTTGTTTTCACTGCTAATTTATGCTTATGTTCTATTAGTGCATTAAAAAATCATTAATGAAGTTTCAGCTCAGACCCCACGCTTAATATGTCTCCCCCTGGCCCACCTACATTTCTCCAGGCCCACCCACACAATAATTCCTGGCTACGCCACTGGGTGAGGGGAGGAACGAAAATGGCCCGGTAGACAGAGAGCTTTGCCTTCTGGCTCAGCTCCCTCTTCGTCACAACGGTGCGGTAAAGCGACTACAGTACCGCTCCCGCTGCTCCGACTCTCCGGCCCATCTCACGCTCCATTGATCCCTCACTCGAGAACAAGACCCCGAGATACTTGAACTCCTTCCCTTGGGGTAAGGACTCATTCCCTACTTGGAGTGGACAGTCCATCGGTTTCCTGCTGAGAACCATGGCCTCAGATCTGGAGGTGCTGATCCTCATCCCAGCCGCTTCACACTCGGTGGTGAACCGATCCGGTGAGAGCTGAAGGTCGCAGACCGATGAAACCATTAGAACCACATCATCTGCAGAAAGCAGTGGTGCAATCCTTAGTCCACCGAACTGCAGACACGACTACGCCTCGAAATCCGATCCATGTATATTACAAACAGGATTGGTGACAAAGCGCAGCCCTGGCGGAGGCCAACCCTCACCGGAAATGGGTCCGACTTACTGCCGAGGACCCGGACACAGCTCTCGCTTTGGGAGTACAGAGATTGGATGGCCCTGAGTAGAGACCCAGGTTAAAATGTTCACTTAAAAAATAATTCTAACAAAAAGGAGCCATGCTGTTTCCTCGTATGAGACCTTACACTTGTTGCTTCACCTTCATTATGCTGCTGATGCTTTGTAAGATATAATAATAATAATAATAATAATAATAATAATCCTTATATTTATTATAGCGCTTTATCAATGACTCTCAAAGCGCTTTACACATACAGATCATACATACATGTAATGGTCATCTACTGTGGACAATACCCACGGAAGCAAATTCGGGTGAAGTGTCTTGCCCAAGGACACGACGGCCTGACGCAGTGGGGCGGGAGCGGGTTTCGAACTGGAGTTCCCCAACGCCCCCTTGATCTGATGATCAAACGCACAAGCTGGGGAACAATAGTCTTGCAAGGGGGGGGAAGAAGGAAGAAGAAGGGGAAGAAGGGGGAAGAAGAAAAAAAGAGAAAGAGGAGAGAAAAACCGATTCTCCTGCTCCCAATTTCCCTTCTGTAGCGTTTAAAACACTTCTCACTTTGTTCCTCATGTCCTTCAGCCACTGCTCCTTTGGCAAAGCCTCAACCAAGGGGCAGTACACCACTCCCTTGTACTGGCTGTGTCCAGTTTCCGCTGTGCCAAACTTCCCACACTTTTTGCACGTGTTGTGCACAACCTTGCGGCTCAGCTTTCGGGTGGCTGGAGCAGGAGTAGGAGCAGGAAGAACAGAGGAGAGGCTGGCATTCGGAGCCTGTGGAGCAGCGACCTGGACCGGCACCTGTGAGGTCACTGGATTAAAAATCCAGGAGCAATGGCCCAAAGCTGGAGCAGGGAAGAGCTGTCGCTGCAGCACCATCTGAGGGCCAGAGGGAAGCTGGGGTGGAGCCGGGAATAGCTGCCGCACCACCATCTGAGGACCAGAGGGTGGAGCAGGGAATAGCTGCCGCACCACCATCTGAGGACCAGAGGGTGGAGCAGGGGAGAGCTGTCGCTGCAGCACCATCTGAGGACCAGAGGGTGGAGCAGGGAAGAGCTGTCGCTGCAGCACCATCTGAGGGCCAGAGGGAAGCTGGGGTGGAGCCGGGAATAGCTGCCGCACCACCATCTGAGGACCAGAGGGTGGAGCCGGGAATAGCTGCCGCACCACCATCTGAGGGCCAGAGGGTGGAGCCGGGAAGAGCTGCAGCACCACCATCTGAGGACCAGAGGGTGGAGCAGGGGAGAGCTGCCGCACCACCATCTGAGGGCCAGAGGGTGGAGCCGGGAAGAGCTGCAGCACCACCATCTGAGGACCAGAGGGTGGAGCAGGGAATAGCTGCCGCACCACCATCTGAGGGCCAGAGGGTGGAGCCGGGAAGAGCTGCAGCACCACCATCTGAGGACCAGAGGGTGGAGCAGGGAATAGCTGCCGCACCACCATCTGAGGACCAGAGGGTGGAGCAGGGAATAGCTGCCGCACCACCATCTGAGGACCAGAGGGTGGAGCAGGGAAGAGCTGCCGCACCACCATCTGAGGGCCAGAGGGTGGAGCCGGGAAGAGCTGCAGCACCACCATCTGAGGACCAGAGGGTGGAGCAGGGAATAGCTGCCGCACCACCATCTGAGGACCAGAGGGTGGAGCAGGGGAGAGCTGCCGCACCACCATCTGAGGACCAGAGGGTGGAGCCGGGAAGAGCTGCCGCACCACCATCTGAGGACCAGAGGGTGGAGCAGGGAATAGCTGCCGCACCACCATCTGAGGACCAGAGGGTGGAGCAGGGAAGAGCTGCAGCTGGGGACGCAGCTTTAAAGTTGCCGGTGTTGCTGTTGTGGGCGAGGCCTTCCTCTTTAGCTTTACCTGGCCAACGGTGCTACTTGGGAGGATGTAATGGTGAGCAACACCTGGCTGGGGGGCTGCTGATTGGGGGCGAACATTGGCAGGGGGAAGAGGGTCAGATGCCACAGACAGGCGGCTAGGCAAGACCAGCCCCTGCAACACCACTGCATGGTCTTCCCTGTTAACCCTCTTCTTGTGCCACTGCACCGGGTGGTGTGGCTGCTCACGTCCACCAGCTGCAGGGTGGTCTGCTGCATCACGGTCCCATTGGACAGAATGCGGCGCCTGATTTTCCTGTAGTCCTCCAGGATGAGATCCCATCTTGACACTGTGCCAGTCCCCCTCTTCCTGGGACTACGGTGGATAACACAGAGCCTGACAAAGATGGCCTCAATCAGGCGGCAGCAATCTGGCCACTGTGCAAGTGGGGCAGTGGTGGTGAGAGCATGCCTCTTCAAACTCTCCAGCCCTGGAGTGAACTCCTGCTTCTTCTTAGGAGACCTGAACCGCCCTGTGTCCAGCCTGCTCTGATGTCTGGCAGCAAAAACCACCCTTTGCTTGTCATAGTCCAGCAGGTTCTGCCACAGAGCAACTAACCTGAGAGAGGGAGAACACAGCACATAAGACAGGAACATCTCAAAGTGTGCACTTGTATATGCACAGAGGAAAAGCAGCTTGACTGTTCCTGATCCTGACCTGCTGGTTTGATAGGACCATAGTCAGCTGGTTCCTCAGCTCCACCAGACACTCTGCCAAGCTGTCCACTCGGTCCATGCCTGCCATGCCAGAGTCATCCACAGCCTGCCAACATATAGAAAAGAGAAGAAGAATGTGAGGACAGTGAAAAAGGACAACCACAGCTAAAACACATCATTGCATATTGATTTATATACCCCAGACTCATCAGGAGGCGCAGAATCAAGTGCTGAAGAGACACCTGGCTGAGGCATGGAGGCTGGAGCCTGCGAGGAGGCAGAAGGTCGAGAGGCGGCAGCGGACAGGGAGGGCAGAGAGGAGGCACAAGGGTGCAAGGAGTCAGCAGCATGGGCGTATGCCGCAGCTTGCTCGGACGCAGCAGCCATGGGAGGAGGAAGCAACCAGGGAGGAGGAAGCAACCAGGGAGGAGGAAGCAGCTGTGGAGGAGGAAGCAACCAGGGAGGAGGAAGCAACCAGGGAGGAGGAAGCAGCTGTGGAGGAGGAAGCAACCAGGGAGGAGGAAGCAGCTGTGGAGGAGGAAGACACCAGGGAGGAGGAAGCAGCTAGGGAGGAGGAAGCAACCAGGGAGGAGGAAGCAACCAGGGAGGAGGAAGCAGCTGTGGAGGAGGAAGCAACCAGGGAGGAGGAAGCAACTAGGGAGGAGGAAGCAACCAGGGAGGAGGAAGCTACTAGGGAGGAGGAAGCAACCAGGGAGGAGGAAGCAGCTGTGGAGGAGGAAGCTACTAGGGAGGAGGAAGCAACCAGGGAGGAGGAAGCAGCTGTGGAGGAGGAAGCAACCAGGGAGGAGGAAGCAACTAGGGAGGAGGAAGCAACCAGGGAGGAGGAAGCTACTAGGGAGGAGGAAGCAGCTGTGGAGGAGGAAGAAACCAGGGAGGAGGAAGCAGCTGTACGACAAAGACAGCTGAATGGTTTGATTCTCTATCCACATTTGATTGATAAACTCCCACCATCTGAAGATCTGAAGTGTATGCAGCTGTTAAAATGCCAAATACCCAGGGGGCAAAGTCATGTTACAGACATGGAATGTTGTAAAAGGTTGTCCACCAGAAATGATATCTAGGACCTTCAAGGATCACAACCTGGGTGGACAACCCGGTGAACTAGCTGCTGGAAAGCTACAGTGAGGGTCCAAACAATGCAACCCCTATATGACAAAAAGTCAAATATTCTGGCTGGATCAGATGCCATCATTCTCTTTCTGATTGAATATCTCTGTGACAGATCATAGTAAAGACAAACTGAGCCAACCTATTGAAAGAGCAGAAAAGAAGCTTTCAGGTGATGCCTTGGTTAAGCCTGTTCTCAATAAGGCCACTAGATGGCGCTGTGCCTTTTTTGTCTCTCCAAAGCGAAATCCATTTCAAGCAATGCACTTGTGGTCCTCTGGATTGTTTGCTGTGTTCAAAATGGGTAAATATACTTAAAGGATGATGTCTATATAACATATTGAAGGGTTCACATTAATATACACAAGGTGTGCTGCCGATGCGAAGTTGAATTGATTCAATGTTTACAGATGTTTCAGTTTACAGTCTGGAAAGCTAAAGGCAGCACAATTCAAAATGGCCGCCACTTTCTTTGCAAAACCCTTTAATTGAAGGTTTTAAGTGTTTTATAAGACAAGGCAAACTGAGTTAAACTTATCTGAAGTTGACATTAAGTTCAACTTAATGTCAAATCAATAACCTTTTATTATTTGTGCAAATTAATGTCTTTGTTTTTGTGAAAAATATCCTATTTTGATCATGAAATAAACTAAATTCCTGGTGGCAAAACATTTATTTCACATACTCTCTTCTTAGTTATTAACTAAAAATCAACAGATATGATCAGAAGTTGAACACAATATAATCTTTCACATCGCCCAGAACTAGAAAAATATGAATTTTTTAAGAAGAAAAGAGAGAAAAGTACCCTACACTGAATATACAGTACACATGTTTTCAATGTACACATGGTGGTGTTCATGGTAGTGTCCCAGAAAGTTTTTTGCTTTCTAATCATTTTCTGAGTCACAGCTGCTGTCACTGCTCTCAAATGTGGCAGTGTGTATCCTTCTGCATTTGGTTGCCAGTCCTTGGCAACGGCACCCTCTGTAGCATGGAACTGCCACATTCTGACATGAGCCACATGAGATTGTCTTATTCATCGACACAGGCCAAGCTGGCTTTGTAGATGGTACCGGAACTGTCCAGAGCAACACATCCTCACTCCCAGGTCGGCCTATGTTGACGTTATGTCAAGTCCCCTGCCGGCTTTTTCCAACGCAAGGGGGGGGGCCTTAGCGTCCATTTTCAACGCCAGGGGGGGGGCCTTAGCGTCCATTTTCAACGCCAGGGGGGGGGCCTTAGCGTCCATTTTCAACGCAAGGGGGGGGGCCTTAGCGTCCATATTCAGCTTTCCGGGATGTCCATGTGCTTCTATGGACGCTCATGTAAGCACGGCATTCGTTTGTGTCAACTGCCCTTAAAGGCAATGAAGACACTACACTACCCAGAATCCCCAGCTATCGTTTGGACTACACCATGTGCTCTGTTTGGCAAACCCCGTGATCGTCCTCAAGCTCTGTGATTGGAGAGTGTGCTCCGAGGGTTACCGAGCCTCGAACAGCACTTGAAATGGGATGGAACCACGGCAGACTGTTCAAAACTGGATTTGAACGGGTCCACCGCGTCCCCCCCCCTCCCCCACCCTGTCCCCAGAACTACACATGCTGGCTATTCTGTTTCGCAACATGTTCTCTATGGCACGTCTCTACTGGGAGTTGTAGTTTTAAAAGACGTGTTCGTATTTCCCATAATAAGAAGTTGCCAGTATTAAACTGTGTACATCCCTGGAGGTTTAGGGGACAGGAAACACTCATATTTAAAACATATAATTAATAAATGGGTGTAAATTGCTTGTGCCCATAATGGGCAGCATTAATATATATACCCACACGCCAGCTAAGGTCAGAAGAGCTTTATTTAACAGCTGGACTTATGTTTGTGACCCCTCCTGTTGTTAATTGATAACATTACATTACATTAATTGATAAGCCTGAAACATGCACTTGTCAAGGTTCAGAGGCACATTTTGCAAATATGGCAGTAGCCATCGATCAGCTTAAGATAAGATATACTTTATTGATCCCAAGTTGGAACATTTGCGTTACATCATAGTATACATACAACATAGTTAACATTGCTGGAGGTATGCACACATATTGATAGATGTCTTGTAATGCACTATTGAGGAACCTGCGACCCAAGTTTTTCATTCAGTGCAGAACTACACCACAGTTGTGTAGGCCTATATGATATGTCAATAAACCTTAGAACATCTTGAAATCTTGAACGGGATGTGCAAAATAGTCATTATATACAGTCTTTAATTAACTATTAGTAGAGAATAACGAGTAATGAATATACTTTATAGGGATTCTTTTAATATCTAATAATAAAAATAATGAAATTCAATAACGTGCTTTAACCACCAGGTGTCTCTTTATATCAGGTGTGCACCTTTATGGTGTAAATGCAGCCTATCTACCAATTGGATCAAATATAAAAGTGAGCCGAATTAGTGTTGATACTGCAAGGAGACGTAATGTGTGAAAAGAAATGTAAGATGTTGTTTAATGGCTGATATATTTATGATCCACGTCACGTTTTCAGTTCCTCATCTTTGTCTTCTCATCAGGGCTCTATAAATACAGAACTGCGGCAGATATGTAATATTTAATGCAGCCGAACCGTGTATTACAATGCCGTTATGTGATGACTTTCAAAGAGAAAAGCAAGAGCACTCGGAATAAGGTATTATTTTATTTTTTAAAAATATTTTCGGTCTGTTTCCGGTATTTGTTAATGACGATGTGCTGTGAGATGTGAGACTGGAATTGCACAGGGGAAAATAACGTATCTTTAGATGCGGATTTTGTTAAACTAATATGTTTAGGCTGTGGACCAACACTATACATTGACGGGGAAGGGGGTAGCAATAAAGATAACACCATTAAACAGTTACAGAACATAACAGAAATAATATCGATAGCAGCGTCCCTAGCAACCACCTTGGTAACAATGAAAACGTTGGACGCAATTTCCTGAAGTAATCTTCGTAATAACTAGCAAACTAAAGATCATGTACATCCACTGCACACATAATCTGAAATAACAACTCATATTTCTCGCATCAAATGACATCAAAACGCATTTTAATGGCCAAACTAACTTTAAAATAGGCATTTTACACCCAGAATAAAACGAAGTTCGGCCATGTTTTCTTTTTCTGCAGGGAGAAATCACGTGACGTCAAACAGAGCACATGGTGTAGGCCAAACGATAGCTGGGGATTCTGGGTAGTGTAGTGTCTTCATTGCCTTTAAGGGCAGTTGACACAAACGAATGCCGTGCTTACATGAGCGTCCATAGAAGCACATGGACATCCCGGAAAGCTGAACATGGACGCTAAGGGCCCCCCCCCTTGCGTTGAAAATGGACGCTAAGGCCCCCCCCCCTTGCGTTGAAAATGGACGCTAAGGCCCCCCCCCTGGCGTTGAAAATGGACGCTAAGGCCCCCCCCCCTTGCGTTGGAAAAAGCCGGCAGGGGACTTGACATAACGTCAACATAGGCCGACCTGGGAGTGAGGATGTGTTGTCCAGAGACCATCCCAATTCTGTGCATGGGGGGATTTATGGCTTGGCGATGTGTGCGTTCTTTTCAGGTGCAGCAAAAATGCATTCTCTGTTGGGGGTCGTAGCTTTAGGAGCGTCGATTTGTTGTTCAAGAACTTGTATGCTCTCAGTTTGCCCAGATCAGAACCCTCAAAGTGATCAGCTTTGGATGTATATACAGTTATGGTGAGGTCTCGTGCCTGATTGAGGAGGTCATCTGTTATGGCATCGGCGGGGTTCTCACCAAACTCTTCAAGTGCAGGTATGTCCAGACTCATGCTGCATACGGCAACTCTGTCAACTCCCTCATTCTGGACACTGTAGAGCAGAGGTGCCCAGTACGTCGACCGCGGGCGAGGCAATGCTGGTAGACCGTGAGTCATTCATTAAAATAAAAAAAATCAAGCTCCGTTAAAATAGACAAAACAGGTTTTGACCCCGCCTCCCTCGGCCTCCCTGCCACTTAATTCAGGAGTTTACTTGATTGACAGAAAAAGCGACCTATCGCTTTCCAGTCTGTTAACCCAGAATGCAAAGCGATATAACATCGGTCAAGTGCCGGGTAGTGATGGGAATTCCGGCTCTTCTTGGTGAGCCGGATCATTTGTCTCGGCTCACCGAGAAGAGCCGGCTCTTTCGGCTCCCAAAGGGCTCTTCAGTTTACCACATATTATACCTTTTAATTAAATCAAATGCCATGCCTCATCATTTCGCTCCATTTGCTCTTTCCAGCGCTGTTTTTGCAGGGGGCTGATTCTGTGAGCTGCAGCTGACCACGCCCCCCTGCAGGAGAGGGGAGCGTGCTCTGAGATCAGCTGCTGGGCTGCAGCGGGGAGAAGAGGGGGACAAAAAGAGATCTCTGTCCTCCGTGTTTTATTCTTATAGAAGTAAGAAGAGAAGTAATGGGGCAGAAACCCTCCTTTTTACGCAGCGGTCCAGACATAGACATCATAGCTACGGCGACACATATTCAGTGTGCAGTTCCTTTGGCATTAGGGCAGGGATATCTAGATACTTTCCAAGGTTTGACATCATGAATTGTGCTACTTTGTGCACATTGTGCAAGCAACGATGTTTTCAAATCTGTAATCAAAAAGCTCCTCAAAAACACTTTGGAAGCAGTTCTTGCCTTTGTTACGTTAGTTCAAACGGTAACAACGGACTACTTTTCTTAGCGGATGCATGTCAATTTAAATCAATACAAAAAACTATTTTTTAAATCAATAAAATCATTTTCTAAATCCATAAAAGCATTTCAATTATTATTGGGAGTCATGTCGTTACTTTGTTGAGAATGTGGCCATGTGTAATAAGCGGGATAATGTCCACATTGCACATTGCATAATGTGCTTTCATGCCGATCTAGATCCCTCCGCAAAAAAAACGGCTCGTTCGCGGGCGAGAGCCGGTGTTATGCCGTAGGTTGAAGCCTTGCCGTGGATTGAAGCCCTGTTCGCGGGGACGCGCAAAGGTGACGTAATCGCCTGTGTTGAGCGTTCGCCGTATTTTCACCCTTTTCAAAGCTTTTTTCTCTCTTTTGAATGATATATCAGATTAAACAGCAAACGGCTGAATAAATAATGTGCATACAATTGCGAGGAGGCTCGTTTTAAGAACACGTTTTTCAGATCTGTCACACTCTTCGTATTGGAATAAACTTCCGTTTTTGAGTGTATAGTCCCACTCTGTTATATTCCTCCTTCCTGCAGAACAGACAATGACAGCATAATATGTGATTTGTCAATAGTCCTACTTCTTAAAACCTTCTCTGTTGTTTAAGTGTCTGATAACCACGAATAGTAAGCAATGATATGACAGTAATGATATCACATGATCATGTCAGACACTGTGTTATTTTCAATCAAGCCTACAAAATAATGTGTTCAAACTGGCTTCACTCACTTGAATTGCTCCTTTGAATATCATTTTTATATATCCCTACTCGACACATGTTTGTATTGTAATGCCACTCCTATTTTTTTCAATTGTATTTTAAGGTGACATTGAATGCTTTGAAAGGTGCCCTAAAATAACGTGTATTACTGATCTTGTATCTGTGCCTCTATTACATTACATTTCATTTTCTATCACACTATTAATGTTCCTTATTTTAGACTAGGTTAATCCTGGTGTCAATAGGGAAGATCTGCACTGTTCTACATAACATGTTCAGAGCAGGTATTTCTCCTGCCGGATTTGGAACACCCCCTATATATATATATATATATATATCCTATATACACCATCATGTATAATGATGGTGGACACTTCACTGTCTGGATGGCAGCTTGCTGGTCTCTGCTCAGTCGCATTGAGGCAAGCATTGCCTCAAGCCCCCGACCGCCATGCCCCTTCACCAGCTCCGGCACGGTGACAATGGCCTGATGTTGAGGCCGCGGCTCTGGCTCAGGTGACAAAAGCCATGCCATGCCACACTGCGCCCCTCAGTGCAGACCTGAACCAGTCTACATCCTCAGTGGCGATGTCTCTGGCCAGTGGGTTGTATGTCTCCTCTCGCTGTTGGTAAAGTTGAGACACCAGCCGGACTACTTTGGAAGTGCCAGGCTTCCTCCACTGGCACTCAACATCTGTGGAGCTGATCTGCCACATGGCACATATTGCCAATGCTAATATATATATATTTGTATACATATCTGTAAATTGTATAATTTGATTTAAGTCTTTTTGATCTCTCTGTCTATAAACACAAACTGAGTAAGATTGACAATAAAGTTGACTTTGAAAAATATATATATTCTTTATGAAAATAGTTGACTGTTGGAGAAATTAATTGATTTGATTTTCTGAAGTTAATTTAATTTATTAAAAAGGTACAATCAATTTGTTTAGGGTTGACTAAAATAATGATAAACATTTCATTTGGATAATTTACTGACAGAATGAGAAACTCAATGATGCTCTACTCACCTGTTCCTTTTTATAAAGTGAAACAGTTGAAACGATAGATTTTAGTAAACTTAAAAACAACCTTCTCCAAAAGCTATCAAGGAACATACCGAATACTTGTTTCAGAACGTTATTACATATTATTTGTATATAGTTTGAATGATCCATAATTGACAGAAGCTTGTGTTTACACTGACCTGTTACTCATATAGTAATGTCTTTGTAACTTCAGTAAACCACTACCTCACTCTTTTCTTTCACTCATCACGGTTCAGTAAACTAAGTGACACATGAACCGGTTTAATCATTATAATAACGTAGGATTGCAACTCTTTGAAACTGTAGGTGGCTCTTAAAAGAGCCGTTGTGTTTGGGTGCTGGTCTCGGGTCAGTCTAAGCCCTCTCTCGCGGATGCAGCGGGATGTCCTCGGGCATGATGGCGACCCTCTTTGCTTGGTTCATCTTACTGGGGGCAGCTGCATGGATGTCGGTGCAGTCCACAGTCATCGTGCAGTTGAAGGCAGAATGAATGTATTATTGACTCCGAATGAAGCACAACTTCATGTCATACAATACATTGACTTTATTTGTAATTGTGTAAAAACATATGAGCATTGGTTAGCAAGCAGGACGTGCAGGAACAGAGCACGTGATGGATGGAGCTGGGAAGAGAGAAGAATAAAGAAAACAGATCAACTTTATTTTCGGATATCAAAAATTAAATTTCAAAACAAGTTGCCGCTCCTACAGTTTTCTCGTGTGTAAAGATGATTTCACTTGCCCTATGCACAATATCACACTCAATACATGTGTGTCTCTGGGGGGTGCATTGTGCCTTTGATGTATATACATAATATACCATAACCAAATACTAGTACGTACAGTGGAAGTCAGGTTCCAGGGCAGGTCAGTGTGCATGTTCCCCAGGGTCTCAGCAGCTACAGGTGAGGGAAAGGAAATACAAGAGACAAAGGTCAGTAACAACACTTTAAAGTAACAACACTCTGAATAATTATCTCTTCTTGTAATTTTCTCTCAGTAATCACTCAACTACCGTCTTTCCAACAAACAGACTGACTCACCCTTACTGTCATCACAATGAAACACGTCCAGAAGAATGTCATGCAAAGCTATCAGTACTTGAGATTATATTGGCCCCAAAAAGAACCTTGAAAAGGATGTGTGTGTGTGTGTGTGTTTGGTGTGTGTGTGTGTGTGTGTGTGTGTGTTTGGTGTGTGTGTGTGTGTGTGTGTGTGTGTGTGTGTGTGTTTGTGTGTGTGTGTGTGTGTGTGTGTGTGTGTGTGTGTGTGTGTGTGTGTGTCAGGGTATCTGGGAAAGTGTATGTGTGTGTGTGTGTGTGTGTGTGTGTGTGTGTGTGTGTGTGTGTGTCAGGGTGTCTGGGAAAGTGTATGTGGTGTGTGTGTTGATATCTTGGTCAGGGAGTGTAGTGTGTGTGTGTGTGTGTGTGTGTGTGTGTGTGTGTGTGTGTGTGTGTGTGTGTGTGTGTGTGTGTGTGTGTGTGTGTGTGTGTCAGGGTGTCTGGGAAAGTGTATGTAAGAAGGTTTATATATATATAGGATTACTTTAAAACAGTCCCAAATAATACATGTTCACTTCAATACAGTTCAAGATAATACCTGTTTACTTTAATACAGTTTAGAACAATATCTGTTTGCTCTAGTTTACTTCATGTAATAACATAATAATGTCATGGTAAGGCTACCATTACTAAAGTAATGTGATGCTAACTAACGCGCTCGCTACTCGTCGCTACGAGCTAGGTAGCTAACTTGACTATATGTTCCATGCACAACATGTGTATTACCTGAT
This sequence comes from Champsocephalus esox, assembly GCA_036324585.1. Lineage (NCBI taxonomy): Eukaryota > Metazoa > Chordata > Actinopteri > Perciformes > Channichthyidae > Champsocephalus > Champsocephalus esox. The sequence continues at coordinate 1,495,243 of CM070480.1, read as the reverse complement.
ATGTCTGATCCCGCGACTCCTGGTCCTTTCATCAGACGGGCAGCGAGAGAACGAGCAAGTGGGTTGATCACTTATGTGATCACAACCTGGTACAAAGCACACAGGCATCTTGGACAAGTGAATTTATTTTTAGCAATCTCTTATTTATTGGAGGGAATACATCAGTTATGAGATCTTCTTCTTCTTCGCTTTGATTACGAGTCGCAACCACTTGGAGCATTATCGCCTGTGACATCACTTACGCGAGCCAGAATGGGATTCGGGATTTGTAGTCTTTGTAGTCGCGTATTTTTCATAGTCTTATATTTCAACAGTTTTACGACAAAAGGTGACTTTTGTGACTCGGAACTGATTGTTTAAGATTGACAAACATCATATGTGTAGTTCGTAGCACAATTCAAACGGGATCAAAAGATACGTGTTCTCTCTCCATTGAATTCAATGTTAATTTTTCGCTTCCGGGGTCCCATGGGCCGGAAGTAGATGGGCGTGACTTCGCCTCTCTGTAGACTAACATGGGGAAAGAGACGTCTGTAAATCGGTGGATAATTTGTAACTGAATAAACTACCCAGTATGAACTATTGTATAGCCCTTAGTAGAATCATTAAGTCCTTTAAGTAGTAAAATGCACTAAAAGCCGAATCTAGATTTATTTTCTCTCTGCATTCATTCTAGTGAGCCGAGAGAGAGACCTCGGGGGCCCGGTGTTCCGGTTTAACTGGTTCCCCGATCAACTGGTTGACAGATGTGGAGGCGTGGCCTTCGACTGAAATACACATTTCAATCGCTGCTTCTGTCGTTTACATGAATCTTCTGGTATATTTGGCTGGATAGGAACACTTTGATGCACACTCGGTACAGTGTGTGAGGTTGTGGTTACCATGGCGATATCCGGACGCGAACAGCGAGGACTACAAAAAGACAAACGAGTTGACTGGGCATGTCTGTTCAAAACATTGCAAGCTCCAATAAATCATTTAAACCAGCTGTTGTTGGCAGACTTATGACTGAATATCGTTCTTAAGGTGATACCTAGTCCACCTGAGGCCTGCGTGCACCTTCAGACAGCCTCCCAGTGAAGCACGCGGTGTTTACTCACAGTTTGAAAGCAGCGTGGAGAAGTCTTCAGCTGTGAACTGTGATCCGCTCAGGTAAACTGATTCGCCCAGGGACAATGGGATCCGCTCAGATTAAACTGTGTTACATCTTCTGTGGCTATCTACCAGCGATCATGTTGAACATGAAAGACACACACACACACACACACACACACACACACACACACACACACACACCCCTTATAAAAACGGCATTCTGCAGCACTCATCCAGATCACATGTGACCAGTGGCGTTTCTATATGTCCAAAGTGGTGGGGCACAAAAAACTCAGATGTCTATATATAAGCTTCTGCAGAGAGGTTCATGGCTGGTGAGGCTCTGGCTCTGACTCTTCAGGTTTACAAATATATTAAATCAAAATATAATATTATTTTCAAAAGCCTCTTTTGTCTGATGCTTCAATTACTTTTAAACAGACCGTTCAGCAGAAGGATACCCACAAAATGTAAATTTATCATTTAAATATTGAATTGTTCTCTCTCAGTAAGATCCCATCTTCAATAACATTGCAGTCTCACCTTGACTTGGAGATGAAGTCCATGCTATCCCTCTGGGCAAACATCTCTATTACTTATTAAAAGTCCTCCTTATCTTCTTGTAGTTTCAAAAGTCTATCATGAATCTAATCTAATCGATGGATTTATGATTCCAAAATGATAAAGTAGGGTAGACATGTGGATATTATCCGGCTGAACAAAACGTGCATTTATCAAACAGCTACGTTTCCCACAGATCTTATTTTGAGCTATTTTCTAAACCCTATGGAGAAACCTCGTTGCTTTCTGTGGAGGGAAGCCACGCGCAGCTCACTTCCGGGTTTTAGGACGCCTCACTGCAGCTCTCTCTCGTCTCCTCTTCACACACCACACTTTTCGCAGCACACGTACTCACAGCCAATCAGCTCTGAGTGATGTGAGATGGCGTATGGTGGGGATGGCAGCACTTTGCCCCTAGGGTTATTATTTTTTGCCACACATTAAATAGGACAATACTCTGAGCATGCGCAGTGTAGTTTTTGCAGTCACCGTTCACTCAGACAGAGAGGGGGAGGGGCAGGATCGGGTTCTGTCCCACATGGCTCTAAACAGCTCAACAGGCACACACTGTAGTAGACACTAATTAGAAGAACACAGACTGAAACAGCAATGAGACGAATCAGATGATTAAACATGATCTTAAAATATATTTTATATATTTTTTAATTTCTTTTTCTTTTTCTTTTTCTTTGCACAGCATGAAAGAAAGGCCAAATGGATGGGCTGTGATTTTAGTTTTTTAAGCACAGGTCAATAATTTGTACGGCCCTCGGAGGATGTTGAAACATTTGAAATGGCCCTTGAGAGGAGAAAGGTTCCCCACCCCTTTAGATCAGGGTGTCAAAACTCTTTTCACTGATGACCGAATACAGGTAAAGATATATGAAGGGCTGCTCCCCTCAATAGAGGTAGGGTGTATCGCCCCATCAGTTAAGATATAAGTTAGCTAAATTAATCAAATGTAGGTCAATTATGCTTGATACTTGAATTTGCTATAGAGCTTACGTCACAGCTCTCCAGAGGGTTTCATTTATCTTGTTTTATACCAACCCAGTCTCACGGCATTTCGTGTTATAGTCACGAAATGTATTTAATCTATTGATTCATGTTCACCAACACGATTTTCCCATTTATTTTTTCCGCGTCAGACAGAACGATTTTAAAAGCAATGTATTTCTATTGGTAGCATGTTCCGTGCCTGCACCCCGTCTTTTTGCCGTCCACGAGGAAAACAAATGGGGCTCAGAGCCTCAGAATACTGAAATCTGTCATTTTGTTCTGTTGGGAAATCGTGTTGATGAACACAAATCAATATATTAATTTCGTGACTATAACACGAAATGCTTGAGACTGTGTTATATCTATACGAACAGTGTTAGCTGCTTATTCCTGAAAAGCAGAAGCCTCAGATATCTTATTATAAGGGGAAATATGAAGGGGCTATTTCAAGCTTGTTATGCAAATAAGTAATCTGGATTTATTTTAATCGACAAAGATTTGTTTTCAAATGTGTTCAAGTTTAATTGACTGAATCTATTTGAAAATTAGGCTTATTAACACATGAATACTACTGTGTGTAAGATATATTTACATATGTATTCAGGAAGTATAATTTAAGACGAGCACAAGTTTCATATGTGACCCATTTTTTCATTATAGTTTTAGAATTTGCTGCGGGCCAATTCAAAATGAACCCCTGGTCGATAGCAAGAGCTTTACTGCGACAGGTTTGGAACCAATCCCTCCGTATTGGTTTGTGTCAATTTAGCAATTAACAATAAACATTCAGGCGTATCTTGCTGCTACGTTTCCCACGTTAACCCTCCATGTTGGATAATAATAAATGGTTGTTCCGTGGTCATTTTTTGATGGCTTATTGGTCCTGGAATTGCTGTTAGATCTTCACAATCAATCATGTTCAAAAAGTTAAAGTTGGGTTTATGCACCTCTTAACTCAACAGGTTAGTACAGTACAGGTTGGTCAATGGGTTGCGGACGATGGTATCCTTCAAAGATGGCCGACTTGTGTCTTGACATTCCCATTTCCTATTGTCTTTTAGCAAATGTGCGTAAAGCGTGCATCATTATTATCCATCTAAAGTTAAAATACATTGGATTAGTCCACATTTTAATCTCTATGTTTATTTTTCAGGTCGAATTGAGACGACCAAAACTCATGTTTCAGTCCTCTTGGGGATTTTCGCCCCTGTGATAGCATTGGTGCTTTTCGGTGCCCCTAGCCTCCTTTAGCTTAGCGGTGGTGACGTGAAGTCATGTGACCGTGCTGTAGTTCCTTTATAGCCCAACATTAGCCTCCTTTAGCTTAGCGGTGGTGACGTGAAGTCATGTGACCGTGCTGTAGTTCCTTTATAGCCTAACATTAGCCTCCTTTAGCTTAGCGGAGGTGACGTGAAGTCATGTTACTGTGCTGTAGTTCCTTTATAGCCCAACATTAGCCACCTTTAGCTTAGCGGTGGTGATGTGAAGTCATGTGACCGTGCTGTAGTTCCTTTATAGCCCAACATTAGCCTTATGAAATAAATGTAACTCATCAAAATATCAGTCAGTGTGTTTGTCCTGCAGTGAAGTACAGCAGCAGCAGCAGGAAGTGAAAACACCCACAGAAACTGAGTTCATGCACTTCTTTAAAAACATCCATGACTTAAAGACAACACTGAATATTTGAACACCTCGGTTAACATAACTGTGCATTGAGACACTCAGACTGCAGGGAGTGGAGAACAGTCATAAGGCTAAGCAGTGGGGGGTTGTGAGAAGAGTAATGATTATACACTAACAAAGGACTGGCTCCTCTAAAACCAGTTGAGCAGCACTTGAACTGTTTGGCTCTATGAAGCCTGATGTACTTTATGATTCTGTTTTCTCAAGGTTGTGTCTTCCTGGTCGAATGTACTTATTGTAAGTCGCTTGGATAAAAGCGTCAGCTAAATGCAATGTAATGTAATGAAGCAAACATATATATCCATTCTGCAGCTTAACCTTTTAGTCATTTAAAAAAATACATATATTTTAGTTTATTCTGCAGCTACCTCTAAAAGAGCTGAGGGGAGTCTGCGGACGGTTGCAACACTTTCTGCATTTCTTAAAGTTGATATTCGGTCCAGACCAACACCATTTGCATCTATGAAACCTGCTAGTTATCCATGTTATTTAAAGATAGTAATTGGTGGGTAATTGGTGCTAATGATACCATTCAGATAATAGCTGAATGGTAATCAGATTTTTCTGCATTTTCAGCTAAATTCAGCCATAAATGTTCACAGTTTAAAGCATTCACACACATTTTCTGCAGGAAATGCATTTTCTAGTTGTTCTCATACTGCCTGTGCTGCAGCACCTCTTTTCACCCTCTGTCTGAAACCAGAGCCCAGTCAGCTCTGATTGGTTAGCTGGACGGCTCTGTTGTGATTGGTCAACCACTTAGAGATGTCCCGCCCCTTAGCCTACCAAGTCTGAGTGCTAGCTCATGGATGCACGAGTGCTAAATACACAAAAGTACAATCAGAACGCTTCTCATGACCGTTTCTTTAATGCAGTTCAGAAACCTCTTTTCACATTGGTGATATCAACTTCTCTTTCTTATGATTATCAATGCAGGGTGGGGTCTGGTGCGCTGCTCAAAGGCACTGAAAACCCCGGCAGTGCCCAGGAGGTGAACTGGAAACTGATACTTTGTCCAGTCTAGGAACTGGCGCCCCTTTCATTTCTGATCTTTTGGCCCCCCAAAAGAAACAAATAAGTTAACCTTCCAGTGTCCTGCCCCCCGGGGGATTTCTCAGTGTCACTGTCCTAACAAGGGGGTTCAGGCCTCTTCAAGTCTTTCCAGTAATCCACCAGCTGTTTTGGAGACCCCAGGATGTACGTGATGATCTTGGAGTATTCGCAGCGATTAAACTCTGTGTTATAGGCCTTGAACTTGGACGGATCAGGGGGAGATTGGGGAGAAAGTCCCAGCTTTTTCATGCAAGCTCCAACATAAGCATCCTCTATGTTAAAGTAATTAATCGATTTTGAAGCCTCCACAATCTTCTCGGGAAGATCGTTGGAGAACACGTACCCCATGCCCAGAGTGTAGGTGGGGTATAAAGGCTCCGGGTACATCTCCACAGGGACGTACCACTTGGAGTTCTTTGAGCGGATGACGGGTATGTTCCACATGAGCATCCCGGTCAGGTAGTTCAGCTTGGGGATGTCCGGCTTCTGTAGCATCATCACTAAATTGTCAATGTTCAGGAACATGTCCGAGTCCACCTTCATGGCGTACGCGGCTTCGGGGCAGCGAGTGGCCAACCAGTCCATGATCACCATGGTTTTGATGGTCAGATTGAGGTAAGTGTCCAGGAAGTCGCTCTGGATCAAGTCGTGGTGCAGTCGGTTCTCCTGTTGGAGGTTCTCCTGCAGCGCATCCACATCGGCTCCTCTATAGAGGCCCAGCATGAACAGGGTGAGCACCACATCGCCCTGAACCTCGCTGCTGTTGCCCCACGTCTGCCGGATGGCGTCCCGAGCCGCCACGTTCTTAGGTGCCACTGGAACCATCAAGACCAGGAAGGGGGTCTTGGTCTTGCACACCTCTTTGTTATCCATTACAAAGTGGTAGTTACGTGGGTAGGCTAGATGGAACTGAAGAGCCTTGGGAGGTACGGTAGGAGGTAGAGTAGTTTGTTCTGTGGTTTCATTGAGTTGAACTCTGTCTTTCGATCGGTCACGGTAAAGAGGAGGCCGATGAACCGGATTTATAAACCTCTGGTAGTGGTCTTTGAGTGGAAAGCTGGACCACCATGACAGGGAGTTGCTGGAACAAAAGACAAGCAGCACCAGACAGAACAGGAGCAGGTACCGGAAGCAGGGGTTCAGCCAAGGCCTCTTCAGTGGTCTAAAAAGAGAGGAAATGAAAGGTAAAACATGTGGGAACTTATTTGGGGAACTGGGCTTCATCTGGTTTTATCTGCATTTGGAAAATTAGTACCAAGAGGTTACCATTTTAGAGATTTTAGATTTATTTTCTAAAATATTCAGATTTCTTTTAATTTTATTTAGATTACAAAAATTCAGATTCTCTTTTTTTAATTGAAAATCTCTAAAACGGTCCCTTGCTGTAATTCTAATTGTATCGGTGCTACATAAGGTGAACTAGAATGAACTGTTTGCCACTTTATTGATGATTACTTGTGGTAATTTCATACTCGGAGCAAAGGAAAGACACACATAGCTTTAAATTGAGTGCAAACACATATGGCTACAGTACCATTGAGATAAGGTCAAGTGAGCTATACATCGTATCAACACAGCAACAGGAAGCAGCATGAAAGAGGAACATGGAGGCACTACTGGGTGAGCCCACATCGAGCACAGTGTCAGGGGAGTCAACCGTAACAACCAGGCAGAGAATCAAGAAGACAACAACAAGTCTGAAAATGTCCACAAAAAGACACAACATGACCCAATGACCACAACGAGTGCCAACAGGACTACACAAAGATTCAAGAAGTCTCACATGGACCACAAAAAGACACACAATGGCTTCAAAGAGGGAACATTTCCACATAAAGACACAACATGACCCAACACGACCACAAAAAGTCTCAAAATGACTAACAACAGTGTCGATATGACCACAAAAAGACGCAAAACGAATACAACATGTCCCATTATGTCTCCAAGAAGTTTCAAGACGACAAAAAGACCACAACAAGAGTCAAGATGAGTACAAAAAGAAGGGCAATGCCACAATAAGACACAGCATGACAACAAGGTGCACGAAGGACTACCAGGAGAAGCAACATGACCAAAGCAACCAGATGTATTTTCTAAAACACGAAGGGCACACACCGTCCACAGGTTGGGGTTTTAATACAGGCGTTGCATTCGATCCTTAAAATACTACAATTACATTTTATAATACAAAATAAAAAAATGGTGTCTGGGGCTTTTGTCTTGAAACGTCTACTTTACTACCAGTGAGAATGACAGGATATAAAGTAGTGCAGTAATGTAGTGCATAGAGACATTATATATACTATAGTACGTAAGTAAGACATTGAGGTACTTGTACTTTACTTGAGTATCTTCACATTATGCTACACCATTTGTTTACTCCTACTTAAGAAATAAACAGTTTATAAATCTAATATATAAACAGACACAATTGAAGCTTCCATAGTATATACATCTGGGTCTTTGATCGTGGCCGGTTTGACTCTCAACATGATCCAAGAGGACGGAAACATTGAACTGGTTCATTTCAGAGAGAAGACATTTCACCGAGGTGAACAACAGCTCGTGATGTTTCCTTCATTACGGCGGAGAGCAAAGAGTCCTGTGAAAGGCGAGAGCTTACCTTTTCAGACCGTCCACACCTGAGCGTCCTTCCTGCATCACTGCTCCAATCAGGATCCTGCCTCACCCAATACTGAGGCAGGACATAGGGGGAGGGAGAGAGAGAGAGAGAGAGAGAGAGAGAGAGAGGGGAGAGAGAGAGAGAGAGAGGGGAGAGAGAGAGAGAGAGAGAGAGAGAGAGAGAGAGAGAGAGAGAGAGAGAGAGAGGGGAGAGAGAGAGGGGAGAGAGGGAGAGAGAGAGAGAGAGAGAGAGAGAGAGAGAGAGAGAGAGAGAGAGAGAGAGAGAGAGAGAGAGAGAGAGAGAGAGAGGGGAGAGAATGTCCCAGCTCCACACCTTACATTGTTCACTTTGTCATTTAGAATAAAAAATAACCAACAACTTGTCTCACACACACTGGTCTTTCTGGTATTTTCTGTGTGTGTGTGTGTGTGTGTGTGTGTGTGTGTGTGTGCGTGTGTGTGTGCGTGTGTGTGTGTGTGTGCGTGTGTGTGTGTGCGTGTGTGTGTGTGTGTGTGTGTGTGCGTGTGTGTGTGTGTGTGCGTGTGTGCGTGTGTGTGTGTGTGTGTGTGTGTGCGTGTGTGTGTGTGGTGGAGATGCGTCCCAGTCCCTGGAACATGTGTAATGTATGAAGGGTCGTGTTCGTCTCTAATATCCAGTGAAACCGTTTCACACCAAGGATCAGGAACAAGAGGTCGTAAACTCTCACAAAGTGAACCGCGTTGTAAACCGGTTATCGTGAAGGGACATCAGCCTCTGGCGTCATTACATCTTCAACCAGATACATACCAGAAAGACACGGGGGGGGCGGGGAGTACTCAGAGCGCGTACTTGAGTAGAAGTACTCAGGTCTTTGTTAGGAACCTTGACTCCAGAGCTTGGAGGACTCTAATGCACAACCCAGAGACCAAAAAGGGTTGAAGAAAAATAATCTTTACTTTCAAAAAACCAAATCACTCTTTTAGAGGAAATAACAAAGTGACAAAAGTGAAGCGCTCTCATGGAGGGGAAAGGAAACACTGAATCTCTCTAAGCAACGGCTTCTCTGAGTGACTGCAGATTCCTTCGTGCTTCCTTCAGCCTCTTGATGCTCATTCAGGTTGAAAACCTTTAACACAAAACATTACTTTCATTCACTTCAGGTAAACAAACATTTAACAAAAAACATGCCCTCTTTTAACAAGCACTTTCATTTCTTAATTTACAATTACATTTAACATTTAATCAAGGAGACTTATATTGTGAAGAGAAATGGAAGATGTTGTTTAATTGCTGATATATTTATGATCCACGTCACATACTCAGTTTTGGCGGCAGTTCTCCTGTTTGTCCAGAAGTCTCCTCAGCAGGGCTCTATAAATAGAGAACTACGGCAGATGTGTAATATGTAATGCAGCCGAACCGTGTATTACAATGTCGTTATGTGATGACCTCCAAAGAGAAAAGCAAGAACACTTGGAATAAAGTATTATTTTATTTAAAAAATGTTTTCGTATTTCACATCAACAGGAAGTCCGGTTAACTAAAATGTCCGTGCGGAACAATACCCCAACCCATAGATCCGTGGGTGAATAATGTCAATCACCGCATTACACACATCCCTTCACATTTACATTTGAATTTACATTAAAGTATTTCGTGAGGCCTTCTAAAATGTTTTAAAATATAATTAGGGTTGTAGTTGCCTGGCAACGCAATCGCACAACGGCACGTCCATTAATTCCACAACCACACACATGGATTAACAAGTTAATGTGGACTTTGTTTCTGCTCAAAGAGGTGTCAACCAGCTGGGGCAACAAGAACATCAGCAAAATCGAGTGTGACTATTAAAAAATAGATCATTATTATATTAATATTGACAATAACAACCGACCGTCGGGGAGCGTTCTCATGGCGTCTATTATCAACGCTATGGGAGGTCTATGAAGGTCTATGGGACGCCCTGCCCGTTGAAAACGGACTCTCAAGGGGTACCCTGTGCGTAATAGAGTGACAGGGGGGGGCCCAGACCGACCGTCAACATGTGACGGGTTGGGAGTGAGAACGTGTTGAAAAACTGACCTTAAACTTTTTGATGTTAAACACGACCAAAACTGAAGTTATTGTACTTGGCCCGAAGAATCTACGAAACAAACTATCTAAAGATATACTAACTATGGATGGCATTAATTTGGCCTCCAGTGAGACTGTAAGGAATCTTGGTGTTATATTTGATCAGGATTTATCCTTTAACACCCACATAAAATCAATTTCAAGGACCGCCTACTTCCATCTACGTAACATTGCAGAGATCAGGCATATCTTCCTCAAAGCGATGCAGAGAAACTAGTCCATGCATTTGTTACTTCTAGGCTGGATTATTGTAACTCTTATCAGGGAGTACCAAGAAGTCAATCAAGTCGCTTCAGCTGATTCAAAATGCTGCGGCTCGTGTCCTAACCAGAGTTAGGAGAAGGGACCACATTTCTCCTGTTCTGGCTGCCTTACACTGGCTCCCTATAGAACACAGGATAGAATTTAAAATTCTTCTTCTCGCCTACAAAGCCCTTAATGGGCAGGCGCCATCTTACCTTAAAGAACTCATTATACCCTACTGTCCTACTACGGCATTGCGTTCCAAGAATGCAGGGTTGTTGGTTGTTCCTCGAGTCTCTAAAAGTACAATGGGAGCCAGAGCCTTTTCTTATCAAGCTCCACATTTGTGGAATCAGCTTCCAGTTTGTGTTCGGGCGGCAGACACCCTATCCGTTTCTAAGAGTGCGCTTAAGACCTTCCTTTTTGATAAAGCTTATAGTTAGGGCTGATTAGATTCAGCCCCTAGTTTTGCTGATATAGGCTTAGTTTGTCGGGGGACATCTTACTTCTTCCTTCTCTCTGTCTGTACCTGTGTACTCTCATGGGGACATCTTACTTCTTCCTTCTCTCTGTCTGTACCTGTGTCCTCTCATGGGGACATCTCACTTCTTCCTTCTCTCTGTCTGTCCCTGTGTCCTCTCATGTTCTGATTCACCCAGCTTCCCCACATGTCTTTCTTTCTGGTGTTTCTATACGCCGGGATCCGGAGTCATGGATGATCCTGTGGTCTTGTGTCCTGGATCGCGAGCGCTGGATCTTGAGTCGTGGCTGTGGTCCTGGATCATAGATCCTGATGGATATCCTCGTGGATTCATCTTCCTATTATACACACATGCATTTCCAAACATCTGGACTACCTATGTTGCAAATGTATTATCTTCTCAATTTACACACGGCATCTATTGCACGTCTGTCCGTCCTGGAGAGGATCCACCTCTGTTGCTCTCCCTGAGGTTTCTCCATGTTCCCTTTAACTGGGTTTTCTCTGGAAGTGTTTCCTTGTACGATGTGAGGGTCTGAGGACAGAGGGTCTAAGGACAGATGGTCTAAGGACAGAGGGTCTGAGGACAGAGGGTCTGAGGACAGAGGGTCTGAGGACAGAGGGTCAGAGGACAGAGGGTCAGAGGACAGAGGGTCTGAGGACAGAGGGTCTAAGGACAGAGGGTCTGAGGACAGAGGGTCTGAGGACAGAAGGTCTAAGGACAGAGGGTCTGAGGACAGAGGGTCTGAGGACAGGGGGTCTAAGGACAGAGGGTCTGAGGAGTCTGTTTC
>CM070480.1:1458575-1483099 GCA_036324585.1 Champsocephalus esox | reverse complement strand
CCATAGATCCATTGGCCCTTCAGCATTGAAGTCTTGACCTCTGTGCTGACCTCCACCATAGATCCACTGGCCCTTCAGCATTGAAGTCTTGACCTCTGTGCTGACCCCCACCATAGATCCACTGGCCCTTCAGCATTGAAGTCTTGGTCTCTGTGCTGACCCCCACCATAGATCCATTGGCCCTTCAGCATTGAAGTCTTGGATTGGTCAGACTAATACATTTCTAATGTTAAATAAATGAAAACCATTCACAGATAAGAATTAGATATGAATTATTAATGCTTTAAATTACCTTTAATATGTCTAACTATATTTAAAATGTGTTACCTTTTTATAGAAGTGATTATATTTGTATGCCAATATTTTCCTATGATAAAGTTTCGCTTTGCACTTTTATTTTGATAGTAATAAGGTCGGGACTCTTATTTTGAAGGAACTTTTACTGGAAGTGAATGGACAACGGAGCAGAATGCACATATTTCGCCTCCCAAGACTTCACACATTTCCTCTTTGCTTTCGTTCGGGTTCATCTTGCACTTTATCAGTTGAATCACTTTGAACATTCGTCTGAGATGTTGACGGGTTGGCCGAACTTTTACCCCACAGTCAAACAACTTAATTTGCTTCGCCATTTTTTGTAAAACAAACACACGAGTACGCGAGTAAACGTGCATGGATTTCTGGCTCCTTAATCACACCAATGCACGTGCAACTTAAGTATCAGGTTCCGACTGGTCACAACAATAATTAAATATCACTCTTAATACAACAAATAATTAACATTTATCTCTTTTGGGGTGCACATTTTGCTGTTTGCTGTCCTTATTTCTTTATGTTAAACACTGGTTGCCACTGATGGCAAACAAAGGCCAAGAAGTGGTTGAATTTTTTTCTGAATGGTTGCCAATGGCAACCTGGCAACCGTTACTGTCGAGCCCTGGAACATGATGGAGAATGTAAGATGAATTTAAGGTGTTTAAGAGGTTCAGAGTGAATTATGCAGTGAAGGTTTGTTCTTGTTATATTTAAATGTATAGATCAACATGGCTCTGCCACAGTCAGTGAACTAAACAAGAGAAGAAGAAAGTAGACTTTAGCATTAAGATACTCAGTGAGGATCAGAGTGATATCAGCCTGGAGTCTGCAGCTCAGAGTCAACACAACTCTCTTAATCTCCGCACAGAAGTAAAAGAAGGAGAACTGACCTGAGAGTCTCCAGTCTGCAGTCTGGACTCTCCAGAAGTTCTCTCAGCAGCTTCACTCCTGAATCCTGCAGATTGTTGTCACTCAGGTCCAGATGTCTCAGATGGGAGGGGTTGGACTTCAGAGCAGAGACCAGAGCAGCACAGCTGATCTCTGACAACCAGCAGCTCTTCAGTCTGAATAAAGAAAACATGATGTAAGTTTCAAGGTTTAATAACCTCTTCAGAGCTGAAGAAGGTTTGAGCAGAAGCAGAGCAGATCTAAGAGCAGATCTAAGCGCAAGCACTATTTGAGTGCGAGGATAGGGTTTGAGGGAAAGAAATCAATAAAGTATGCTCTCAAATTTAAAGACCACGCTCTTGAATAAATATAGGGAATAACCCCCATAAGCATCCCCCCGGACCCCCCTAGTATTGTTTGGTCACCATTTCTACAGCCTCAGCTAAAATGTTTTCCACCAGCCGCCACTGTATAGATCCATGATAATCCGAGCTCAAACTCTGCAGCAGTTTTTCTCTCTCATCAGATCTTTAACAACTACTTCATCTCCTTCACAGCTCATCAGTACTGAGAGCATCTTCACCGACTCATGGAGCACAGGGTGAGTCTGTGGAAGCTTAAACACTGTCCATCACACATTCACCCTCTCTTTGTTATTCTGATAAATACTCAACCATTTGGAAAAACAGAATACAAATGTTTTTGAACTTCTTTGTTCTCAGGCTAATTCTTAGACAATTATAAATAAAAATACAATGAACTACAGTAAGTGAACTGACCTGAGAGTCTCCAGTCTGCAGTCTGGACTCTCCAGAAGATCACTCAGCAGCTTCACTCCTGAACCCTTCAGATGGTTGTCACCCAGGTCCAGGTCTCTCAGATGGGAGGGGCTGGACTTCAGAGCTGAGACCAGAGAAGCACAGCTGATCTCTGACAACCAGCATTTCCTCAGACTGAATAAAGAAAACATGATGTAAGTTTAAACTATTCAGTCAGTATCAGCATCATGGAGCTTCAGAAAATGTTTGGAAAAGGAAAATACTGAATATAATCTGTATTGTTTGATTGAAACATTTATTAATTTGTCTTTTCTATAATTAAAATAAAAACATGATGGAGACTGTAAGATGAATTTCAGGTGTTTAACCAGCTTAGCTCTGAGCCTGTTTTTCAGGTCTCAGGCTCGAAAATGACATTCCCAGAACAAATGACCATATCTTCTCAAAGGGTTACATTAATAATCTTTGTTCTCAAAGTAAGGATGCACCTGTGAGTTGGATGCAGAACAGTCAGAATCAATATAGATGTTTTTTATTTTAAAGTAAATTCAGATTGAACATGGTAAAAAACTGTAAATTATAGTGTCCGTCCAAATATTCTTTTTTACTTATAGTGAAAACTAACCTTGGATGATGGTAAGGTAGACTAAAAGCTTTAGGAATCCAAAGCACAACATATAATAAGTCCCCTGTATCAAGACTGATGCAAAACAAGTGACATTTGACCTTTTTAGAGAGGTTTAGCAAAACAAACTCCACCTCTGAGGTGATCTGGGTGGAAATGGGGGTTTTACCGTTTCTCTGGAACCCATTGGTCGATTTTGGTGATTGACATCTCTTTCTGACCGTTAGAGCCAATAGAATCGAAGGGGAATTTCCCCACTCACACACATGCTAAAACAAAAGGTGTGGGCTTCGCGCACACAGTTTTGCTCCAGAGTGAAGCTGTCTCTAGCTCTGACTTCTAGAAACGGAAAAGCAGGTTTATTGCTCATGGATTATCAGAAATCATTCAAAGGGACACATTGGATTAACCTCTGGATTAACTTCAGCAGCGTTTTTATCATTTAATGCCATTGAAGACCACTTTTGACCAGACTACCACACAGGTGAGCCATGTTAGCGTGTTTAGCTACCTAGCGCCATATGTGTTGATGTGTGTTCTTGTTATTATCTCCGAGAGTTCAAAACATTGAGTGATCATGTATGTTCCCTTAGATTCTGTGTCCCCTCACGATGTGAAACGATGGGTTGGATGTGCAGCAAAGATAAATAATAAGGTTTTGTGAGTGAATCTCGGTGCAGTAATCTGTTAGCATTTTTCGCTCGTTGCTAATTCAGAGGCTCAGCGTTAGCATTGTGGTTTCAGTTAGATGAATTTCTTCCCGTTACATGGATATAAAACATTCATAGTTTATTAAATGAACACGCCCTCAGACAATGTTTCCTGCAAGATGTTGCCGCAGTGTCCCGGTACCGGGGTCTCTCGGGCTTAACAGGTTAAGGTCGCATTCACGCTTATAGTCGCTTCTCTGGTGCACACCAGACGACTTGTTACATTGTTTCATTTTTCAGAAGGTTCGGTTTGCGTTCACACGGCAAAACTCAAACAGAGTATAAACTTTAAACACAAGTCATGTGCACGGAAATGCTGTTCAACCATTGGTCAGACATTAAGGGGCTACAAACGCAAATCCCGGGAATTTTTCCTCCGCCATGGAGCATCGGCAGGTCATTCTCATGCTGCTGCTGTTAATCTGGAGATCAACAGACTCTAACACATATAATGAGAGACGTTCAGCAGTAAGGAGGAGGTTTCACCGACGACAGGTGGCTCTCACTTTTATGTATAGTTGACAGAGCTTTTTTACTTTACACGACACAGTCCAACACTTAATTCTGCTTCACTCTTTTGCTAAAGATTGTAGTAGTAGTATTTATGCGTCACAAGAACGTGGATGTCTTCCTATGTTTTGGTGCAGACTGCGTTCACCCCAGAGATTAACCGCTCCAGAGTTCACTTGCAAGTGGTCCGAGACCGCCTATTTTAGCGGACCAGTCCGGTTGTTTAGTTCAGTGGTTCTCAAACTTTTTTCCATAATGTACCCCCTTTGAAAAAAATATTCCGCCAAGTACCCCCTGATCAGCGCAAAAACTATTTGTTAGGGGGAAAATGCCTATATAAAGAGGTACAGTACAGCGCTGCACCATCAGTGTCTGATTTATTAAAACAACAACCTTGTAACTGAGAAACACTTAAATGCTACGTTTCAAATGTTTCCACCGACAATGTGGAATTTATTGGCTACATATTACACAGATTATGCACAGCGGGAGCAGCAATAGCCGTCAAATAATAATTCAGACAGGGGAGCTCCGCACCGCCTGCCTGCCGCTAGGGGGTGCTGCAGCGCCCTCAACACCCCCCCCCTTCCCGCACCCATGGTCACAACAGCCGCCACTGAAGAGGAGGAGCCAAATGAGATATATAGTCAGGTGACAGAGCTTTGTGGTGTCTCTTCTGCATGGCCGGGACTGCGAGAGGGAGCTGCAGCTTCCCTCTCTCTCTCTGAACCATCTTCTGCTTGTAACATTACCGCGCCATTTTAATTAAAGTACCCATTTGAACCTTATGCGGGGGGCTCTATTGGTCTCATTTATCCTAAGCTTCTCTCCTGGGACGCGAGAATAACCAATACTCTAAAGGTTGCTAAACCTCTCTCACTTGTTTTGCATCAATCTTGGGGTACTTACTATATGGTTTAGTTTGGATTCCTAAAGCGTTTTAATTTTGGACGGACACTACAATTTCATTTTTTTTACTATGTTCAATCTGAATTTACTTTACAATAAAACAATGATATATTGATTCTGACTTTTCTTCATCCAACTCACAGGTTTATCCTTGCTTTGAGAAAAAAGATTTTTAATGTACTCCTTTTAGAAGTGAAGTTATAGTAATTTGTTCTGGGAATGTCATTTTTGAGCCTGAAGCCTGAAAAACAGGCTTGGGGCTTAACAGGTTAAGAGTCAATTATGCAGTGAAGGATTTTTCTTGTTGTATTTACATTTAAATAGCAGCATGGCTTTGCCACAGTCAGTGAAATAAACCACAGAAGAAGAAAGCAGACTTTAGCATTAATATACTCAGTGTGGATCACAGTAATATCAGCCTGATGTCTGCAGCTCAGAGTCAACACAACTCTAGAGATGGAGAACTGACCTGAGAGTCTCCAGTCTGCAGTCTGGACTCTCCAGAAGATCTCTCAGCAGCTCCACTCCTGAATCCTGCAGATCGTTGTAACTCAGGTCCAGATCCCTCATATGGGAGGGGTTGGACTTCAGAGCTGAGACCAGAGCAGCACAGCTGATCTTTGACAACCTGCAGCTCTTCAGTCTGAATAAAGAAAATATGATGTAAGTTTCAAGGTTTAATAATCTCTTCAGAGCTGAAGAAGGTTTAGATGTCAGAGAGAAGAAAGATGTAGTTCCATGATAATCCAAGATTTAACTATATGGGCGGTGCTGGCGAAGTCTATACTTGGTTTAAGAACTGGAATGTCACCGGTTCAATTACCCAACATACCTAATGCTACCGAGGTGTCCCTGAGCAAGGCACCATTCCCTACACTGCTCCCCGGGCTCCTAACACTGGGATGGGTCGAATGCAGAATGTAAATGTCCCCTCTGTGGTTCGATTAAGGGTTCCTTCTTCTCTTCTTCTATACTCTATGGAGTACAGTCAGTGAACTGACCTGAGAGACTGCAGTCTGCAGTTTGGACTCTTTAGTCCAGAACTCAGCAGCTTCAATCCTGAATCCTGCAGAACGTTCTCACTCAGGTCCAGATCTCTCAGATGGGAGGGGTCAGACTTCAGAGCTGAGGCCAGAGCAGCACAGCTGATCTCTGAGAGTCCAACGCCAGTAAAACTGTCATGACAGATATAACAGTGAGTTATTTACAAAAATATGTAACATCATATTAACTTCATGCATTTGATGAAAACATTAGACCCACCAGGTTCTGATTAACATTCACTGTTAGTCCACTTCATATCTTATTGAGTTTTTTATGTTCATTTTCAGCCTGACAGATCTTACTTTAAACTCTTGAGCATTGTGGTAAAACAGATCGGGTATAATGATGACGAAACTACAATACTGTTATAATAACTTAAATGCATTCACTGTAACTGTAAAATACTGCTGTTGTGATCAAATGCTGCTTTGATAAAACCCCAACCAAAACCTCGTAAGTGCTCCATTTGATGACATGACCAAAAGGAATATGAAGAAGATAAAAGACGGCAACATTTAAATAGTAATAAACAAAATAACATTCAATTTATTTTGCTCTCACGGTTTGTGTTTATTTAAAGAAGTACACTTCTGATCTACACTCATTTATGAAGTTAACTAATGTGGACATACTTGGCCTTTCTGCAGTTCCTCACAGCTGGAATCAGTCTCAGTCGTCCCTCCTCTGATGTGTTGTACTTCTTCAGGTCCAACTCATCCAGAACCTCCTCTGACATCTGCAGCATGTGGGCCAGAGCAGAGCAGTGGATCTCAGAGAGTTCCTTCTCTGATCTGTTCCCTGACTTCATGAACTCTGTGATCTCCTGATGTACTGAGTGGTCCTTCATCTCTGTCAGGCAGTGGAAGATGTTGATGCTCCTGTCCGGAGAGATTTCATCACTGCTCATCTCCTTCAGGTTCTTGATGGCTCTTTGGATGATTTCCGGACGGTTGTCTGTGCGACCCAGCTGGCCTCTGAATAGTCTCTGGATAATATCTGGACGCTTGTCTGTGGGACCCAGCAGGCCTCCTAAGAGACTCTGGTTGGACTCCAGAGAGAGGCCGTGGAGAAAGCGGACAAACAGGTCCAGGTGACCATTTCTACTTCTCAGGGATTTCTGCATGGCTCTCTTCAGGAAGACGTCCAGGGATGGGTACTCCTGATCTCTCTTCAGGAAGTCCTTCAGTACCGCTGTGTCTCTGTTGGTGTAACCGTGCAACACGTATACTGCAGCCAGAAACTCCTGGACGCTCAGATGAACAAAGCAGTAGACGGTTTTCTGAAAGATCACACTCTCTCTTTTGAAGATCTCCGTACAAACTCCTGAGTGCACCAAGGCCTCGGTGGCATCAAGGCCACAGCGCTGCAGGTCTTCTTGGTAGAACATGATGTGTCCTTTCTCCAGATGTTCAAACGCCAGCCTCCCCAGCTTCAGAAGAACCTCCCTGTCAGCCTTCGTCAGCTGCTGTGGACTCGTCTCATGTCCCTCTTCATACTTCTGCTTCTTCCTCTGTGTCTGTACCAGCAGGAAGTGTGAGTACATGTCAGTGAGGGTCTGGGGCAGCCCTCCTCTCTGGTCTGTGGTCAACATGTGGTCCAGAACTGCAGCAGTGATCCAGCAGAAGACTGGGATCAGACACATGATGTGGAGGCTCCTGGAGCCTTTGATGTGAGAGATGATTCTGCTGGACAGGACATCATCACTCGATCTCCTCCTGAAGTACTCCTCCTTCTGGGCGTCAGTGAAGCCTCGTACTTCTGTCACCCTGTCCACACACTCAGGAGGGATCTGATTGGCCGCTGCAGGTCTGGAAGTTATCCAGACGAGAGCCGAGGGAAGCAGCTTCCCCCTGATGAGGTTAGTCAGCAGCACGTTGACTGAGGACGGCTGAGAGACATCAGACACAACCTCACTGTTTCTGAAGTCCAGAGAAAGTCTGCTTTCATCCAGGCCGTCAAAGATGAGCAGCACTTTGCAGACAGCCAGCTGCTCTGCTGTGACCGTCTGTAAGGTCGGATGGAAGACATGGAGCAGCCGGAGAAGACTGTACTGCTCTCCTTTGATCAGGTTCAGCTCCCTGAAGGAGAGCGGGATCACCAGACGGACATCTTGGTTTCCCAAACCCTCGGCCCAGTCCAGAGTGAACTTCTGCACCGAGAAGGTTTTTCCAACTCCAGCGACTCCGTTGGTCAGGACCGCTCTGATGGGAGTCTGCTGGTCCGGTGAGGCTTTAAAGATGTCCTGGCACTTGATTGGAGTGTCATGGAGGGTCTTCTTCTTGGAAGCTGCCTCCAGCTGCCTCACCTCATGCTGGGTATTAACCTCTTCACTCTGGCCTTGTGTGATGTAGAGCTCAGTGAAGATGCTGTTGAGGAGGGTTTCACTTTGATCAGTTCCTTCAGTCACACGTTCACATCTCCTCCTCAGACTGAGCCTATGTTCATCCAAAACGCCCTGCAGACCACGTTCTGCTGGAAGAGAGGAACACGAACAGATTAATGAAAGTGGTTCAAAATCACAAAACAATTATCAGGATCAATTATTTCTCAGAAATGAAAACACCAACAGACAGACGTTGAGAATTACTTTGTATAATGCTGCATCCATCTCCACACCGGGGACAGGAGGAGTCTCCTGATGGAGGTCGCTGCTCCCAGTATGAGGTGATGCACTGTCTGCAGAACCAGTGTCCACAGCTGGTAGAGACTGGATCCTTCAGGACGTCCTGACACAGAGCACAGCTGGACAGCTGCTCCTCCACAGGAACAGGATGATTCCTCTTCTCTCTGTGGAGATAAACACAATCTTTATGACAGTTTACATTACTGGTGGAGGATTTCACCAATCGCTCTAGTTTGATACAACGAAAGGCCTTTATGAATGGGGGTTTCAAAGGCACTCCCAGGCCAGCGTGGGTCCCTCCCCATGACTGACCTCTCCTCATACCTAAGGGAAATGCCTTCCACCCTTGTGAGAAAACCTATGTTGGCAGCTTATATTAACAATATCCTTCATTCGATCATAACCTCCCTTTATGACCATAGGTGAGGGTAGGATGAAGATGGACCGGTAGATGGAGAGCTTTGCCTCCTTGCTTTCGCTTTAACCTTGTCAAAGTTCCCACTCATTCCCTACTCGGAGTGGACAGTCCATCGGTTTCCTGCTAAGAACCATGGCCTCAGATTTAAAGGTGCTGGTCTTCATCCCAGTAGCTTCACACTAGTCTGCAAACCGATCCAGTGAGAGCTGAAGGTCGCAGACCGTTAACGCCATCAGAACCACATCATCGTGATGCAATCCTTGGCTCAATGAACTGCAGACCCCCTTCCTCCACGACTACGCCTTGAGATCCTGGGCATGAATATCACAAACAGGATTGGTGACAGAGCGCAGCGCTGGTGGAGGCCAACCCTCCAAGTAAATAAGTCCAACTTACTGCCGGGGACCTCAAAACAGCTCTCACTTTGGGAGTACAGAGATTGGATGGCCCCCATTAGTGACCCCTTCACCCCATACTCCCGCAGCACCTCCCACAGAAAACACATGTAGACGGGATAAGCGTACACCCAGGCCCCTTCCAGAATCCTTGCGAGACTAAAAAGTTGGTCCGTCGTTCCACGACCAGGACGGAATCCGCATTGTTCCTCCTCAATCTGTGGTTCGACTATCAACGGGACCCTCCTTTGCAGCAGTTTAGAGTGAACTATCCCGTGGAAGCTGAGTAATATGATGCCTCTATAGTTGGCACCGACCCTCAGCATGATCCCCCTTTTTGAAAGGGGGAACCGCCACCTCGTCCTGCCACTCCTTAGGTACTGCCCCCGACTTCCAGGTAATGTTGAGACGTGTCAACCATGAAAGTCTCTCAACACCCAGAGCCATTCATATTTCTAGACGGATCTCTTCAATCCCAAGGGCTTTGCCACCTTGGAGTTCTTTATATTAGTGACCTAGTCCTGGGAGATTACCCACCGTCATCCTCCAGCTCTGCCTCTACATGTCGGGTTCAGGAGTTCCTTCCAACGCCTCTAGACCCTTCTAGTTGAGGTCAACAGCGTCCCATCCTTACTATGTACAGCTTGGATTGTTCTCTTCATTCAGGGCTGGGTAGCCTTCCTTCCTCCTCTGTTTGATGGTGTCTTTTCCTTACTCCTTCTCCCTTCGCATGGTTCCCTCTCCATGAATCCGCAATCAATTTACTACTATCACAAATAAACATCTTAAAAATATATTTTAAAAAGTTGTTTTGGCCCAGTGGGGTCAGGCAGAAACCCTGGACCTGAATAGGTAAATATGAAGATTTTGTTGGACGAAATATTTTTTATAAATAATTCGTTTTTATAAAACAATTTTTTCGGCTCCTTCACCTCTCTGGGGGGGGTAAGGAGCTGGAGCTCGTGTGGGAGGTGGAGCATTACCAGTTGGATCTGGTGGGGAGGCAGAGCGTTACCAGTTGGATCTGGTGGGGCTCACCTCTACGCACAGCGTCGGCTCTGGAACCTTACTTCTGGATAGGGGTTGGACTCTATTTTTCTCCTGAGTTGCCCAAGGTGTGAGGCGCCGGGCGGGTGCGGGGATACTCACAAGTCCCCGGTTGGGTGCTGCTTTGTTGGAGTTTACCCCAGTGGACGAAAGTGTCGCCTCCCTACGCCTGCGGGTTATGGCGGGGGGGGCGAACTCTGACTGTTGTGTGTGCTTATGCACCCAACAGCAGTTCAGAGTATTCGGCCTTGATCCCTGGAAAGAGTCCTGTATGGGGCTACTGAAGGGTACTCCATAGTCTTGCTGGGAGACTTCAACGCAAGGTGGGCAATGATGGGGACACTTGGAGGGGTGTGATTGGGAGGAACGGCCCCCCTGATCTGAACCGGAGTGGTGGTGGTTTGTTTGTCTGCATCTAAGAGCTGTCTTCCCTCAGACAGTCCTAGCAGTTGGCACATTCAATAAAACCACAGCATTCGATCTCAGGCAGCAGCCACTTACACTTCTCCGTGAGATCAGGGAGCAGATGTAAGCCTCCGTGCAGTTAGTGAAGCAGAGCAGCCCTTGCATACAGGGTGCAGTGATGGGTTAATGCTTTACAGTTTGTCACACATCTCAGAGCGCTGTGATACGCAGCATCTAACCTGACCAGGCAACGGGCCGGTGCATTCATATACATCAGATCCCCAGAGTCCAGCACAGGTCAAAGGTCACAGAGCCTTTTCCTGGCCTCAAGCGAGAAGCAGGACTTGTTCCTGTAGAAGAACCCTAGCCTCACCCTCAGCTCTCTAAGCAGGTTAGAGACCTGAAGTTTAAAAGTGAGACAATCATCAAGCAGATACCAAGGTATTTGTAACAGGCAACAACTTCAAGTTTTGTTCCTTGTGTAGTTACAATAACTAAAACAGGCTCTGGTGTCTTTGGTAAAGAGAGGGGCGGAGTTGTCAACTGATCACCATCTGGTGGTGAGTTGGGTCGAGTGGCGGGGGGAAGCTTCTGGACAGACCTGGTAAGCCCAAACGTGTAGTGCGGGTGGGCTGGGAATGTCTGGAGGAGTCCCAAGTCCAGAGGCCTTCAACTCACACCTCCGGCACACATTTTCAGGCATCCCTGTGGAGGTTGGGGACATTGAACCAGAGTTGGCGGTGTTCAAAGCCTCTATTGCCGAAGCCGCGGCGGGGAGCTGTGGTCTCAAGGTCTTAGCTGCCTCAAGGTAACCCTCGAACCTCCTGCTGGACACCGGTGGTCAGGGAAGCCGTCCGACTGAAGACAGAGGCCTTCCTGGATATGTTATCCTGCGGGAGTCCTGAGGCAGTTGCAAGGTACCGGCGGGCCCGAAGTGAAATATCTTTGAATAACGGTTACTGCGTTTCTTTACTGTACTCTACTGCGTTTTAACTGTACTTTACTTTTACTGTAATCTGCTTCTTTACTGACTTCAAATGTGTTTCTTTGCTGTAAACAACTGTGAATATTCCTGAACTGCACTCATGTAGTTATTAAAGAACAGATTAGATAAGCAGGTAACATAATCACTGAATCCTCTTCAGGTCAGTTTAGAGTAGAAACAGACTCTTACTCTGTGTCTGAGGGTGCAGGTTCATCACTGAAGTATAGAGGAGAGCCTTTAGACTGGTCACTCTTCAGAGACAGGCAGCTGGAGACTGGAGACTCTGCTCTCTGTCTGTGGAAACAACACATGTTTTACACACATCATTAGTTCATTCAAAGAGCAGCTTTTTCACTGTCTGTTTAACCAATGACATATTGTTAGACTTGTTCTGAGCTTTGTTTTTTGGTTCGTGTTTGTGGGATGCTGTCGTTACAATTCCTTTGTGAAAGTTTTACATGTTTGTATTTTATTACCTTAACGCAACACAAAGTCCATCACGTTGAGTTGGATAACGATTTCCCTAGTAAATGATTTACTATTGCTGATGATGCCAAAGAGCAAGAGTTCAATCAAACTACTCTACTGTACTCTAAGATAGACTGCGTGTGTAAAGTTATTACATCACATGCCGTTTGTTAGACGCTTTTATCCAAAGCGACGTACATTCAGTACTGTGGACAATCGCCGCCGGAGCAATTTGAGGTGAAGTGTCTCAGGGACACCACGACATGCTGACTGCAGTGGGACTCAAACTTGCTACCCCCTGATTCGAAGTCCAGCACTCTATCCACTGAGCCACAGCCGCCTTATAGAGTAAAGTTTATAGTAGAAACGGACTCTTACTCTGTGTCTGAGGGTCCAGGATCGTTAATGAAGTCTGGAAGTGTTCCTTTAGACCGCTCACTCTTCAGAGACAGGCAGCTGGAGACTGGAGATCTGTGCTCTTCCTCGTCTTTTAAACCACTCATCTTCTCCATCTGAGAGATACAGACACACTTTACATCGATGATTTTGTTTCCTACATAGAGTACACCAGTAAATAATGAATGTGTTTAAAAGCAGAGCCTGGAGTGAACACTCACCCCGTTGCCCTCCTCCTCTCTGTCCAGGTGTAAAATGGCATCTGGCAGTCTGACTTCATACGTTCACTTTGACGCCCTCACCTGTCTGCAGCTCCTCCCCTTGTTTCATAACCAGCCTGATCAGAGGAAGGTGAACATACAGGGATTATATTCAGTCAAATAGAAATAGACATTCGGCAAGTCAACATCCTGCATTTAAAAACTCACTTCAGTAAAAAGGCTTTACTTCTGAACCCTGACGACTGTCAAACTCTTATCAAAATCTCCACTATCACTTCCACAAGATGGCGGAGACTGGTTGTGTGATTGAGAGGCTCTCCCAGGTCGGGCAAACTATCCCACTAGATGCAAATAACTCAACGTTTAAAGTAAGGAATGAGTGGGGTAAAAACACGGAGGAACAGTACAAATCGGAAAGGAAAAAGTGAAAAATCAACCTACGATGGGTGAAACCCCCGAGCACGAGGCTAGCGAGCACCAGGCTAGCGAGCACGAGGCTAGCGAGCACCAGGCTAGCGAGCACCAGGCTAGCGAGCACGAGGCTAGCGAGCACCAGGCTAGCGAGCACGAGGCTAGCGAGCACCAGGCTAGCGAGCACGAGGCTAGCGAGCACCAGGCTAGCGAGCACCAGGCTAGCGAGCACGAGGCTAGCGAGCACGAGGCTAGCGAGCACCAGGCTAGCGAGCACCAGGCTAGCGAGCACGAGGCTAGCGAGCACCAGGCTAGCGAGCACCAGGCTAGCGAGCACGAGGCTAGCGAGCACCAGGCTAGCGAGCACGAGGCTAGCGAGCACCAGGCTAGCGAGCACGAGGCTAGCGAGCACCAGGCTAGCGAGCACGAGGCTAGCGAGCACGAGGCTAGCGAGCACGAGGCTAGCGAGCACCAGGCTAGCGAGCACGAGGCTAGCGAGCACGAGGCTAGCGAGCACGACGGCTAGCGAGCACGAGGCTAGCGAGCACCAGGCTAGCGAGCACCAGGCTAGCGAGCACCAGGCTAGCGAGCACCAGGCTAGCGAGCACGAGGCTAGCGAGCACCAGGCTAGCGAGCACCAGGCTAGCGAGCACCAGGCTAGCGAGCACCAAGCTAGCGAGCACCAGGCTAGCGAGCACGAGGCTAGCGAGCACGAGGCTAGCGAGCACCAGGCTAGCGAGCACCAGGCTAGCGAGCACCAGGCTAGCGAGCACGACGGCTAGCGAGCACCAGGCTAGCGAGCACCAGGCTAGCGAGCACGAGGCTAGCGAGCACGAGGCTAGCGAGCACGAGGCTAGCGAGCACGAGGCTTGCGAGCACCAGGCTAGCGAGCACGAGGCTAGCGAGCACGAGGCTAGCGAGCACCAGGCTAGCGAGCACCAGGCTAGCGAGCACGACGGCTAGCGAGCACCAGGCTAGCGAGCACCAGGCTAGCGAGCACGAGGCTAGCGAGCACGAGGCTAGCGAGCACGAGGCTAGCGAGCACGAGGCTTGCGAGCACCAGGCTAGCGAGCACGAGGCTAGCGAGCACGAGGCTAGCGAGCACGACGGCTAGCGAGCACCAGGCTAGCGAGCACCAGGCTAGCGAGCACGAGGCTAGCGAGCACGAGGCTAGCGAGCACCAGGCTAGCGAGCACGAGGCTAGCGAGCACGAGGCTAGCGAGCACCAGGCTAGCGAGCACGAGGCTAGCGAGCACGAGGCTAGCGAGCACGACGGCTCAGATGCGCTGCGGGCAGGCTTTGCCGCCATTAGCAAATAAATGAAAGACCTTAAACTCGAACTACGACAAGAATGATCCACATTCAAAGACGAAATAAAGAAGGAGCTGAGGGAGGACATCACTTATCTGCGACAAGAACTCGACCGTAAACTTACGGAGAACAACAAAGAGCTGCAGGCGCAACGGGTGAGCATACCTGGGGCGCAAAAGCGCATATCAGATGTGTTGGGAACGTTCACTTTCTACATGAACTAGTTCAGTTCATAGTTCAAACGTTAGATTTTCCCGTCTGAGTCGGTACTGACTTTAACGTAAAAGTATTTTAAATGCTCATACGCCGACGCCGTAGAGTCTCGCTCTGAGCGAGAGCTGCTGCAGCTGCTCTCGGCTTCATACTAATTCATTCATTCATTCATGCAATGCTCGTCGGTTCCGCGGTTCCACATTGTTTGTTGTGAGGAGTCTGATATATTTAGTATATTTATATTTTAGTGCGACAGCCAGGGGGGAGAGGCGCGTAGGCGTCACAGGCAGCTTGCTGTTGCCAGATTGGGTGGTGTTCTGCATTATTTTGAAGCCTGTTCACGGTATGTTCTAACTGGGTTTTCGGCTGAAAGGCATATGGAATCTGGCACACTTTTGAACGCCGTTATAATACAGTGCTGAGAATGAACGCACTTTTGAACGCCGTTATACAGCGCTGAGAATGAACGCGTTCTCAATTACGTTCATCTACAGTACGTTCAGTTCACGTTCGCCCAAAATATGAACGCGTTCATGAACGCGCTCAGGTACATCACTGCATATCAGATGTGGAAGAGTGGAAGACGGAGGTGAATGAAGTGATGTCGGTGATGATGGAGCAGACTCGATTGATGCAAGGAATATTGACTGATCTCGAGGGGAGATCGAGGAGAAACAACATCCGAGTGTTTGCTTACCCCAGGGCACGGAGGGGAGCTCCACACGGAGTCACTTCTGAAAACCGAACTCGAAATACCCGAAGAAACTCGGCTCCAGATCCAGCGCGCTCACAGAGCACCGAGCCAAGGCTCGACTCCCAGATCAATCGTGGTGAATTTCCTCCAATTCCAAATAAAAGAGATGGTTTTAAAGAAGGTTTGGCAGAAGAAGATACACGCAAGGGGCAAACAAATATTTTTCGACCACGACTATCCTACAGCCGTGGTTCAGAAGCGACGTGCATTTTCAGGCATTAAAAAAATGCTGAAGGAAAAGGGAATCCGTTTCCAGACGGGGAGCCGCGCAGGACATGAAGGAAAGAGGACATACGGTGGACGTGCCCGGCGAGGATACGGAACCGGCGTGGGCGCGAGGACCCATGGAGTGGAAACGAGTGGCGGGCAGAGGGCGCGGCCCCGTAGGTAGGTAGGTAGGTAGGTAGGTGGGTAGGTAGGTAGGTAGGTGGGTGGGTAGGTAGGTAGGTAGGTGGGTGGGTGGGTGGGTAGGTAGGTAGGTAGGTAGGTAGGTAGGTAGGTAGGTAGGTAGGTAGGTAGGTAGGTAGGTAGGTAGGTAGGTAGGTAGGTAGGTAGGTAGGTAGGTAGGTGGGTGGGTGGTGGGTGGGTAGGTAGGTAGGTAGGTAGGTGGGTGGGTGGGTGGGTAGGTGGGTGGGTGGGTGGGTGGGTAGGTAGGTAGGTAGGTAGGTAGGTAGGTAGGTAGGTAGGTAGGTAGGTAGGTAGGTAGGTAGGTAGGTAGGTAGGTAGGTAGGTAGGTAGGTAGGTAGGTGGTAGGTAGGTAGGTAGGTAGGTAGGTAGGTAGGTAGGTAGGTAGGTAGGTAGGTAGGTAGGTAGGTAGGTAGGTAGGTAGGTAGGTGGGTAGGTAGGTAGGTAGGTAGGTAGGTAGGTAGGTGGGTGGGTGGGTGGGTAGGTAGGTAGGTAGGTAGGTGGGTAGGTAGGTAGGTAGGTAGGTAGGTAGGTAGGTAGGTAGGTAGGTACTGTAGTCCATACCGTGTTCCGGTTAGTGTTCACTTCCTGTCTTCTGTTTATTTATCTGACGTCCAGCGCGCCGTCGTTGAACCTCTTTTCCTTTCTCTCTCTTGATCCTCCTCGGGTCGTTATAGAGCTTGACAGCGGTCTGTACTACTGGATTAACCTGGCACCTGTTCCACATTGACTGATCAGAATCCAGTTTTCAACTCAGCTGTGTAATGATTAACAAGAATCAGAAACTAACAAGATTCACAAAGGAATCACCAAATGTAACAAAGCTCACAGAGGCTCTGGAGTGATCAGCAGGCTCAGGTCAGAGAGCGAGAAGGCTTCCTGGAGTGCCTCCTTTACGACTGGCTCTGGCTGCTAATAGGCCAGCTGAGGGGATCCAATCAGCAGTCGGTCTGAGGTGCCCAGGCAGGTACTGATCAGCTGTTGATCACCTGGAGTGAAAGGGGGAGAAGAGAGAAGAGCAGAGGCCTGTACCACGAATCCAGCTCGACATACCCTGGATATGTTTGAGTTACTCGGCTTACCTAATCCAAAACGACTTTCTCCTGTGATATGACTTGATCGCTTTAAACTCCGCACGCTGAGCTCTGATTGGTCAGCAGGCGGTGCTTTCACTGAGTTGAGCTCTTAGCCTGCAACCTCCGTTCAGCATCCGTTACCATGGAGATCTAGCGGGTAAGAAGAGAACCAGCGTAGGATCGGAAACCCAGAGTTTACCCTGAAGTTACCTCGCTAAGCCAAAACCCGGCTCCGTAGTGCAGGAGGAGCCTGCCGGACACGTAACGGCAGATACGGTCCTTACATTTTAAACCTTCCTCTTGTTTCTGGAAATAAACCCTCCCACACAGCAGCTGTGAGTAAACACTGTGTGTGTGTGTGTGTGTGTGTGTGTGTGTGCGTCTTTTCCTGAGTCCTGATGGATCCTCCTATCACCTTTCCTTAACCCCATGACGTTTCTCACAGAGGTTCAGGAATAGTGGTTAGGAAAAGGCGATAAACCACGGTGTCCAACATCACCTCCACACGCGACTGGCAGTTTGAGAAAAGTACCCTCAGCATTCTGGAAACAGGCAGACTTCAGTCAATTCAGAATTATAAGAAAAAAGTCTGATGTTTGAGAACAATTGCAGAATTTTGACTTTTTCCAGAACGCTGAGGAAAAAGGAAGAATCCGGAAAAAAGTCCACATTTTGGACAAAAGTCAAAAAAGTAAGAAAGTCAGAAAAAATATGAATCTAAAAAAGTCACAAACCTTTTAAGGAAACACATTTCAAAGAAGAAAGTCAGATGTGTATTTAATAATTAGGTGTAAAAACTCATCTCCACGGCGACTCAGTTTCGAGCAGCTTCAAATCAACACTTTGCAACAACCAGGGTTCACACACTTTTTCAACAATGACTTCCATCCCCAGGAAATGGCTCATGTGAACACGGAACAGGAAAATAAGGTCTGCACAGGAAACCTCTCAGACCAATCCAGAAGCTTCTACAGCGACAATCTCTCACCAGCTAAACACCTCGTCAGTTAAAAGCCATTTTACGTTTCATTACTATAAAGTAGAGATGTCCCGATCCGATCACGTGATCGGGGATCGGAGCCGATCACGTGATTTTCAAAAAATCGGGGATCGGGAGAAAACACGTGACCGTGTTCACGTCTTAAAGTCGTCCTGGGGACTTAGCTTTGGTTTGAAATGACTCAACATCCTGTGTGTGTTGCTTCTGTTGGGCTTGTGTTCAGACCTGCTTATTCCTCTCAGAGCAGCAGAGTGGGCGCAGCGTCTGATAGCAGCAGCGAGCTAACGAGAGGCTACGTCCAGCTGGAGACTCGGGAGGCAGGACGGAGCAGAGGTCAGGAGTTTGGAAGTGTTATGAAATTGAAAGCGAACAACCGACACTTTCAGAGGCTTTCAAAGGGAAGAGAAACGGCCCCAGAGCAGAGACAAGGCCAGAGAGCTGAACTCATCGCGTTGGAGGACCAGCCGTTATCCGTTACCTTTGTTTCTCTTAACGCATTGCATAAAGATCGGATCGGGAAAAATCGGTATCGGCAGATTGTCAAAATCAAATGATCGGAATCGGATCGGCAGCACAAAAAGGTGATCGGGACATCCCTGCTATAAAGTATTTATTATCATTATAGTATTACTACTTCGGCGATTCCATAAAATATAAATGATATTCGATGCAACTTTAGTTTCATTTCCTTTTCCAGGTGTTAGGTTAGGACCGTAGGAACCCGGCTTCCAGTTCTCCGAGGAAGAAACACGAGGAGACAGAAGATGGAGGGCTCAGCGTTTTAATCTACCGGTTGGGTTGTGAATGCAACACGGACAGTTTGAGTTTCAGAGGCTCGCTGGAGTCCAGGTGTGAGCGGGGAAGCAAAGTCATGTCTCTCTGCTGACGGCCTCAGAGAGGTGCAACGTGCGCAGCGGGCAGTCGTCCATCGCCTTTCTCCCGGCCTTCACGCGGCCCGTCAGCCGCACATCCACCCCCGCGTGAAAGACGTCTCCCTCTTCCAGGGCGCCCCGTGGATTCTTCGTCAGCTTGTTGTTCCACCTGGAGGGAGGAGGGACAGTTTAGCTGGAGACGTTCCTCACGCAGGAGCAGAAAGACAGGAGGACGCAAGTCCAGAGTCCTTCATCCAACGAGGGGCTTACATATCAGCCGCAGGAAGGTTACTGAGAGAGAGCGTGCGTGCTCTCAAGGTCAACGTTACAGTGTGTGTGAACAGAGAGATGTGTCCCCTCTTCTACATCAACATGTGTCCCCTCTTCTACATCAACATGTGTCCCCTCTTCTACATCAACATGTGTCCCCTCTTCTACATCAACATGTGTCCCCTCTTCTACATCAACATGTGTCCCCTCTTCTCCATGTCTCTTCTACATCAACATGTGTCCCCTCTTCTCCATGTCTCTTCTACATCAACATGTGTCCCCTCTTCTCCATGTCTCTTCTACATCAACATGTGTCCCCTCTTCTTCATGTCTCTTCTACATCAACATGTGTCCCCTCTTCTTCATGTCTCTTCTACATCAACATGTGTCCCCTCTTCTCCATGTCTCTTCTACATCAACATGTGTCCCCTCTTCTCCATGTCTCTTCTTCATCAACATGTGTCCCCTCTTCTTCATGTCTCTTCTACATCAACATGTGTCCCCTCTTCTTCATGTCTCTTCTACATCACCATGTGTCCCCTCTTCTTCATGTCTCTTCTACATCAACATGTGTCCCCTCTTCTCCATGTCTCCTCTACATCAACATGTGTCCCCTCTTCTTCATGTCTCTTCTACATCAACACGTGTCCCCTCTTCTCCATGTCTCTTCTACATCAACATGTGTCCCCTCTTCTTCATGTCTCTTCTACATCAACATGTGTCCCCTCTTCTCCATGTCTCTTCTACATCAACATGTGTCCCCTCTTCTTCATGTCTCTTCTACATCAACATGTGTCCCCTCTTCTCCATGTCTCTTCTACATCAACATGTGTCCCCTCTTCTTCATGTCTCATCTACATCAACGTGTGTCCCCTCTTCTTCATGTCTCTTCTACATCAACATGTGTCCCCTCTTCTCCATGTCTCTTCTACATCAACATGTGTCCCCTCTTCTTCATGTCTCTTCTACATCAACATGTGTCCCCTCTTCTCCATGTCTCTTCTACATCAACATGTGTCCCCTCTTCTTCATGTCTCTTCTACATCAACATGTGTCCCCTCTTCTCCATGTCTCTTCTACATCAACATGTGTCCCCTCTTCTTCATGTCTCTTCTACATCAACATGTGTCCCCTCTTCTCCATGTCTCTTCTACATCAACATGTGTCCCCTCTTCTTCATGTCTCTTCTACATCAACATGTGTCCCCTCTTCTTCATGTCTCTTCTACATCAACATGTGTCCCCTCTTCTCCATGTCTCTTCTACATCAACATGTGTCCCCTCTTCTTCATGTCTCTTCTACATCAACATGTGTCCCCTCTTCTTCATGTCTCTTCTACATCAACATGTGTCCCCTCTTCTTCATGTCTCTTCTACATCACCATGTGTCCCCTCTCCTTCATGTCTCTTCTACATCACCATGTGTCCCCTCTCCTTCATGTCTCTCTACATCAACATGTGTCCCCTCTTCATCAACATGTGTCCCCTCTTCTACATCAACATGTGTCCCCTCTTCTCCATGTCTCTTCTACATCAACATGTGTCCCCTCTTCTTCATGTCTCTTCTACATCAACATGTGTCCCCTCTTCCTCATGTCTCTTCTACATCAACATGTGTCCCCTCTTCTTCATGTCTCTTCTACATCAACATGTGTCCCCTCTTCTTCATGTCTCTTCTACATCAACATGTGTCCCCTCTTCTTCATGTCTCTTCTACATCAACATGTGTCCCCTCTTCTCCATGTCTCTTCTACATCAACATGTGTCCCCTCTTCTCCATGTCTCTCTACATCAACATGTGTCCCCTCTTCTCCATGTCTCTTCTACATCAACATGTGTCCCCTCTTCTCCATGTCTCTTCTACATCAACATGTGTCCCCTCTTCTTCATGTCTCTTCTACATCAACATGTGTCCCCTCTTCTTCGTGTGTGTGTGTGTGTGTGTGCGTGCGTGCAGCCCCCACCTGCAGCAGCGTCAGCTAAACATGTTCTTTAGTTTGGAGAGGAAGCCCCCCCCCTCCTCTTCTTCAGTCTGTGTGTGCCGCCGCTCCCCTGAGCTGCTGCTGCCCCCTGCTGGACACAAACGCACTCTGCATCACTCTCAACACAACTCTCCTGTTTCCACCGAGGGGTTAGTGTTTAGGGTCTATTGGAGGACGCCACACACACACACACACACACACACACACACACACACACACACACACACTGTCTGTGTGCGTGTGTGTTTGTATTCATGTGTGTCTGTGTGTGTGTGTGCATGTCTGTGTGTGTGTGCATGTCTGTGTGTGCATGTCTGTGTGTGTGTGTGTGTGTGTGTGTCTGTGTGTGTGTGTGTCTGTGTGTGTGTTTCTGACCTGTAGAGGGCTCCACTCCGTTCACCGTCCCCGGTACGTCCGTCTCTTCTTCAGCGTAACTGAGCAGCAGAGAGCGCTGCCTGCGCGTCAACTTCCTGCAGGGACAGGAAACAAAACCTTAACACTGACAGAGTGCATCATGGGGGATTGTTGCCATAACTATATAATATATACTAACTAAATATATATGCGAAATAAATAGCCAATGGGACCTCTCCACTTCCTGTTCCCTGGTCTCAGAGCCAATGGGATCTCTCCACTTCCTGTTCCCTAGTCTCAGAGCCAATGGGATCTCTCCACTTCCTGTTCCCTGGTCTCAGAGCCAATGGGATCTCTCCACTTCCTGTTCCCTAGTCTCAGAGCCAATGGGACCTCTCCACTTCCTGTTCCCTGGTCTCAGAGCCAATGGGATCTCTCCACTTCCTGTTCCCTGGTCTCAGAGCCAATGGGACCGGTGACGGTGATCACTGACTTCGGCACTCTGATCTTGATGTGCACGTAGTGGTCTCCGTAGCTGTAGCTGCTCATCCTGCGGATCCCTTTCCCCTGCAGCCGGATCACCTGATCTGCCTGGCAGCTGGCAGGAACCTGACACACACACACACACACACACACACACACACACACACACACACACACACACACACACACACACACACACACACACACACACACACACACACACACACACCACACACACACACACACACACACACACACACACACACACACACACACACACACACACACACACACACACACACACGAAGAAGAGAGGACACATGTTGATGTAGAAGAGACATGAAGAAGAGGGGACACATGTTGATGTAGAAGAGACATGAAGAAGAGGGGACACATGTTGATGTAGAAGAGACATGAAGAAGAGGGGACACATGTTGATGTAGAAGAGACATGAAGAAGAGGGGACACGTGTTGATGTAGAAGAGACATGGAGAAGAGGGGACACATGGTGATGTAGAAGAGACATGGAGAAGAGGGGACACATGTTGATGTAGAAGAGACATGGAGAAGAGGGGACACATGTTGATGTAGAAGAGACATGAGGAAGAGGGGACACATGCTGATGTAGAAGAGACATGAAGAAGAGGGGACACGTGTTGATGTAGAAGAGACATGAGGAAGAGGGGACACATGTTGATGTAGAAGAGACATGAAGAAGAGGGGACACGTGTTGATGTAGAAGAGACATGGAGAAGAGGGGACACATGTTGATGTAGAAGAGACATGAGGAAGAGGGGACACGTGTTGATGTAGAAGAGACATGAAGAAGAGGGGACACATGTTGATGTAGAAGAGACATGGAGAAGAGGGGACACATGTTGATGTAGAAGAGACATGAAGAAGAGGGGACACATGTTGATGTAGAAGAGACATGAAGGAGAGAGGACACATGTTGATGTAGAAGAGACATGAAGAAGAGGGGACACATGTTGATGTAGAAGAGACATGGAGAAGAGGGGACACATGTTGATGTAGAAGAGACATGGAGAAGAGGGGACACATGTTGATGTAGAAGAGACATGAAGAAGAGGGGACACATGTTGATGTAGAAGAGACATGAAGAAGAGGGGACACATGTTGATGTAGAAGAGGGGGACACATGTTGATGTAGAAGAGACATGGAGAAGAGGGGACACATGTTGATGTAGAAGAGACATGGAGAAGAGGGGACACATGTTGATGTAGAAGAGACATGAAGAAGAGGGGACACATGTTGATGTAGAAGAGACATGAAGAAGAGGGGACACATGTTGATGTAGAAGAGGGGACACATGTTGATGTAGAAGAGACATGGAGAAGAGGGGACACATGTTGATGTAGAAGAGACATGGAGAAGAGGGGACACATGTTGATGTAGAAGAGACATGAAGAAGAGGGGACACATGTTGATGTAGAAGAGACATGGAGAAGAGGGGACACATGTTGATGTAGAAGAGACATGGAGAAGAGGGGACACATGTTGATGTAGAAGAGACATGGAGAAGAGGGGACACATGTTGATGTAGAAGAGACATGGAGAAGAGGGGACACGTGTTGATGTAGAAGAGACATGAAGAAGAGGGGACACATGTTGATGTAGAAGAGACATGAAGAAGAGGGGACACATGTTGATGTAGAAGAGACATGGAGAAGAGGGGACACATGTTGATGTAGAAGAGACATGGAGAAGAGGGGACACATGTTGATGTAGAAGAGACATGAGGAAGAGGGGACACATGTTGATGTAGAAGAGACATGAAGAAGAGGGGACACATGTTGATGTATAAGAGACATGAAGGAGAGGGGACACATGTTGATGTGGAAGAGACATGGAGAAGAGGGGACACATGTTGATGTAGAAGAGACATGAAGAAGAGGGGACACATGTTGATGTATAAGAGACATGAAGGAGAGGGGACACATGTTGATGTAGAAGAGACATGAAGAAGAGGGGACACATGTTGATGTAGAAGAGACATGAGGAAGAGGGGACACATGTTGATGTAGAAGAGACATGAAGAAGAGGGGACACATGTTGATGTATAAGAGACATGAAGGAGAGGGGACACATGTTGATGTAGAAGAGACATGAAGAAGAGGGGACACATGTTGATGTAGAAGAGACATGAAGAAGAGGGGACACATGTTGATGTAGAAGAGACATGGAGAAGAGGGGACACGTGTTGATGTAGAAGAGACATGAAGAAGAGGGGACACATGTTGATGTAGAAGAGACATGAAGAAGAGGGGACACATGTTGATGTAGAAGAGACATGGAGAAGAGGGGACACATGTTGATGTAGAAGAGACATGGAGAAGAGGGGACACATGTTGATGTAGAAGAGACATGAAGAAGAGGGGACACATGTTGATGTAGAAGAGACATGGAGAAGAGGGGACACATGTTGATGTAGAAGAGACATGAAGAAGAGGGGACACATGTTGATGTGGAAGAGACATGGAGAAGAGGGGACACATGTTGAAGTAGAAGAGACATGAAGAAGAGGGGACACATGTTGAAGCAGAAGAGACATGAAGAAGAGGGGACACATGTTGAAGTAGAAGAGACATGAAGAAGAGGGGACACATGTTGATGTAGAAGAGACATGAAGAAGAG
>CM070480.1:1408379-1458075 GCA_036324585.1 Champsocephalus esox | reverse complement strand
AACTACACCATTACAATAAAAGAAAACTAAACCACACCAAGATAATAAACTCAAGATCACCCAAATAAAAACCGCACATAAACAATAATTCTATCAAAACACAACAAATCTATCAAACCTACCCCCACACCTAAGCCCAATCAATCTACACCAGCCCACAACATACTACCAACAAAAATACCAACTAAAACATCCAACAAAATCACACACGCCAACATACTAACAAAAAAACACACAACAACAAAATACCACAATCTAAAACAAACACTTTAAACCAACCCACACACAAAAAATCCCCCATACTAATCCAAACCACTATAACCACTAAATCTCAGCCGCCCTCCAAAAATACATACCTACCCACCCCCACGCAAAACAAAATCCTGCAATCACACACCACCAACACCCAGCTCCCCAACCAACAAAAACAAACTATTACAACATCACACACCAACCACACCCCATCTCCATGAACCTTCTACACAACCCACCACAACCCCTCAAAACCAATCACCTCCACAAACACATCCCACACACCCAACACCGCACACACACACCTCCCCCCACCCAACCACACACCCTCCAAACCCACCTCCGCCCACACCAACAACACAACCACACAATCACACTCAACAAAAGCACTCTACACACAATCATCTAACATCCCTCCCCCACAGAAACACAAAATCCCCACTACACTAAATAAAATCCCCCCCATACACCAAAACCACACACACCCAAAACACCCCCCCCCCCCACCCCACCCCCCCCACACCCACCACCCACCACCCACCACACCCCCCACCCCCCCCACACCAACCACCCCCACCCACCCACCCCCACCCCCCCCCCACCCCCCCCCCACCCCACCCCCCCACCCCACCCCCCCACCCCCCCCACACCCACCCCCCCACCCCCACCCCCCCACCACCCCACCACCCCCACCCCCCCCACCCCACCCCCCCCCACCACCCCCCCCCACCCCCCCCCCACCCCCCCCACCCCCCCCCACACCACCCCCCCACCCCCACCCCCCCACCCCACCACCCCCCCCACCCCCACCCCCCACCCCCCCACCCCCCCCACCCCCCACCCCCCCCCACCCACCCCCCCCACCCCCCCCACCCCCACCCCCCCCACCCCCCACCCCCACCACCCCCCCCACCCCCCCACCCCCCCACCCCCCCACCCCCCCCACCCCCCACCCCCCCCACCCCACACCCACCCACCCCCCCCCCACACCCCCCACCCCACCCCCCCACCACCCCCCCCCCACCCACCCCCCCACCCCCCCCCACACCACCACCCCACCCCCCCCCACCCCACACCCCCCCACCACCCCCCCACCCACCCACCCCCCCCCCACCCCCCCACCCCCCACCCCCCCCACCCCCCCACCCCCCACCACCCCCCACACCCCCACCCCCCCACCACCCCACCCCACCACCCCCCCCACACCACCCCCACCCCACACCCCCCACCCACCCCCCCCCACCCCCACACCCCCCCCACCCCCCCCCCACCCCCCCACCCCACCACCCCACCCCCCCCACACCCACCCCCCCCCCACCCACCACCCCCCCCACCCCCCCCACCACCCCCCCCCCACCCCCCCACCCCACCCACCCCCCCCACCCACCCCCCACCCCCCACCCACCCCCCCCCCACCACCACCCCCACCCCCCCACACACACCACCCACCCACACCCCCCACCCCCCCCACCCACACCCCCACCCCCCACCCCCCCACCCACCCCACCCCCCCCACCCCACCCCACCCACCCCCACCCCCCCCACCACCCCCCACCCCCCCACCCACCCCACCCCCCCCCCACCCCCCCACCCCCCACCCCACCCCCCCCACCCCCCCCACCCCACCCCCCCCCACCCCCCCCCACCCCCACCCCCACCCCCCCCCACCCCACCACCCCCCCCACACCCCCCCCCCACCCCCCACCCCCCCCCCACCCCCACCACACCCCCCCACACCCCCCCCCCACCCCCCCCACCCCCCCACACCCCCCCCCCACCCCCACCCCCCCACCCCCCCCCCACCCCCCCCCCACCCCCCCCCCACCCACCCACCCCCCCCCACCCACCCCCACCCACCCACCCCCCCACCCCACCCCCCCCCACCCCCCCACCCCCCCCCACCCCCCCCCACCCCCCACCCCCACCCCCCCACCCCCACACACACCCACCCCCACCCCCCCCCCACCCCCCACCCACCCCCCACCCCCCCCCACCCACCCCCCCACCCCCCCCCCACCCCCCACCCCCCCCACCCCCCACCCCCCACCCACCCCCCACCCCCCCCACCACCCCACCCCCCCCACCACCCCCCACCCCACACCCCCCCCCCACCCCCCCCCCACCCCCCCACCCCACCCCCCCACCCCCCCCCCACCCCACCCCCCCCACCCCCCCACCCCCACCCCACCCCCCCCCCACCCCCCCCACCCACCCCACACACACCCCCCCACCACCCCACCCCCCCCACCCCCCCCCCACCCCCCCACCCACCCCCCCACCCCACCCCCCCACCCCCCCCACCCACCCCCCCCCCACCCCACCCCCCCACACCCCCCCACACCACCCCCCCCACCCCACCCCCCCCCCACCCCCCCCCCACCCCCACCCCACCCCCCACCCCACCCCCCCACCCCCACCCCCCCCACCCACCCACCCCCACCCCCCCCCCACCCCCCCCCCACCCCCCCACCCCCCCCCACCCCCCCCCCACCCCCCCCCACCCCACCCCCCCCACACCCCCCCCCACCCCCACCCCACCCACCACCCACCCCCCCACCCACCCCCCCCCCACCCCACACCCCCCCCCCACCCCCCCCCCACCCCCCACCCCCCCACCCCCCCCCACCCCCCCCACCCCACCCCCCCACACCCCCCCCACCCCACCCCCCCCCCACCCCACCCCCCCCCCACCCCACCCCCCCCACCCCACCCACACCACCCCCCCCCCACCCCCACCCCCCCCCACCCCCCCCCCACCCCACCCCCCACCCCCACCCCCCCCCCACCCCACCCCCACCCCACACCCCACCCCCCCCCACCACCCCCACCCCCCCCACCACACCCCACCCCCCCCCCACCCCACCCCCCACCCCCCCCACCCCCCCACCCCCCCCCCACCCCACCCCCCCCCACCCCCCCACCCCCCCCCACCCCCACCCCCCCCACACCCCCCCCCCACCCCCCCCCCACCCCCCCCCACCACCCCCCCCCCACCCCCACCCACCCCCCCCCCACCCCCACCCCCCCCACCACCCCCCCCACACCCCCACCCCCCCCCCACCCCCCCCCCACACCCCCCCACCCCCCCCCCACACCCCCACCACCCCCCCCCCACACCCCCACCCCACCCCACCCCCCCCCCACCCCCCCCCACCCCCCACCCCCCCACCCCCACACCCCCCCCACCCCCCCCACCCCCACCCCCCCCCCACCCACCCCCCCACCACCCCCCCACCCACCCCCCACACACCCCCCCACCCCCCCCCCACCCCACCCCCC
Source organism: Champsocephalus esox (assembly GCA_036324585.1). NCBI lineage: Eukaryota > Metazoa > Chordata > Actinopteri > Perciformes > Channichthyidae > Champsocephalus > Champsocephalus esox. Next base: position 1,454,544 of record CM070480.1, on the reverse strand, counting down.
CCACCCCCCCACCCCCACCCCCCACCCCACCACCCCACCCCACCCCCCCCACACCCCCCCCACCCCACCCACCCCCCCACCCCCCCCCCACCCCCCACCCCCCCCACACCACCCCCCCCCCACCCCCCCACCCCCACCCCCCACCCCCCCCACCCCCCACCCCCCCCCCACCCCCCCCCACCCCCCACCCCACCCCCCCCACCCACCCCACACACACCCCCCCCCACCCCCCCCACCCCCCCACCCCCACCCACCCCCCCCACCCCCCCACCCCCCCACCCCCCCCACCCCCACCCCCCCCCCACCCCCCCCACCACCCACCCCCCCCACCCCCCCCCCACCACCCCCACCACCCCCCACCCCCACCCCCACACCCCCCACCCCCACCCCCCCCACCCCCCCCCCACCCCACACCCCACCCCCACCCCCCACCCCCCCCCCACCCACCCCACCCCCCCCACACCACCCCCACCCCCACCCCCCCCCCACCCCCCACCCACCCCCCCCCACACCCCCCCCCCACCCCCCCCACACACCCCCCCACCCCCCACCCCCCCCCACCCCCCCACCCCCACACCCCCCACCCCCCCCCCACCCACCCCCCCCACACCCCCCCCCCACCCCACCCCACCCCCACACACACCCCACCCCCACCCCCACCCCACCCCCCCCCACCCCCCCCCACACCCCCACACCACCCACCCCCCACCCCCCCACCCCCCCACCCCCACCCCCACCCCCCCCACCCCCCCCCACCCCCCACCCCCCCACCCACCCCCCCCACCCCCCCCCCACCCCACCCCCCCACCCCCCCCACCACCCCACCCCCCCCCACCCCACCACCCCCCCCCCACCCCCCACCCCCACCCCCCCACACCCCCCCCACCCCCCCCCACCCCCCCCCCACCCCCACCCCACCCCCACCCCCACCCCCCCCCACCCCCACCCCCCCACACCCCACCCCACACCCCCCCACACCCCACCCCCCCCCACCACACCCCCCCCCCACCCCCCCCCACCCCACCCCCCCACCCCCCCACCCACACACACCCCCCCCCACCACCCCCACCCCCCACACCCCCCACCCCCCCCCACCCCCCCCACACCCCCCCCACCCCCACCCCCCCCACACCCCCACCCACCCACCCCCACACACACACCCCCCCCACCCCCACACCCCCCCCACCCACCCCCCCACCCCCACCCCCCCCCCACCCACCCCCCCCCCACCCCCCACCCCCCCACCCCCCACCCCCCCCCCACACCACCCCCCCACCCCCCCCCCACCCCCCCCACACCCCCCACCCCCCCACCCACCCCCCCACACCACACCACACCCACCCACCCCCACCCCCACCCCACACACCCCCCCCACCCCCCCCCACCCCCACCACCCACCCACCCCCCCCACACCCCCAACCCACACACCCCCCACCCCCACCCACACCCCACACCACCCCACACCCCACACCCCCACCCCACCCCACCCCCCCCCCCCCCCCACACCCCCCCCCCCCAACCACACCCCCCCCACCCCACCCACCCAACCCCACCCCCACCCACACCCCCCCCACCACCCCCCACCCCCCCCCCCACCACACCCCCCCACCCCCCACACCCACCCCCACCCCCCCACACCCCCCACCCCCCACCCCCCACCCCACACCCACCCCCACCACACCCACCACCACCACCCCACCACCACCACCCCCCACACCCCCACACCCCACCCACCCACCCCCACACCCACACCACCCACCCCCCACCCCCACACCCACCCCCACACCCCCCCCACCACCCCACACCCCACCCCCACCCACCCACCCCCCCCCACCACCCACACCACCCCCCCACACACCCCCCACACCAACACCCCCACCACCCCCACACACCACCCCCACCCACACCCCCACACATACTGATATACACCTGGACATCAGCAGGAGAGGACTCTTTAAAGTAGACACACTACATACTGATATACACCTGAACATCAGCAGGAGAGGACTCTTTAAAGTAGAGACACTTCATACTGATATACACCTGAACATCAGCAGGAGAGGACTCTTTAAAGTAGAGACACTACGTACTGATATACACCTGAACATCAGCAGGAGAGGACTCTTTAAAGTAGAGACTACATACTGATATACACCTGAACATCAGCAGGAGAGGACTCTTTAAAGTAGAGACACTTCATACTGATATACACCTGAACATCAGCAGGAGAGGACTCTTTAAAGTAGACACTACATACTGATATACACCTGAACATCAGCAGGAGAGGACTCTTAAAAGTAGAGACACTACACACTGATATACACCTGAACATCAGCAGGAGAGGACTCTTTAAAGTAGAGACACTACATACTGATATACACCTGAACACCAGCAGGAGAGGACTCTTTAAAGTAGAGACACTTCATACTGATATACACCTGAACATCAGCAGGAGAGGACTCTTTAAAGTAGAGACACTACATACTGATATACACCTGAACATCAGCAGGAGAGGACTCTTTAAAGTAGAGACACTACATACTGATATACACCTGAACATCAGCAGGAGAGGACTCTTTAAAGTAGAGACACTACACACTGATATACACCTGAACATCAGCAGGAGAGGACTCTTTAAAGTAGAGACACTATATACTGATATACACCTGAACATCAGCAGGAGAGGACTCTTTAAAGTAGAGACACTACATACTGATATACACCTGAACATCAGCAGGAGAGGACTCTTTAAAGTAGAGACACTACATACTGATATACACCTGAACACCAGCAGGAGAGGACTCTTTAAAGTAGAGACACTTCATACTGATATACACCTGAACATCAGCAGGAGAGGACTCTTTAAAGTAGAGACACTACATACTGATATACACCTGAACATCAGCAGGAGAGGACTCTTTAAAGTAGAGACACTTCATAATGATATACACCTGAACATCAGCAGGAGAGGACTCTTTAAAGTAGAGACTACATACTGATATACACCTGAACATCAGCAGGAGAGGACTCTTTAAAGTAGAGACTACATACTGATATACACCTGAACATCAGCAGGAGAGGACTCTTTAAAGCAGGGGTGGGGAACCTCCGGCGAGACCATTTGATACGGCCCTCGAGGTAATTTATAAACACAAGAAAAAATAATAATAATGAAATCTAGACCGCAAAATAATTAAGCGAGTGCGTGTTTTTCCTGGCCAAGGTCAGGGTCCTTGAACACAACACGAGCCTAACAACGTGGTATATATCTCGTCTGACAGGGGTGTAGTGCTGACAATTGCAGTACGCATAAGGAGTTGTATGGCGCAGTTTTTGCTTGGCTGTGTCTTAGTTGTAAACCCAGGGCCGGTCCATGGCAAAGGCAGTATAGGCGAATGCTAAGGGCGCATCAACCTATCGGGGGCAGCGAACATTTTTATTTAAATGGAAAAAGAACATATTTTAAAAAGGTTTAGAGGTTTATGTGAAATTGTTCTTGTTGATAAGAAAAGGCTCTGGCTCCCATTGTACTTTTAGAGACTCTAGGAACAACCAACAACCCTGCATTCTTGGAACGCAATGCCCTAGTAGGCCAGTAGGGTATAATGAGTTCTTTAAGGTAAGATGGCGACTGCCCATTAAGGGCTTTGTAGGCGAGAAGAAGAATTTTAAATGCTATCCTGTGTTCTATAGGGAGCCAGTGTAAGGCAGCCAGAACAGGAGTCATGTGGTCCCTTTTCCTAACTCTGGTTAGTACACGAGCTGCAGCATTTTGAATCAGCTGAAGCCACTTGATTGACTTCTTGGTACTCCCTGATAGTAAAGAGTTACAATAATCCAGCCTGGAAGTAACAAATGCATGGACTAGTTTCTCTGCATCGCTTTGAGGCAAGATATGCCTGATTTTTGCAATGTTACGTAGATAGAAGTAGGCGGTCCTTGAAATTGATTTTATGTGGGCGTTAAAGGATAAATCCTGATCAAATATAACACCAAGATTCCTTATAGTCTCACTGGAGGCCAAATTAATGCCTTCCATAGTTAGTATATCTTTAGATAGTTTGTTTCGTAGATTCTTCGGGCCAAGTACAATAACTTCAGTTTTGGTCGTGTTTAACATCAAAAAGTTTAAGGTCAGTTTTTCAACACGTTCTCACTCCCAACCCGTCACATGTTGACGGTCGGTCTGGGCCCCCCCCCGTCACTCTATTACGCACAGGGTACCCCTTGAGAGTCCATTTTCAACGGGCAGGGTATCCCATAGACCTTCATAGACCTCCCATAGCGTTGATAATAGACGCCATGAGAACACTCCCCGACGGTCGGTTGTTATTGTCAATATTAATTTAATAATGATCTATTTTTTAATAGTCACACTCGATTTTGCTGATGTTCTTGTTGCCCCAGCTGGTTGACACCTCTTTGAGCAGAAACAAAGGCTACATTAACGTGTTAATCTATGTGTGTGGTTGTGGAATTAATGAACGTGCCGTTGTGCGATTGCGTTGCCAGGCAACTACAACCCTAATTATATTTTAAAACATTTTAGAAGGCCTCACGAAATACTTTATTGTAAATTAAAATCTAAATGTGAAGGGATGTGTGTAATGCGGTGATTGACATTATTCACCCACGGATCTATGGTTTGGGGTATTGTTCCGCACGGACATTTTAGTTAACCGTACTTCCTGTTGATGTGAAATACGAAAACATTTTTTAAATAAAATAATACTTTATTCCAAGTGTTCTTGCTTTTCTCTTTGGAGGTCATCACATAACGACATTGTAATACACGGTTCGGCTGCATTACATATTACACATCTGCCGTAGTTCTCTATTTATAGAGCCCTGCTGAGGAGACTTCTGGACAAACAGGAAGACCTGCCGCCAAAACTGAATATGTGACGTGGATCATAAATATATCAGCAATTAAACAAAATCTTCAATTTCTCTTCACACAATACGTCTCCTTGCAGTATCAACACTAAATCGGCTGACTTTTATATTTGATCCAATCGGTATATTGGTATATGTACACCATAATGGTGCACAGCTAATAGAAAGGGACACCTGGTGGTTAAAGCACGTTATTGAAATGTATTATTTAAATTATTATATATTAATAGGAGACACAGACAGACAAACTAATACGGCTTTATTTAAACATTAAAGAATACTTTAGGTTAAGGTCTTATTTTAAATAAGAAAAAGCTTTGGGGGTATAAATATTAAGCCTGACCAAGTACTAATATATTGCTTTCCTGCAATGTTAACTACTGTATGTTTCAGCACTTATTTTAACTGATATTATACATATGTAGTATACTCTTATAAGATGTATGTAGATAGTATATGAAATGTGCAGAATAGGACAGTTTAATGGTGGAGGTATACATATTGAAAGATGTCTTGTAATGCACTGTTGAGGAACCTGCGACCCAGGTTTTTCATCTCCGACCTTGTCATGTATTGAACATTCAATAAATAAAGAACACAGAATTGTTGAATATAAAACACAGAATTTGTGTGATTGTACTAAATGATTTACAAATAAACACCACTGCATATTTATAACTGTTAGACATGCTGACGTAACGTAAATGTTTCCAACTTGAGATCAATAAAGTATATCTTAAGCTGATCGATGGCTACTGCCAGATTTGCAAAATGTGCCTCTGAACCTTGACAAGTGCATGTTTCAGGCTCATCAATGAACAACAGGGGTCACAGACATAAGACCAGCTGTTAAATAAAGCTCTTCTGACCTTAGCTGGCATGTGTGTGTATATATTAATGCTGCCCATTATGGGCACAAGCAATTTTCACCCATTTATTAATTATATGTTTTAAATGTGAGTGTTTCCTGTCCCCTAAACCTCCAGGGATGTACACAGTTTAATACTGGCAACTTCTTATTATGGGAAATACGAAAACGTCTTTTAAAACTACAACTCCCAGCAGAGACGTGCCATAGATAGAGAGCATGTTGCGAAACAGAATAGCAAGCATGTGTAGTTCTGGGGACGGGGTGGGGGAGGGGGGGGGACGGGGTGGACCCGTTCAAATCCAGTTTTGGACAGTCTGCCGTGGTTCCATCAAAGTGCTGTTCGACGCTCGGCGTAACCCTCGGTGCACACTCAAACATCCAATCACAGAGCTTGAGGACTATCACGGGGTTTGTCAAGCGAAGCGGAGAGAATACTTACTTCCGGGTGTAAAATTCTCTAAAGCAAATGAGCTGCTCCAACCCTCGGTCCTGACGGACTCCAACTTGTGTTTATTAATCAAACAAATAAATAAACACAAGGATAATGATGTGTTATTGTTGAGTAAATAACAGTGTGGTTTAGAAAAGAATACAAATAGAAGGAAAAAACGATGAAACAATACAGATGTCAGTTTTCTGAGCCCCTACTCTCCCCATAACTGACAGCAACAAAAGTCCTACATAATTAAAATAAAGAAGTAAACACAAAGTGTGTCTTGATATTGAGTTAGAAAAAGGTTGATAACGCTGTGAGAATGGATCTGCGGACAGCATTTCTCCGCGATCCCAACTCCTCTATTACCAACGTTCAGGGAGCTCTTTGCAAGCCAATGGGACGCCCTGCCCGTTGAAAACTGACTCTCAAGGGGTACCTTGTCCGTAATAGAGTGACGGGTTCGGAGTGAGAACGTGTTGCGTTTTTAAGTCCTTAAGGCAGTCTTGAATTTTATTTAGATGATTAATTTCATCAGGCTTGATTGATAAATATAGTTGAGTATCATCCGCATAACAATGGAAATTTACAGAATAATATCCTTATAATATTGCCTAACGGAAGCATATATAATGTGAACAAAATAGGTCCGAACACTGAGCCCTGTGGCACTCCATGGCTAACTTTGGTTTGCGTTGAAGATTCATCGTTGACACGTAAAAACTGAGAGCGTTCAGATAGATAGACCTAAACCAGCCTAAAGCAGTTCCCTGTATGCCAACCAAGTGCTCTAGTCTTTGCAATAGGATATCATGGTCGATAGTATCACATGCAGCACTGAGATCGCGCAAAACAAGAATAGAGACAAGTCCTGAAGTGTTAATTAATTGGAAAACTTCCTTTAACAGCTTAGTTGTATAAATAAAAAATACTTTTTTCCACATTCTCAGAGTAAATTCAAATGAAATAACAGTTCCTAAGATTTCTCACATAAACACACAGAACGGGATGTTTCCTTAAAAACAGCAGAGACACAAACAATGATTTTTTAATTTTTGTTTATTGACTTTACATCATTGTCCTGAAAGTGTTGCAGCGCCCTGACGTACACGTCACGTCTGTGGTCAAGTTACTCAGTTTCACATGTCTAAAAGTAATGAAAAGCAAATGTATCATTAGTGTAAATATTTCTCTTATATTGACCCATAACACAAGGCACGTGGACACCTTTAGAGATACTGAGGAGCAATAACATTGCATAATCCATCTCGGATACTGGGCCCATGCGGCCATCGTCAAACAAAGACACACTGGAGGGCTTCTCTTTGTGCAGCGAGTGTGTTCTCATTACCGACACACACCTTTGTCGCCCTGCGTCTAGGTGCCAGGCGGATCCTGAGCAGATCGTTGTCTTGAAATGAATAATAGAGTGAAGACGGAGCGACAGTAAACTGCAGAGTCACACACAAATCATTCAGTTATGTCAACACATGTTCTCTCTTGTGACTTTGACAAATCACGTGGTCAGGCGGGCGAGTTTCTATTCTCCGCCACATATTGTTCAAGTTCTCCACACCCAGGACTCTTTATGAGTACCTCCGGGATTACTGCGTCACGAAGGGTCATTGGGGGAGGGGTGAGGGAGGCGCTCGTGAATTGTTGTTACGGAAACAGGGGTTTTAGGTTGCCATAAGGCTGTGTTGACGGTCTTATTAGGCTACATCCATAGAGAGAGAGAGAGAGAGAGAGAGAGAGAGAGAGAGAGAGAGAGAGGAGAGAGAGAGAGAGAGAGAGGAGAGGGAGAGGGAGAGAGAGAGAGAGAGAGAGAGAGAGAGGAGAGAGAGAGAGAGAGAGAGAGAGAGAGGAGAGAGAGAGAGAGAGAGGAGGAGAGAGGAGAGAGAGAGAGAGAGAGAGAGAGAGAGAGAGAGAGGAGGAGAGGCAGAGAGCGAGGCAGAGAGCGTGTGCAGCGGTCTGCTTGCGCACAGAGCAGTTTGTGAGAGAACCGGCTTGAGAGTCAATTTCTCTTCAAAACAGAATTGATCGCCAGCCTCCTCGTCCCTGCTGGGCTTACAGCTCGTTGGTAACTGATGTCTTCTAACGTGCTGCATCTGACGCTGAGCAGCCATACTCCTTTCATGAACCACTTCCTGATATCCATTGTTGCAGATAAATATAAATGATAATAGCCAAACTAACCTAGCGAGAGTAAAGTGACCGGCTGCTGTTGCCGCATCTCGCTCAAGACCCCACGCGACTCAACCCAGCGAAAGACCAGTCTCGCGCGCAGCCTTTCATTCAGAATTGTATAGCAAAATAAAAAAAATTATATTAAACTAATCTTTCAACATAGTTTAAAACAAAAATAAATATTAGAACAAAGCCCTACAAATAACAACAATAAACATAACCAGTGGCGGCTCCAGAGTGTTTGTGTTGGGTGATCTGTGGTGGGGGGACTCAAGTCAGTATTTGCAATGTAATGACGCTATATCGCCCCCTTGACAGTGAAACGCCACGCGGGAGGTTTAGATTCTTTCCCTGTCTCAATCTAAATGGAACTGTATGAAATAAAAAGGCACATTTGTCTTGTAGTAATTAAAAAGGGCGACCTGGAGCCGATCCTGCCACTTCCCCACAGGTGGAAGAGTTACCTGCTGAAAGCCCAACCCCTGCACAGACTTTTTGAAATACTAACGTAAAATACACATTCTGGTTCTCTCTTGCGAAGAAAAATAAATACATCTATTAAATGAATGCCATTTTAGTTTATTGTTACTTTGTTCTGAAAGCTTAACCTGCTGCTCCTCACAGCGAGAAGAGGGAAGAGGCTGTGAGTGACTTTACATCCCACACAGCTATCAATCATCAAACCGTCTAATTTCATTACGTGTTGATTTCTATCAACACGTAATGTTGTATCGATGTATATAGACTCTCTATATACATCGATACAACATTACGTGTCTATAATAGAGATGTACTACAGCAAAAGTATTCTCCGTCGGGACTTCCTGCAACAACACCACGTCGTTATCGTAATTCTGATTGGCCAGAAGACATTATCAATGATGTTCTATTGAGAAGACGATCACTACGTTTTCAAAACCGTTTCTAGTCTTCGGTATTTCCAGACAAGTGGCTGAAATCAATCTGACTAACTGCTGTCTGTGCAATTCTCGGCGCGAGTTGGCGGACTTTATTTTGCTAACTCTAACATCATTTTTCATGGTGGGGCAAAGCCATTTCTTGGTATGGCTGTAGCCTACCCCAGCCATACCCTGGCCACTGAACAAAACAATGAAAATGTTGTATTCAGCCCTGATTAAAACAGCGGGCACAAATCCTGGATGGGCGCCCATGATGCCGGGTCTGTCTCCGGCTGATGTTCAGGTGTATATCAGTATGTAGTGTCTCTACTTTAAAGAGTCCCTCCTGCTGATGTTCAGGTGTATATCAGTATGTAGTGTCTCTACTTTAAAGAGTCCTCTCCTGATGATGTTCAGGTGTATATCAGTATGTAGTGTCTCTACTTTAAAGAGTCCTCTCCTGCTGATGTTCAGGTGTATATCAGTATGTAGTGCCTCTACTTTAAAGAGTCCTCTCCTGCTGATGTTCAGGTGTATATCAGTATGTCGTGTCTCTACTTTAAAGAGTCCTCTCCTGCTGGTGTTCAGGTGTATATCAGTATGTAGTGTCTCTACTTTAAAGAGTCCTCTCCTGCTGGTGTTCAAGTGTATATCAGTATGTAGTGTCTCTACTTTAAAGAGTCCTCTCCTGCTGATGTTCAGGTGTATATCAGTATGTAGTGCCTCTACTTTAAAGAGTCCTCTCCTGCTGATGTTCAGGTGTATATCAGTATGTAGTGTCTCTACTTTAAAGAGTCCTCTCCTGCTGATGTTCAGGTGTATATCAGTATGTAGTGTCTCTACTTTAAAGAGTCCTCTCCTGCTGATGTTCAGGTGTATATCAGGATGTAGTGTCTCTACTTTAAAGAGTCCTCTCCTGCTGATGCTCAGGTGTATATCAGTATGTAGTGTCTCTACTTTAAAGAGTCCTTTCCTGCTGATGTCCAGGTGTATATCAGTATGTAGTGTCTCTACTTTAAAGAGTCCTTTCCTGCTGATGTCCAGGTGTATATCAGTATGTAGTGTCTCTACTTTAAAGAGTCCTCTCCTGCTGATGTTCAGGTGTATATCAGTATGTAGTGTCTCTACTTTAAAGAGTCCTCTCCTGCTGATGTTCATGTGTATATCAGTATGTAGTGTCTCTACTTTAAAGAGTCCTCTCCTGCTGATGTTCAGGTGCATATCAGTGTGTAGTGTCTCTACTTTAAAGAGTCCTCTCCTGCTGATGTTCAGGTGTATATCAGTATGTAGTGTCTCTACTTTAAAGAGTCCTCTCCTGCTGATGTGCAGGGCCTCTTTAACCCTCTTTAAATGACATAATGCAGAGTGCTCAGATATGAGTTAAAGTCCTGCACTCTTTAGGGAAAATGCACAATGGGTGCAAAATGTACTTAAAGTGCTCCTTATGCATATTGGCCAGTTGAATGTAACTGTAAGTACTGTACTGTAAGTAAATGTAGGTACTTTTTTAGTTTATCTTAGTATTTTATTTTCTGACTTAACTTCTACTGAATGTCAGAGGGAGATATTATTATGTTTACACTAGTACAGACATAACCTCAGATAAACTGAAAATGATACCAAGTACGTTAACTTTATCACGTCATTTAAAAAACAGTTTTACGTATTTGTGATAATAACTGAACATTAAACTATTCTGTAAAAACAGACACTTTTTGCATATTGAGTACTTTTGAATCTTTAAATACATGTTGCTGCCGATACTTGCATGCTTCCACTTGACATCAGGGCTTTTACGTGCTGTAAGTTCAGTCTGAGGTATTAGTAATTGTACTGAAGTAAAGGATCTGAGTACTTGTAGAACGTAGTGAAGCAGCATTAAGTCAAATACTCAAAGCAAAGTGGAGTACATGTACTGCAGTCCTGTCAGATTCAAACCAGAGCACCAGATACATACCCTGTAAACCAGGGGTGTCAAACTCAATTTCATCCCGGGCCACATCAGCATTATGGTGGCACTCAAAGGGCCGGTTGTAATTTATATAAATATACATATGTGAATATATAACATATATTAAATAATGTATTATATTACATTGTTGGCCCTGCATTGGATTATTATCAGTTCTGGTAATATCTTCCTGAATAACTCCGTCTGAAAGCAGAAGTCTAGGGCAAATCATTGAAAGCAAATATTCAACAATTACACCACTTGTATTGTATATTGTATTCTTTGCAAGCTCTCGCGGGCCACATAAAATGAGGTCGCGGGCCGGATTTGGCCCCCGGGCCTTGAGTTTGACACCCCTGCTGTAAACAGTGTATTCAAATAACCACAGACATGTGTGGCTCCGTAGTGTGCTGTCAGATATTCAAAATATGTGTATCTCATTTTGAAACGTAAACCATTAGAGGTGGGGCAGGTAAGGAACTGGACGGCCTGCCTGCCTGTCAGCCTTCCACCTGTGCACACACCTGTCTCGTGCCCTCATTGGTCATGTGTGCGTTCCAGTGTGTTGGGGGGAGGGGCAGATTTGTTCCGGCTGTGTATTTTCAGGTTCTAGCGCACTCGAGCCGGTTTCTCCAGAATGACCGACCCCCCTTTAAGTGCACACGCTTTGCCTGAAGGAAGCATCCAGACTGATGTGCTGCTGGCAGGTTTCAAAGAAGTCTAGGTACATTGAATCACGTGTACGGGCTTTATTTTGGCCTCAACTAAATTACAGTCACTTATTTCCTGCTATTGCTCTGTATGTTTATTATTACCTTTTGTTTTGTTACTTCCCATTGTAAAGCGTCCTTGGGTTTCGTGAAAGGCGCTATATAAATTGAAATTATTATTATTATTATTATTATTATTATTTCTCGTCGCTCCTCGTCATCAGTTCAAGAGGATTGTCAAACGTTAAAAGTAGAACATGGTTCCCTGACCTGCGTGAGAGCATCGAGTTCAGGGGATTGTCCAGGAAGTCAAAGCGTAGAGAAATGGAAAGGTAAACACATATTAAAGGGTCAGTCACCTCATGCCACTGAAGCGTCATCGAGCCGTGCAGACAGAGGACGGTCCCTCTCGTTCAGATATCCGCCTCTAACCCCTGAAGTAGGGTTTATGCTGAAATAAGGTCTGTGCTGAACACGAGCTGAAGACACTTTATCGTTTTGTCCTACCACATGAAGTACGTCAGGAAACACCCACTGGGGGACTTAAAAACGGCGGTTGCTAACAAGAGTCTAAATGAGACGACTGAACGTCACCACGCCCAACTGAGCCTCCTCTAGCTTAGCGTGGGGACGTTATAGTCTCTTTCTCATTTGAGTGAACTGACCCTTTAAAGCGTCAGACTTTTGCAACCCAACACTCAGGTCGTGTTCAGGCGTTGTTCATTCAAAACACACACACACACACACACACACACACACACAGGAAGAGCACCTTGCACATCCTATCTAACAACAGCTGGTTGGAGGAGCAGGGCCCTGGGGGGAACCAGCACCCAGGACAGAGGGTCCCTCAGTCCGGGGCCCCCCCCATGCAGACAGATTTAACGCCTCCACTTCTTGCTCTTCTTCTTCCTCCTCCTCTTCCTCCTCTCTGTTCGACACCCCCCTCCCCAGAGCCCCCAGCCCCAGCATGGACACCGCAGAGAGTCCGAAGTGTATCAGGGGGGAGTCGGAGAGGCCGAGGGGCCCCGTGCAGCCGAGGCGGCAGTAAGCGGAAAGAGGCGCCCCGAAGCCCCCCAAAAAGGCCCCGGGGAGGAGGAAATGGGCCCCGCTGAAAGGGGGCGCTTCACCCTGCTGTAGCCCCAGGAGTCCCACCCCCGGCCGGCACTTTGTGGCCCCTAGCCCCGGGGCCGCAAAGTGCCCGTGGGCCTTGATGTGCTTGCGCAGCGAGCTGGGGTCGGTGTAGCGCTTCAGGCAGCCGGACATCTTGCAGCCGTACGGTTTGTCCACATAGTGAGTCCGGGTGTGTTTGAAGCGGTCGCTGGAGTTGGAGTAGCGCTTGCTGCAGCCTTCATACGGACACATGTAGGGTTTCTCTCCTGGGGGGGGGACAGAGGGACACACAGAGACAGAGGACACACAGAGACAGAGGACACACAGAGTCAGGAACACTGGCTTTTACAACTTAAAGAGGACATCATCTGTCCAGGCTGAGGTCAGTATGTAGTGTCTATGCTCATGCTTTGATGTTCAAAACGCTCTTTATGTTTTACCAATAACACGCGGGGGACCGTTGGGGGGGCGCGGGGAACCGTTGGGGGGGTGCGGGGAACCGTTGGGGGGGGGTGCGGGGAACCGTTGGGGGGGGCGCGGGGAACCGTTGGGGGGGCGCGGGGAACCGTTGGGGGGGCGCGGGGAACCGTTGGGGGGGCGCGGGGAACCGTTGGGGGGTTCAGGGGGGGTTCCCCGCGCCCCCTGATATTGAAGGTGTTTTTTTTTAAAGTATTTAATTTAACTCTTTTAAACTCAGGCAGCACCTCAGGCAGCACCACCCAGGGGAAGTGACGAAGCCTCTTGAACCGTAATAACAGGGGAAATCCGACTCTTTGTTCCCTGTCAGCGACAGCGTGAGGAACGTCTGAGAGCGTGATCGTTATCGCGTGTTCAAACTGAAGCATCCTGTTCGAAGCAGGGAGGGGTGCGTGCACTGTGTTTACACTCCGTCTGTGGGAAGGTGTGTGAGACATGCTGCTATGAAAACTCTCACACACCCTTTGGAGCTGCAGACGTGTTCCATGTTCCCCCCTCAGGGTCATCGCCGTGTCTCTGTGCACGGACCCGAGCATGCTCCTCTGTGTGTGAACCTGCTGGTTGATACAACGCCTTCTGATTCGGAGTGTTTTACCAGTCAGCAAAAAGGCTTAAGACAAGGACTTTCCCTCAGGGGCAGGGCCGTGCACGTGAGGGCCGCTCACGTCAGGGGTGCTGGATCCCTCACCAGAAGACACAAAGCACAACATGCATCCTTTCATTGAGGTAGTAAAACTCTTGGGAGAGAACCCTTGTCGTAAGCCTTCTTGTTGACTGCCGACCGCATCGTGTTCCTTTCAAATGAATCTGTGGAGCGTTTGATGTTTGATCAAGTTGAGTTAGAGGGCGACTCTGATCAGGAGAACAGCTACACTTTAGGCCGCGGTTACACTGGCATTAGCATTATTAGCATTAGCCCCGTGCACCAACAGAGAGAGACTAGCTTATGGCAACACACAAGAAAACATGGGGCGGTGGAGATGAGGAGGTGTCGGCGCTAACCAGCAGCTTCTACAGCTCCGGGGACTCCGGGACTTCAGGCGGCAGTATACGCCGTGAAGTTGTTTGCGGCCTGCCAGTAAGGGACTTATTCCGGAGTGAACGCGATCTACTAGATAGTTCCAGGGACTAAAGAGTTCGGGGGGAACTGAGTGAGTGTGTGTGTGTGGTGTGTGTGTGTGTGTGTGTGTGTCACCTGTGTGTGTGTGTGTGTGTGTGTGTGTGTGTGTGTGTCACCTGTGTGTGAGCGGGTGTGTGTGTGTGTGTGTGTGTCACCTGTGTGTGAGCGGGTGTGTGTGTGTGTGTGTATGTGTGGTGTGTGTGTGTGTGTGTGTGTGTCACCTGTGTGTGAGTGGGGGTGTGTGTGTGTGTGTGTGTGTGTCACCTGTGTGTGTGTGTGTGTGTGTGTGTGTGTGTCTGTGTGTGTGTGTGTGTGTCACCTGTGTGTGTGTGTGTGTGTGTGTGTGTGCGTGCGTGCGTGCGTGCGTGCGTGTGTGTGCGTGCGTGCGTGCGTCACCTGTGTGTGAGCGGGTGTGTATCTTCAGGTTCTCCAGGCGTGAAAAGCTCTTGTTGCAGGTGGGACAGTGGTGCGGCTTCTCGTTGGTGTGTGTGCGGATATGAATCAGCATTTTATACCTGTGAATCATAAAACATCCATTAACTAACACACACACTCACACACACACACACACACACACACACACACACTTATTTTCTTGGCAAATGATCTGTATCAAATCAAATCACATTTTATTTGTAGAGCACATTTAAGCAGCTGATCAGCAGACCTTAAAGCTCTGGCTGGGGTGCAGCGCTGGAGGAGTTCAGCTACAGGCCGGAGCCAGCCCACTCAGGGCTTTAAATTCAAATAAAAGGAGTTTAAAATCAACTCTGAACCGGACGGGAAGCCAGTGTAGTGAGGCCAGAATTGTTTTGTGACCAGTCAGGAGACGTGCAGCTGCGTTCTGGACTAGCTGCAGGCGTCTAATTGATGCCTGGTCCATACCCACATACAGAACGTTGCAGTAGCGTTAATAACCCTTTCCAGGTCTTTAAAAGATAAATAGGACTTGGTTTCGGCCAAGAGTCGTATTTGAAAAAAGCAGGATTTGACTACGGTGCTGACCTGCTTGTCGAATTTAAAAGTGCTATTGAAGGTCACTCCAAGGTTCGTGACAGAGGGGAGGATGCTTTTACTTAGGGAGCCCAGAATATCAACCGGAGAGGCCGGAGGTCGGGGTCTAAAAAAGATTGCCTCGGTCTTGCTCTCTTTGAGGGTGAGGAAGTTTTTGCTCAGCCAGGATTTTAACTCTGTTAAGCAGTCCATCAACTGCTGTAGTGAGTTGACATTCGCTTTGAGAGGCAGATAGGTCTGTACATCGTCCGCGTAGCAGTGGAAGGGGCAGTATGTACAGGAAAAAGAGGATGGGGCCCAGGATAGAGCCTTGGGGGACCCCACAGGTAAGAGGGGCTTTAGCAGAGGAGAAGGCACCTCGCTGCACTGAGAAGCTACGGTCTGTCAGGTCGGACCTGAACCATGCAAGAGCAGAGCCTGTGATGCCAGCGGACTGTTCGAGCCGTGACAACAGGATGCTATGGTCCACAGTATTGTAGGATTGTATTTACATGAGCTATGCAAACAAAGAGACAGGAGCGCTGACACCTTTGGCTTCTGTGGTATTGTAAATGCTTTTTGTTACACTTAAGGCCGTAACAAGCATAAAGAACACAAACAGGTGTCTGTCCGAGTCCGGTTGTAAAATTCAAATCAAGAGAACATCTGCATGAAGCCTGTGACGCTAAACAAGCTAAAGAAAGGCCAGCTGAGAGATGCAGGCAAACTGCAGCAAGAGGAACAGACGTTACGCTTCGCCTGTCTTTGCTGTCTTATGCAATATGAGACATATTGCATACGGTGGCCGACAAACACGCTGCAGCTGGGAGCCCAGGGGACACTAAAGAGTGACGCACACAGCTGGGAGAACAGGGGACACTAAAGAGTGACGCACACAGCTGAGAGAACAGGGGACACTAAAGAGTGACGCACACAGCTGGGAGAACAGGGGACACTAAAGAGTGACGCACACAGCTGGGAGAACAGGGAACACTAAAGAGTGACGCACACAGCTGGGAGACCAGGGGACACTAAAGAGTGACGCACACAGCTGGGAGAACAGGGGACACTAAAGAGTGACGCACACAGCTGGGAGACCAGGGGACACTAAAGAGTGACGCACACAGCTGGGAGACCAGGGGACACTAAAGAGTGATGCACACAGCTGGGAGACCAGGGGACACTAAAGAGTGACGCACACAGCTGGGAGTCCAGGGGACACTAAAGAGTGACGCATACAGCTGGGAGACCAAGGGACACTAAAGAGTGACGCACACAGCTGGGAGACCAGGGGACACTAAAGAGTGACGCACACAGCTGGGAGACCAGGGGACACTAAAGAGTGACGCACACAGCTGGGAGACCAGGGGACACTAAAGAGTGACGCACACAGCTGGGAGAACAGGGGACACTAAAGAGTGACGCACACAGCTGGGAGACCAGGGGACACTAAAGAGTGACGCACACAGCTGGGAGACCAGGGGACACTAAAGAGTGACGCACACAGCTGGAAGACCAGGGGACACTAAAGAGTGACGCACACAGCTGGGAGACCAGGGGATACTAAAGAGTGACCCACACAGCTGGGAGACCAGGGGACACTAAAGAGTAACGCACACAGCTGGGAGACCAGGGGACACTAAAGAGTGACGCACACAGCTGGAAGACCAGGGGACACTACAGAGTGATGCACACAGCTGGGAGACCAGGGGACACTAAAGAGTGACGCACACAGCTGGGAGACCAGGGGACACTAAAGAGTGACGCACACAGCTGGGAGACCAGGGGACACTAAAGAGTGACGCACACAGCTGGAGACCAGGGGACACTAAAGAGTGAAGCACACAGCTGGGAGACCAGGGGACACTAAAGAGTGACGCACACAGCTGGGAGACCAGGGGATACTAAAGAGTGACGCACACAGCTGGGAGACCAGGGTACACTAAAGAGTGACGCACACAGCTGGGAGACCAGGGGACACTAAAGATTGACGCACACAGCTGGGAGACCAGGGAACACTAAAGAGTGACGCACATAGCTGGGAGACCAGGGGACACTAAAGGATGACGCATACAGCTGGGAGACCAGGGGACACAAAAGAGTGACGCACACAGCTGGAGACCAGGGGACACTAAAGAGTGACGGAGACCAGGGAATACTAAAGAGTGACGTACACAGCTGGGAGACCAGGGGACACTAAAGAGTGACGCACACAGCTGGGAGACCAGGGGACACTAAGGATTGACGCACACAGCTGGGAGACCAGGGAACACTAAAGAGTGACGCACACAGCTGGACACCAGGGGACACTAAAGAGTGACGCACACAGCTGGGAGACCAGGGGACACTAAAGAGTGACGCACACAACTGGGAGACCAGGAGACACTAAAGAGTGACGCACACAGCTGGGAGACCAGGAGACACTAAAGAGTGACGCACACAGCTGGGAGACCAGGGGACACTAAAGAGTGACGCACACAGCTGGACACCAGGGGACACTAAAGAGTGACGCACACAGCTGGGAGACCAGGGGACACTAAAGAGTGACGCACACAGCTGGACACCAGGGGACACTAAAGAGTGACGCACACAGCTGGGAGACCAGGGGACACTAAAGAGTGACGCACACAGCTGGACACCAGGGGACACTAAAGAGTGAGGCACACAGCTGGGAGACCAGGGGACACTAAAGAGTGACGCACACAGCTGGGAGACCAGGGGACACTAAAGAGTGACGCACACAGCTGGGAGACCAGGGGACACTAAAGAGTGACGCACACAGCTGGGAGACCAGGGGACTCTAAAGAGTGACGCACACAGCTGGGAGACCAGGGGACACTAAAGAGTGACGCACACAGCTGGAGACCAGGGGACACTAAAGAGTGACGCACGCAGCTGGGAGACCAGGGGACACTAAAGAGTGACGCACGCAGCTGGGAGACCAGAGGACACTAAAGAGTGACGCACACAGCTGGAGACCAGGGGATACTAAAGAGTGACGCACACAGCTGGGAGACCAGGGGACACTAAAGAGTGACGCACACAGATGGGAGACCAGTGGACACTAAAGATTGACGCACACAGCTGGGAGACCAGGGAACACTAAAGAGTGACGCACACAGCTGGGAGACCAGGGGACACTAAAGAGTGATGCATACAGCTGGGAGACCAGGGGACACTAAAGAGTGACACACACAGCTGGGAGACCAGGGGACACTGAAGAGTGACGCACACAGCTGGGAGACCAGGGGACACTAAAGAGTGACGCACACAGCTGGGAGACCAGGGGACACTAAAGAGTGACGCAGGGGATACTAAAGAGTGACGCACACAGCTGGGAGACCAGGGGACACTAAAGAGTGACGCACACAGCTGGGAGACCAGGGGACACTAAAGATTGACGCACACAGCTGGGAGACCAGGGAACACTAAAGAGTGACGCACACAGCTGGACACCAGGGGACACTAAAGAGTGACGCACACAGCTGGGAGACCAGGGGACACTAAAGAGTGACGCACACAGCTGGGAGACCAGGGGACACTAAAGAGTGAAGCACACAGCTGGGAGACCAGGGGACACTAAAGAGTGACGCACACAGCTGGGAGACCAGGGGACTCTAAAGAGTGACGCACACAGCTGGGAGACCAGGGGACACTAAAGAGTGACGCACACAGCTGGAGACCAGGGGACACTAAAGAGTGACGCACGCAGCTGGGAGACCAGGGGACACTAAAGAGTGACGCACGCAGCTGGGAGACCAGAGGACACTAAAGAGTGACGCACACAGCTGGAGACCAGGGGATACTAAAGAGTGACGCACACAGCTGGGAGACCAGGGGACACTAAAGAGTGACGCACACAGCTGGGAGACCAGTGGACACTAAAGATTGACGCACACAGCTGGGAGACCAGGGAACACTAAAGAGTGACGCACACAGCTGGGAGACCAGGGGACACTAAAGAGTGATGCATACAGCTGGGAGACCAGGGGACACTAAAGAGTGACACACACAGCTGGGAGACCAGGGGACACTAAAGAGTGACGCACACAGCTGGGAGACCAGGGGACACTAAAGAGTGACGCACACAGCTGGGAGACCAGGGGACACTAAAGAGTGACGCAGGGGATACTAAAGAGTGACGCACACAGCTGGGAGACCAGGGGACACTAAAGAGTGACGCACACAGCTGGGAGACCAGGGGACACTAAAGATTGACGCACACAGCTGGGAGACCAGGGAACACTAAAGAGTGACGCACACAGCTGGACACCAGGGGACACTAAAGAGTGACGCACACAGCTGGGAGACCAGGGGACACTAAAGAGTGACGCACACAGCTGGGAGACCAGGAGACACTAAAGAGTGACGCACACAGCTGGGAGACCAGGAGACACTAAAGAGTGACGCACACAGCTGGGAGACCAGGGGACACTAAAGGGTGACGCACACAGCTGGACACCAGGGGACACTAAAGAGTGATGCACAAAACTGGGAGACCAGGGGACACTAAAGAGTGACGCACAAAACTGGGAGACCAGGGGACACTAAAGAGTGACGCACACAGCTGGAAGACCAGGGGACACTAAAGAGTGACGCACACAGCTGGAGACCAGGGGACACTAAAGAGTGACGCACACAGCTGGAGACCAGGGGACACTAAAGAGTGACGCACCGTCACAGTTCTCTACGTGTTCCTTGTTCCTGTCCTTCTGTACCGTTTTTATTTTCTGAATTGTAGGTTGTCCCGGTGCTTTGAGAGGCGCCTTTAATTATTGTTTGCCACACTCCCTGGTAGTGTGTGTGGTTTACTGACAACATGAGCGCTGTGTGAAGACAGAGCGGATGTTTGCACGGTGTGTGTGAGGTGTGTGTGTGTTCACCTGGCGTTGAAGCCCCTCCCATTACGCTGGCAGCCCTCCCACTGGCAGCAGTACCCACAATCCTTTTCAGGTTTCACGTGGAAGTCGTTGATGTGGTCGACGAGCTCCTGCAGCGAGGCGAACAGCCGGCGGCACTGAAGAGACGGGGTCACGTGAGCAACCCTCTGTGGGGGGAAATAATAAACCTACAGATACCCCCACGAAACCCCCCCCTTCATTACCGACGTCATCACCATTAGTTTATATCACAAGTTTTATGTTTTAGTTTGAAAGTGAGGCGTTATCTAAATATGTGAATGGAAGGAATCCAAGGGAAGTCGAGTATCTCAAATATCTGGATAGAAATACTGTTCAAATAAAGTCTTAATGTCAGATACAAATCTCTTCTTGCATTTCTGCCTCTAAAGAAATGCATTGTAGAATTAATTTAAATTAAAACACACAGTGAGATTGCACTTTAGAATAAATGTGTGGAAGGATTTTAAAGTACTTTGTATTTGTATGTTTAGTCTTGTTGTCATCGCCTCTCTTCCTGTTCCTTTACTGTTTTGTCTCTTTGTGTTTGAATGTCTCTCAGGTCTGAAAGTAGTGGTTGGCGCCACCTGGTGGTCAGAGCTAGAGTTACAGTTCACTTAGCTAATTAACATTAATAATCTTTACAAAGAAAATATAAAATAAATATTTATAATTATAGTTTTAATGTCCAAAGAAATATAATAATAATATTTAGTTAAATAAATATATTTGTAAAAGCATATTAAAGGAAAGTGAGACACACGCAAGCCTCTCATCTTAGGTTTAAAAAAATAATATCAAACAGAAATATAATGTAATATAACATAATAAAGTCTAATATAACATTATATAATATAACATAATATGAAATAATTGAATGAATGTATGTACTACCTTCCTCCACCTGCAGGTGAGCTGAGGGTCCGCAGATGTTTCTGGAAGCTTCTCTCCGATTGGCTCTCTGATTGGCTCTCTGATTGGCTCTCTGATTGGCTCTCTGATTGGCTCTCTGATTGGCTCTCTGATTGGCTCTCTGATTGGCTCTCTGATTGGCCCCCTGAGCACCGAGGAGGGGAAGCTGAACTGGGGTGCGTTCCCAACGGGGAGGAAGAAGGGGAACGCTGCCCCCTCCTGCACCACAGAAGAAGAGAAGGATATATTACTGTCAGGGGAACAGCTGTTACTGGATACCTCTGATACATATACCACCAACACTAAGAACAGATATAAGATAAACAGCAGGGTACAGTTTGGTGTACTATAAATATATAAATATGCATAAGAATTTATAAACTATATGAGTATTATTAACAGGATGGTAAAGTGTGTAAAACACAGAGGGGAAGAAGTACTCAGATCTTGTACTGAGTAAAAGTAGAAGTACTCAGATCTTGTTCTTCAGTAAAAGTAGAAGTACTCAGATCTTGTACTTGAGTAAAAGTAGAAGTACTCAGATCTTATACTTGAGTACAAGTAGAAGTACTCAGATCTTATACTTGAGTAAAAGTAGAAGTACTCAGATCTTGTAGTAAAAGTATAAGTACTCAGATCTGGTACTTGAGTAAAAGTAGAAGTACTCAGATCTTGTACTTGAGTAGAAGTAGAAGTACTCAGATCTGTACTTGAGTACAAGTAGAAGTACTCAGATCTTATACTTGAGTAAAAGTAGAAGTACTCAGATCTTGTAGTAAAAGTATAAGTACTCAGATCTGGTACTTGAGTAAAAGTAGAAGTACTCAGATCTTGTACTTGAGTAAAAGTAGAAGTACTCAGATCGTGTACTTGAGTAGAAGTAGAAGTACTCAGATCTTGTACTTGAGTAAAAGTAGAAGTACTCAGATCGTGTACTTGAGTAGAAGTAGAAGTACTCAGATCGTGTACTTGAGTAGAAGTAGAAGTACTCAGATCGTGTACTTGAGTAGAAGTAGAAGTACTCAGATCTTGTACTTGAGTAAAAGTAGAAGTACTCAGATCGTGTACTTGAGTAGAAGTAGAAGTACTCAGATCGTGTACTTGAGTAGAAGTAGAAGTACTCAGATCGTGTACTTGAGTAGAAGTAGAAGTACTCAGTCTGGTACTTGAGTAGAAGTAGAAGTACTCAGATCGTGTACTTGAGTAGAAGTAGAAGTACTCAGATCGTGTACTTGAGTAGAAGTAGAAGTACTCAGGTCTGGTACTTGAGTAGAAGTAGAAGTACTCAGATCGTGTACTTGAGTAAAAGTAGAAGTACTCAGATCGTGTACTTGAGTAGAAGTAGAAGTACTCAGATCGTGTACTTGAGTAAAAGTAGAAGTACTCAGATCGTGTACTTGAGTAGAAGTAGAAGTACTCAGATCGTGTACTTGAGTAAAAGTAGAAGTACTCAGATCGTGTACTTGAGTAGAAGTAGAAGTACTCAGGTCTGGTACTTGAGTAGAAGTAGAAGTACTCAGATCGTGTACTTGAGTAGAAGTAGAAGTACTCAGGTCTGGTACTTGAGTAGAAGTAGAAGTACTCAGATCGTGTACTTGAGTAGAAGTAGAAGTACTCAGATCGTGTACTTGAGTAGAAGTAGAAGTACTCAGGTCTGGTACTTGAGTAGAAGTAGAAGTACTCAGATCGTGTACTTGAGTAAAAGTAGAAGTACTCAGATCGTGTACTTGAGTAGAAGTAGAAGTACTCAGATCGTGTACTTGAGTAAAAGTAGAAGTACTCAGATCGTGTACTTGAGTAGAAGTAGAAGTACTCAGATCGTGTACTTGAGTAGAAGTAGAAGTACTCAGGTCTGGTACTTGAGTAGAAGTAGAAGTACTCAGATCGTGTACTTGAGTAGAAGTAGAAGTACTCAGGTCGTGTACTTGAGTAGAAGTAGAAGTACTCAGGTCGTGTACTTGTTTGTTCACTGTGCTATCAGGGGCCGGTGTGTAGGAGCGATAATGCTCGTTCTGCCCTTGTTATTATTTATATTATTATCTTCATTTCTCTTTGCATCATTGTTAATTCTTATTGTTTATCACTCCCGGTCACGTGGGTGTGGCTTATTGGTGTTCCGTCACCGGTTGGATGCCGGGTTTGGGATATGACGTAGAGGAGAGGGCACAGGCGGCGCGTGAGGCTCGGGTTTGGGAAGGCTAACTTCTTTTACCTGACGCTGCCCGCCTCCGAAAAGAGATCAGTGAAAGCACCGCCTGCTGACCAATCAGAGCTCAGTGGGCGGAGTTTAAATCTCTCAAGTCTTATCACAGGAGAAAGGAAATCCAGTTCAAACTGCCGTGTGCAGAGAAGACGCCGACGTGTCGCACTCACCATTCATATCACACTGATATCAGATCAGATCAGATCACATCACAATCAGAGGTCGCGTTAACCCAATATTTTCTCAACCCAATATGTGAACTGCCCCCCCCCCGTTGCCAGTTCACGAGCATGCTTCCTCCCCCCCCCGTTGCCAGTTCACGAGCATGCTTCCTCCCCCCCGTTGCCAGTTCACGAGCATGCTTCCTCCCCCCCCCCGTTGCCAGTTCACGAGCATGCTTCCTCCCCCCCCCCGTTGCCAGTTCACGAGCATGCTTCCTCCCCCCCCCCGTTGGCAGTTCACGAGCATGCTTCCTCCCCCCCAGAGTTGACAGTTCACGAGCATGCTTCCTCCCCCCCCCGTTGGCAGTTTACGAGCATGCTTCCTCCCCCCCAGAGTTGACAGTTCACGAGCATGCTTCCTCCCCCCCCCGTTGGCAGTTCACGAGCATGCTTCCTCCCCCCCGTTGCCAGTTCACGAGCATGCTTCCTCCCCCCCCCGTTGGCAGTTCACGAGCATGCTTCCTCCCCCCCGTTGCCAGTTCATGAGCATGCTTCCTCCCCCCCGTTGCCAGTTCACGAGCATGCTTCCTCCCCCCCCCGTTGCCAGTTTACGAGCATGCTTCCTCCCCCCCAGAGTTGACAGTTCACGAGCATGCTTCCTCCCCCCCCCGTTGGCAGTTTACGAGCATGCTTCCTCCCCCCCCCGTTGGCAGTTTACGAGCATGCTTCCTCCCCCCCCAGAGTTGACAGTTCACGAGCATGCTTCCTCCCCCCCAGAGTTGCCAGTTCACGAGCATGCTTCCTCCCCCCCAGAGTTGACAGTTCACGAGCATGCTTCCTCCCCCCCCCGTTGCCAGTTCACGAGCATGCTTCCTCCCCCCCAGAGTTGACAGTTCACGAGCATGCTTCCTCCCCCCCCCCGTTGCCAGTTCATGAGCATGCTTCCTCCCCCCCCCGTTGACAGTTCACGAGCATGCTTCCTCCCCCCCCAGAGTTGCCAGTTCACGAGCATGCTTCCTCCCCCCCAGAGTTGACAGTTCACGAGCATGCTTCCTCCCCCCCCGCTGCCAGTTCACGAGCATGCTTCCTCCCCCCCAGAGTTGACAGTTCACGAGCATGCTTCCTCCCCCCCGTTGACAGTTCACGAGCATGCTTCCTGCCCCCCAGAGTTGACAGTTCACGAGCATGCTTCCTCCCCCCCCCGTTGCCAGTTCATGAGCATGCTTCCTCCCCCCCAGAGTTGACAGTTCACGAGCATGCTTCCTCCCCCCCAGAGTTGACAGTTCACGAGCATGCTTCCTCCCCCCCCCGTTGCCAGTTCATGAGCATGCTTCCTCCCCCCTCAGAGTTGACAGTTCACGAGCATGCTTCCTCCCCCCCAGAGTTGCCAGTTCACGAGCATGCTTCCTCCCCCCCAGAGTTGTGTAAAGGCCGACGGGTAATTCAGGATTTTGACGGAAGTTCTACGATCCTGTCCGTCAAAATGACGGGCAGCGAAAAAGTGTAGCGCAACTGTTACAGGGTGGTTTAGGCTAGGCTGCAGCTCCACCCTGTGGCCGCATTGTGCCTGTGTTATATATATATATATCTATCTTTATATATATATATATATATATATAGATAGATAGATAGATCTGCCTCACGTGAAGATACCTCAGCTGTATGATTACCTGCTCGATGTGAACACACGGCGTTGAGACACAGCCTGACTCGCCTAGTTTATTAATGCACATACATCTACAAACAGCAACCTCTGAGTCCCTGAGCGTGTCTGGCCGTGCAGCTCTCAGCGTCACAGACTGGATGAGAAGCATTATTTTAACAACACGTTGAGTTGAGGAAACTCTTGAGTCAGATGTAACGGAAGTCACATCGTGTCTTAGAGGGGCCGTGACATCATGAACCTGTTACGCTTTCAAACACTCGTAGTTTATTATTTATTTTTAATTATTTCTTTATCCCCATATTCTCCGTGCAGCAGCTCTGTGGCTCGTATCCTGGAGTATATGTTTAAGTCGTGGATGTTTAAAGTTCATATTTACTTTTCATGAATGAAGTATGACGCTGCGCTGTCAGTACACTTGTCCCTGTTCGTGATTGGTCAAATGTTGCTAACCCCGCCCCTTTCACGTGAACGCGCTCTCAGCTGGAGAGAAACCCTTGATTTACCGAGTTGATAACCGGCGTCGTGGGACCGCTTAGCGAGATCTCGTTTGTTAGGGTTAGTGAAGATAACTCAAAGATATCCAGGGTCTGTGGAACTGGCTTCGTAGCACACAGGGCACAGGTGGCGAGCAGCGCTGACGTCAAAGACACAAACATTAGACATTATATTTTTTATTTTACCAGGATGATATTCAGTGACACAAATATTTGGGAAGGCTAAGCTTCCCTAGCCTACAGGACCCGCCGCCCCTGGGAGAGGGTGAATTGCTCTTTCTGTTGGACTACAAACATCCTGGGGGAGGAAGCATGCTCGTGAACGTCCGCAAGCATCGCGGCCGCTCTAGTCAATGGGTGCTATTCCACCAGACGCGCTGCGTTACGGCTCAGAGGCGTCCCAGAAGCCGTAAGGTAATGTCGGGCAGGAAGTGGAACTCTGACAGCATCCGACCCACCCCCCAAAACCGGTTCCTTCTCCTCCCCCATCCCTCCTCTGTAGTCTTTCCAGTAGGAGAATAAAGGCCAGCGTTGTACAGGTTTAATTATATAGAATAGTTAGGATGATGAATACAGCAACCCATCTTTGATTCATGTTTTTAACTGGACTAAACTTGTAGACCCAAATAAATAAAATCAAATAAGAACTCATTCTCAAAAAAGATAAACGCCATTCTTAAAATGTAAAACGAAAAAAGCGATCATGAAAATGTTTCCAATAAATGAATAAAACATGTTGTGCCCACGTTGTTGGTCAGATGTATCTCATGTTTGAAACTAAATGAAACGTGAATTGAAACAAAACACGGTATGAACTGAGGAGAGAGTCCCGTGAGGTTCATGTGTTTTCTTCACTCTGCTGGGAAACGGCTCTCATGTCAAGAAGCATCAGATCAGTGCATGCGCTGCCTCGTCCAATCAGTGAGCGATACACAGTAAGGGGGCGGGGCGAGTGCCTGAGGATTTCATCGGAGGATGGTCTGGTGGTTCCTCGGTTATAGCTCCTAGGTCCTCCGGCAGAAATAAGAGCCATGGGACGCTACTCGAGATGGCGCAGACAAATCAACTTCCGAGTGAGACCGAGACTGAGGAGCGAGGACATGAAAAGAATCTACCTGAGAAGGACCCATACACTCCACATTAAGTCAACGGATGTGGCTGTTTTGTTGTTGTCTCACCTGAGAGAAGAGGTGAGGCCGGGGACTGCTGTGGGGGGAGGAGGGGGGGGCGAGGCGGAGGTCCACGGCTGGAGGACTGCAGCAGGGTCCTTCCTGAGGCGAGAACTGCGACTCTGCATGGAGAATAAAATGTTTGTTTGATTATATTCTCTATATCGTGCACTCCTGTTCCCCTGTGGAGCCCCGCCCCTTTCCACGCTTTCTGTTCAAACCTCTTTTTTAAAAGCATTTCGATATTTTCTGAAAAAGTCATAATTCTGAGAATTTAGGAAGGAATATGAATTTTGAGATTTTCAGAAAATAATCACATTTCGAGATTTTCACTTCAGAGTAACTCTCAGAGAAGAACCAGAACATATGAGACTGCAGACTGAAGACCACGAGGACACTTCAGAGTAACTCTCAGTGAAGAACCAGAACATATGAGACTGCAGACTGAAGACCACGAGGACACTTCAGAGTAACTCTCAGTGAAGAACCAGAACATATGAGACTGCAGACTGAAGACCACGAGGACACTTCAGAGTAACTCTCAGAGAAGAACCAGAACATGTGAGACTGCAGACTGAAGACCACGAGGACACTTCAGAGTAACTCTCAAGACAGAAGAACCAGAACATATGAGACTGCAGACTGAAGACCATGAGGACACTTCAGAGTAACTCTCAGAGAAGAACCAGAACATGTGAGACGGCAGACTGAAGACCACGAGGACACTTCAGAGTAACTCTCAGAGAAGAACCAGAACATATGAGACTGCAGACTGAAGACCATGAGGACACTTCAGAGTAACTCTCAGAGAAGAACCAGAACATATGAGACTGCAGACTGAAGACCACGAGGACACTTCAGAGTAACTCTCAGAGAAGAACCAGAACATATGAGACTGCAGACTGAAGACCACGAGGATACTTCAGAGTAACTCTCAGTGAAGAACCAGAACATATGAGACTGCAGACTGAAGACCACGAGGACACTTCAGAGTAACTCTCAGTGAAGAACCAGAACATGTGAGACTGCAGACTGAAGACCATGAGGACACTTCAGAGTAACTCTCAGAGAAGAACCAGAACATGTGAGACTGCAGACTGAAGACCACGAGGACACTTCAGAGTAACTCTCAGAGAAGAACCAGAACATATGAGACTGCAGACTGAAGACCATGAGGACACTTCAGAGTAACTCTCAGAGACAGAAGAACCAGAACATATGAGACTGCAGACTGAAGACCACGAGGACACTTCAGAGTAACTCTCAGAGAAGAACCAGAACATATGAGACTGCAGACTGAAGACCATGAGGACACTTCAGAGTAACTCTCAGAGAAGAAATAAACATTCCAAAATGTAAACTTCTCAATAGAAATAAAATAGCATTAAAACAAAGAATTGAAAATATACATTATATCCAAAATCTAAAGCATGGTATTATATCTGCGTCAGTCTGGTAGGAACGGAATATTAAATATAACAAAGGTGTACCTGGGGAGGAGGGTGGCGAGGGGAAGCAGATCGGCCTGCAGATGGCGGAGGGGTATGTTCTCTTTCCTAAGGTGATGTGTCGGTCCGTCCGCCCCGAGGGCAGCTTCAGGTCCAGAGGCTCGTCCAGAGACAGCATGTCCGCGCCTGGGAGAGGAAGAAATAAAGTCCGGTGTAATGTCTACTGAAGTCTATTGGACTCTTATGAGCACCTTGTGTTGTTATGCTGTCTGGACTCTGGGCTACGCAACATGGCGGACACGGCACCACGGAGCTCGGTTGCTCCTGGCTTTCGCCGGACTCTCAGCCGGCCTCGGGTAAAACCTGAGATCCACACTACGGTTATTGTGGAGGATGAGCTTCTTAACTTCCTTGCTGTAAAAATTAAGACATTAGCCGCGTTCACACTGCGGTACTTTTCCCACAAAGGTTCATGCAAACTCTTTAGTTCCCATGAACTAAGTTCAGATCGCGTTCACACCAGAAAAAGTCCGTGGGGGAGGATTAGGCAAATGAAGCCGCTGACGTCACTTCTTCTTCTTCTGCTTTGGGTTTACTGGCAGACTGCAAACCACTTCACGACGTATACTGCCACCGGAGTCCCCGGCCGGAAGTCCCCGGAGTTGGGGAAGGCTTCAGTAGAAGCTGCTTGGAGTCCCAGCAGCTGCTGCTGAAGCCTTCCGAGTAAATCTCCAGAACGCCGACACCTCCTCATCTCCACCGCTCCCATGTTTTATGTTGTGTTGCCGTAAGTTAGTCTCTCTGCGTTTCTGTGCTGGGCTAATGCTAATGCTAATAATGCTAATGCGAGGATAATAAAATGGCGGCTTCACAAAACTCTTTGGGAGTGTTACGGGGCGTGGTTTGCAATCCGCCAGCCAATCAGGAATATAGCTCTTTCTCACAAGAGAGAAAGTCCCTGCTCTCTAGCAGGGACTTTCGAGCGGGTAAAAAGGTTCACATGAACTACGTTTAGTGCCGGCTCTTTTTGGTGTGAACGCGATCATGAACTAAGTTCGCATGAACCTTTGTGGGAAAAGTACGGCAGTGTGAACGCGGCTATTAAGCCATGATGAGATCGTCCTGTTGGCTGCAAACACGTTGGATTCTGAGTGGATAGAATCCTCGAAGAAAGCATTGTTTGATCTTTGCCCAGCTACACAGCGGAACGTTTCCCATGAAGGGGGAAAGGAAGACGTCGACAATATAACAAGTTGCCTTAAAGTAATGAACGAGTGTGGAGAAAACACTGGGATGAACTGCCGCCGGTGACATTCACTAACATGGATGTCTCAAGCCTACTTGGCAGAATGGAGCAGCTGTGCTCTGAAGTCTGCTCTTGGGCTCCGGAGTGAGGGCGGCGGTGGGGGCTCTGCTCTGAACGTGCAGAGGGCTACAACAGTGGATAGTCCCAGTGGATCAACGTGTTTGTCCGGCTCTCCAAAGTGGAGTCATGTTGTGGAAAAAGGCCGACGTCATGCCTCAGAGAAGGCTGCTGATAAACCCAGATTGCGCACTGTTGCTCCCGAGCGGAAAGATAAATCCGGTAACGTGCCTATTGTTGGCACCGGAGCTGCGGGCAACATCAAACGAAACGTACAGTCCGGAGATCTGGCCAGAAGGGGCATTTGTCCGGCGATATTATGAGCCGCGCAGAGCGGGAGTTATCGGCTCAAACACTGCACCTACTGCTGGTGCTATGGGCACTCACTTGTCTCGCTAAATGACGGGTCTTGTGGTACAACTGTCGTGGCCTTCGTATGGGCCAGAGTGCAGGGGATAAAGCTTGACGCATTGTCGTTGACCACCGTCTGGAGAACTGTGACGTACTATGTATGCAAGAGACTTGGACAAACTGAACTCTTTCAATGATAATTTCCATGGGGCTGGGGAGTCTACTACTGACTCTGGCATGGGAATAGTCAGAGGAAGGATATCAGGGGGTGTGGCTATCCTGTGAGGGTATCAGGGGGTGTAGCTATCCTGTGAGGGTATCAGGGGGTGTGGCTATCCTGTGAGGGTATCAGGGGGTGTGGCTATCCTGTGAGGGTATCAGGGGGTGTGGCTATCTTGTGGAATCAGAACCTTGATTCATCAATACACGTGGTTAGGCTTTGTGCCGACCGGTGCATTGCAATACAGTTTACTCACAATGACAAGGAACGTATTATTCTAAATGTGTATACACCCTATGAATGTCATCAGAATGAGGACGAATATCTAAATAGGCTTGCTTTCATTAATTCCTTTATTCAAAGCCACACTTCTTCTTGTGTGTATGTCAGTGGGGATATGAATGCAGATATCTCAGAGCACATGGCTCAGTTCTGTCACCATAACAACGTTATATTGTCCAGCGAGGTGCAGATAGTTATACCTACATCAGCGAGGCCTGGCACACTACGCCATGGCGTGATCGTTGTATTAGTACAGCTGATGCGCATGCTTCACTTGAGTGTGTGAGCATTCTGTACGCGACAGCAACGACTGATCATATACCTGTTGCAATGTCGATACATGTGGAACCTCTACCTGGGCTAACCAGAAATGTAAATAGTGCTCAAACAGAAAAACTAGACTGGTCAACCCTCACAAAGGAAGACAGTACATCCTAGTATGCTCAGACGGATACATCCTGAACTAATATTCATCTACCGAGAGATGCAATGATGTGTGGTGATGTTAACTGTAAGGATGCCAGGCATAGGGGTGATATCTGCTCATAAGTAAGACTCATAACATCAGGCCTGGCTGGAACAGGTATGTAGCTGAGTATCCTGTGAAGCCTGTGAAGCCCCCACATCATGGGCTGTGGCAGGCCGACCCCGACGAAGGTCTGTGTTTGAGTACAAGAAGCTTATAATGCAAGATACAAGTATGCTATCCGCTTCATCTGTAGAGACGAGACATGAGGGCCGACTCCGTGGCTAAGAAGCTGCTCAGTAACAATGTTATGGATGTTTGGAAAGAAGTGAGGGTTGTTAGTGAATGCAAAATACCTCTACCGTGCACTGTGGACGGAACATCGGGACCAGACAACATTGCGGAGTTACGGCGACAGCATTATAGCACCTTATTGAACTGTGTCCAAAGTGAACCGAGGGGTAGATGATATTGATAGCAATGGTGATAACGCCTCATGAGGTGTGCCAAGCTACAAGCTGTCAGACAACAAAGCCAGTGGTGTAGATCATATTCCTGCTGAACGTCTTAAACATGCCAGTGTGAAGATAGCTCCTCCCCTTCTGCTGTGCTGCCTTGATGAGTCATGGCCTGTTGGTGCAGTTATTAAGGACGCAGCCGGTAACGTGGGACACCTGGATAACTACAGGCCCAGAGCGTCAGCCAGCGCACTGTCAAGAGTCCTAGAGAGAATTCTGTTGGACAGATTAGATGACTTTATTAACTCAACAGATAAGCAGTTTGTCTTTAAGGCCAGACACGGCGCTGACCTGTGGATACACGCCTTAGAGGAACTGGTTACACATATAGAGGTAATAACTCCTCAGTGCTCATGTGTTTCATTGATGCTTCTAAAGCCTTCATCGTGTTGATCAGGAAGGTATTTGTTAAACTGGGTCACAGGGTGAGAGTTCTGGTAGGCCCCCAGACTGTGCAAGTGAAATGGGGCAATCCATCTATCCATCCATCTATCCATCTATCTACTCATATATCCATCCATCTATCCATCCATCTATCCATCCATCCATCTATCTATCTATCCATCTATCTATCCATCTATCTATCCATCTATCTATCCATCCATCCATCTATCCATCCATCCATCTATCCATCCATCTATCCATCCATCCATCTATCCATCTATCCATCCATCTATCTATCCATCTACCCATCCATCTATCCATCTATCTATCCATCTATCCATCTATCCATCTATCCATCCATCCATCTATCCATCAATCTATCCATCTATCCATCCATCTATCCATCTATCCATCCATCTATCCATCTATCTATCTATCCATCCATCCATCTATCTATCCATCCATCCATCCATCCATCTATCCATCCATCTATCCATCCATCTATCCATCTATCCATCCATCTATCCATCTATCCATCCATCTATCCACCCATCTATCTATCCATCCATCCATCCATCCATCTATCCATCTATCTATCCCTCTACTGAAGGGTCATCTGGATCTGAAGTCATCAAAGAAACAAGCAGAGCTAACGTTAGCAGTTACTCTTTAAAGTAGAGACACTACATACTGATATACACCTGAACATCAGCAGGAGAGGACTCTTTAAAGTAGAGACACTACATACTGATATACACCTGAACATCAGCAGGAGAGGACTCTTTAAAGTAGAGACACTACATACTGATATACACCTGAACATCAGCAGGAGAGGACTCTTTAAAGTAGAGACACTACATACTGATATACACCTGAACATCAGAAGGAGAGGACTCTTTAAAGTAGAGACACTACATACTGATATACACCTGAACATCAGCAGGAGAGGACTCTTTAAAGTAGAGAGACTACATACTGATATACACCTGAACATCAGCAGGAGAGGACTCTTCAAAGTAGAAATGCTACATACTGATATACACCTGAAGATCAGCAGGAGAGGACTCTTTAAAGTAGAGACTCTACATACTGATATACACCTGAACATCAGCAGGAGAGAACTCTTTAAAGTAGAGACACTACATACTGATATACACCTGAACATCAGCAAGAGAGGACTCTTTAAAGTAGAGACACTACATACTGATATACACCTGAACATCAGCAGGAGAGAACTCTTTAAAGTAGAGACACTACATACTGATATACACCTGAACATCAGCAAGAGAGGACTCTTTAAAGTAGAGACACTACATACTGATATACACCTGAACATCAGCAGGAGAGGACTCTTTAAAGTAGAGACACTACATACTGATATACACCTGAACATCAGCAGGAGAGGACTCTTTAAAGTAGAGACACTACATACCGATATATACCTGAACATCAGCAGGATAGGACTCTTTAAAGTAGAGACACTACTGATATACACCTGAACATCAGCAGGACAGGACTCTTTAAAGTAGAGACACTACATACTGATATACACCTGAATATCAGCAGGAGAGGACTCTTTAAAGTAGAGACACTACACACTGATATACACCTGAACATCAGCAGGAGAGGACTCTTTAAAGTAGAGACACTACATACTGATATACACCTGAACATCAGCAGGAGAGGACTCTTTAAAGTAGAGACACTACATACTGATATACACCTGAACATCAGCAGGAGAGGACTCTTTAAAGTAGAGACGCTACATACTGATATACACCTGAACATCAGCAGGAGAGGACTCTTTAAAGTAGAGACGCTACGTACTGATACACACCTGAACATCAGCAGGAGAGGACTCTTTAAAGTAGAGATACTACATACTGATATACACCTGAACATCAGCAGGAGAGGACTCTTTAAAGTAGAGACCCTACATACTGATATACACCTGAACATCAGCAGGAGAGGACTCTTTAAAGTAGAGACACTACATACTGATATACACCTGAACATCAGAAGGAGAGGACTCTTTAAAGTAGAGACACTACATACTGATATACACCTGAACATCAGCAGGAGAGGACTCTTTAAAGTAGAGACACTACATACTGATATACACCTGAACATCAGAAGGAGAGGACTCTTTAAAGTAGAGACACTACATACTGATATACACCTGAACATCAGCAGGAGAGGACTCTTTAAAGTAGAGACACTACATACCGATATATACCTGAACATCAGCAGGAGAGGACTCTTTAAAGTAGAGACACTACATACTGATATACACCTGAACATCAGCGGGAGAGGACTCTTTAAAGTAGAGACACTTCATACTGATATACACCTGGACATCAGCAGGAGAGGACTCTTTAAAGTAGAGACACTTCATACTGATATACACCTGAACATCAGCGGGAGAGGACTCTTTAAAGTAGAGACACTTCATACTGATATACACCTGGACATCAGCAGGAGAGGACTCTTTAAAGTAGAGACACTACATACTGATATACACCTGAACATCAGAAGGAGAGGACTCTTTAAAGTAGAGACACTACATACTGATATACACCTGAACATCAGCAGGAGAGGACTCTTTAAAGTAGAGACACTACATACCGATATATACCTGAACATCAGCAGGAGAGGACTCTTTAAAGTAGAGACACTACATACTGATATACACCTGAACATCAGCAGGAGAGGACTCTTTAAAGTAGAGACACTACATACTGATATGCACCTGAACATCAGCAGGAGAGGACTCTTTAAAGTAGAGACACTACACACCGATATACACCTGAACATCAGCAGGAGAGGACTCTTTAAAGTAGAGACACTTCATACTGATATACACCTGAACATCAGCGGGAGAGGACTCTTTAAAGTAGAGACACTTCATACTGATATACACCTGGACATCAGCAGGAGAGGACTCTTTAAAGTAGAGACACTTCATACTGATATACACCTGAACATCAGCGGAGAGGACTCTTTAAAGTAGAGACACTTCATACTGATATACACCTGGACATCAGCAGGAGAGGACTCTTTAAAGTAGAGACACTACATACTGATATACGAATACTTTTTCCCTTCACATACAGGCTGTGATTTGGAGGTATTGTGTATTGCGTGTAGACAGGACCATATGTCCTGCCCCTCCCTCTTTCCACTCATTGACCCGTTTGGGCGCGCTGCCCGGACCCTATGGATCCCCTGCTGCCAAGCTAAACACACACATTTAACTTTTCACACACACACACACACGGTCTTCTGCACGCATGCATATTCTAAACACATGTAGAGAGCAGACACACACCTTGTTATACGAGTGAGACCTGGATTCCCAACCGTCTGCAGAATGACACATTCAGTGCAGACGGTTTCTGGTGTTTTCATCATCCTCGTGTCACGCTATTAACAATCAGTTACAGATCACATTTCATAACATTTAGCGACCAAAGTCAAGTCAAATTAACCATCAATATACAAACTCAGATTATTATTATTATTACTATCAATAAAACATATTGTTATCAATATCCATCCATCCATCCATCTTCTCCGCTTATCCGTGGTCGGGTCTCGGGGGTAGCAGTTCCAGCAGAGAGCCCCAAACGTTCCTTTCCCCTCATCAAGCAGCTCTGACTGGGGGGTCCCAAGGCGCTCCCAGGCCAGAAGAGATATAATCCCTCCACCTGGTCCTAGGTCTACCCCTCGGTCTCCTCCCAGCTGGACGTGCCTGGAACACCTCCCTAGGGAGGCGCCCAGGTGGCATCCTAACTAGGTGCCGAACCACCTCAACTGGCTCCTTTCGACGTGAAGGAGGAGCAGCTCAACTCCGAGTCCCTCCCTGATGACCGAACCTCTCACCTTATCTCTAAGGGAGACACCAGCCACCCGGCGGAGGAAACCTGCTTGTATCCGCGACCTCGTTCTTTGGGTCATGACCCATCCTTCATGACCGTAGGTGAGGGTAGGAACGGACATGGCCCGGTAGACAGAGAGCTTTGCCTTCTGGCTCAGCTCCCTCTTCGTCACACGGTGCAGTAAAGCGACTACAGTACCGCTCCCGCTGCTCCGAGTCTCCGGCCCATCTCACGCTCCATTGTTCCCTCACTCGAGAACAAGACCCCGAGATACTTGAACTCCTTCACTTGGGGTAAGGACTCATTCCCTACTTGGAGTGGACAGTCCATTGGTTTCCTGCTGAGAACCATGGCCTCAGATCTGGAGGTGCTGATCCTCATCCCAGCCGCTTCACACTCGGTGGTGAACCGATCCAGTGCATGGGCGCGGGAAGGGGGGTGCTGAGGGCGCTGCAGCGCCCCCTAGCGGCAGGCAAGGGGTGTGGAGCTCCTCTGTCTGAATTATTATTTGACGGTTATTGCTGCTCCCGCTGTGCATCATCTGATATGTAGCCAATACATTCCACATTGTTGGTAAAATAATATTTTGGCCTGCCCCGAATGTTTTTTCTGTAGCACCGGACAATTCTACCTCAATAATACAATACATTAACCGTGCTTTACGTGAACCTCATCAAGACACTAGAGAGGACGGCAGGGCTGTAATAAAAGTGTGCTTGTCTCATTCAAGCTCGGCTCTGTGTGTGTGTGTGTGTGTGTGTGCGTGCGTGCGTGCGTGCGTGCGTGCGTGCGTGTGTCTGTGTCACTGACTCTTCAGGTTCACAAATATTATATTTTGACCTAAATCAAAATATAATATTATTTTCAAAAGCCTCTTTAGTCTGATGCTTCAATTAATTTCAAACAGACAGTTCAGCAGAGGGATACCCAGAACATGTAATGTTATCATTTAAATATTGAATTGTTCTCTCTCAGTAAGATCCCATCTTCAATAACATGGCAGTCTCACCTTGACTTGGAGATGAAGTCCATGCTATCCTTCTGGACAAACATCTCTATTACTTTTTTGTAAAAGTCCTCCTTATGTTCTTGTAGTTTCAAAAGTCTATCATGAATCTAATCTAATCGATGGATTTATGATTCCAAAATGATAAAGTAGGGTAGACATGTGGATATTAACCGGCTGAACAAAACGTGCATTTATCTAACAGCTACGTTTCCCACAGATCTTATTTTGAGCTATTTTCTCAAACCCTCTGGAGAAACCTCGTTGCTTTCTGTGGAGGGAAGCCACGCGCAGCTCACTTCCTGGTTTTAGGACGCCTCACTGCAGCTCTCTCTCGTCTCCTCTTCACACACCACACTTTTCGCGGCACACGTACTCACAGCCAATCAGCTCTGAGTGATGTGAGATGACGTATGGTGGGGATGGCAGCTCTTTGCCCCTAGGGTCATTATTTGTTGCCACACACATTAAATAGGACAATACTCTGAGCATGCGCAGTGCAGTTTTTACAGTCACCGTTCACTCAGACAGGGAGAGGGAGGCACACACTAATTAGAAGAACACAGACTAAAACAGCAATGAGACGAATCAGATGATTAAACATGATCTTAAAATATATTTTATATTTTTTTTTATTTATTTGTTGCATTTTGTTGTAATCCTTATTTTTAATACTTTCTGCTGACACTAGGTGGGGCTGTACCCCACCTGCCCCTAATGACCAGTCGCCACTGCGTGTTGTTAGCATCTGGTTAG
Organism: Champsocephalus esox; assembly: GCA_036324585.1. Taxonomy (NCBI): domain Eukaryota; kingdom Metazoa; phylum Chordata; class Actinopteri; order Perciformes; family Channichthyidae; genus Champsocephalus; species Champsocephalus esox. Next base: position 1,416,719 of record CM070480.1, on the reverse strand, counting down.
CAGTTAGCCAGCTGCACTAACGGACATACGGAGCTAAATATATGGCAAAATATGCCATTTATTTATGTATATTGTTGGGAAAGGAAAGATAAATGAAAGAAGGCGGATATATCCATTTCACACAGTATCTATGTTTATTATAACGTTTTCCTGCGTGTCAAAATGAAAGACAGCCCACGCACCTATCAATCATCACACCGTGGGGTCTGAATTCATTACGTGTTGATTTCTATCAACGGGGCTAGTGGAGTACTTCAGGAAAGTCGACAGGGGGGGGGGCTAGTGGAGTACATCAGGAAAGTCGACAGGGGGGGGGGCTAGTGGAGTACTTCAGGAAAGTCGACAGGGTTGAACGTGTGATAGCGATCCGGGAGGGGGAGACTCCCTCCGCAGCCGGTCGGCGTAGTGTTGGCTCAGTGCCGTCGTACAGACCGACGTTAACAGCAGCCTGTCTGTGCACACGGAGACCGACTCTGTCGTCCGGGGATCGAACCGCCTTCTGGAAAAGCTTCACAAGTACGTCGGTACGCAAATGCGCTTTGTGACACGAGTGACGGTACGCATTTCAGATTACGCACATAACCTGCGTACGAGTTATGTGCACCCCTGTGCTACGGCACAAAGTATTCTCCGTCGGGACTTCCTGCAACAACACCACGCCGTTATCAAAGATGTTCTATTGAGAAGACGATCACTACGAGACGAAAGTTTTCCAAACCGTGGCTCCTGAGATCAGCCTGACGACCTGCTGTCTGTGCAGTTTCACTCCGCGAGTTGGCAGACTTTATGTTGCTTACTCTAATCATGTCTCATGGTGGGGCTGAGCCGTTTCTTGGTGTGGGTGCAGCCTACCCCAGCCATACCCTGGCGCTGCCACTGGGGGCACGTATGGGGTGGGCCATTCTGCACATCTGTTAAATGCGTTAAATATTTTAACGCAATTAATTCAAAAAATGAATTACCGCTGTTAACGCGATAATTTTGACAGCACTAATTTATACATATTTTCTATTTTATTTCATAAGAACACATCTTCTGTGTATATAAGTCCCGTTTGTGAGGAGGAAAAAAAAAGTGTTATGATCTTATACTAACAGAACTACGCCTATATTGCGTACAGCACCCATAAAGTATGGCCCCCCCCCAAATCCAGTTGAACCCCCAGCCCAGTGAAAAACAGAGGTTTGTGCGAAATAGTTCTTTTTTTGAAATAATGGTTTTAGTGTGTAGGTTTTACTTTGTATTTGTTTCATTTCAAATAAAAAACTTCAAAAAACGTATACGCCTTTATGACATGGAAGTACGGTAAGCGCTTTAGATAGCTCTCTCTTGACATTGATAAATAAGAATACAGTTTGAAATGGGAGTGGAATATCCGTGTGTTTTCATAATTAGTGCACTTTGTATTTTAGTCTTTAAATTAATGCTTCTGATTGAATATTCTGGCTCTTTCCTTTGGGATGAATGGTCCTCCTCCTCCTCCTCCTCCTCCTCCTCCTCCTCCTCCTCCTCCTCTTGCTGTGAGCACATTATGGGTTCAGAGGGTCCAGCTAAAAGCTCTCCTCCCTGTTTTCTCCCCCTGTGGCTGGTGTGGGAGGAGGAGACCCTGGTTCTCCTGTGGTCTCTGGACCAGACCTTCATTTTTCTGCTCTGACTTTCTAACCACTAACTAACCACTGGCTCCCTTCACCCCCCTCTTCCTCCTCCTCCTCCTCCTCCTCCTCTCCTCCTCCTCCTCCTCCTCCTCCTCCTCCTCCTCCTGAGGAATGTCTGATTCACCTCCTCGCTCCGAGCCTCCCTCCCATTCTTACTCGCTAAAAGCTTTCATGCATCCATGCCAACATCTGCAGACCAACAGAGTCAAGTACAAGAAGAGAACCTCAACTCCCTGAACAAACCCTGTGTGGCCGACAGGCGCTGCGGCTTCAGAGGACGCGGCTTCAGAGGACGCGGCTTCAGAGGACGCGGCATCAGAGGACGCGGATTCAGAGGACGCGGCTTCAGAGGACGCGGCTTCAGAGGACGCGGCTTCAGAGGACGCGGCATCAGAGGACGCGGCTTCAGAGGACGCGGCTTCAGAGGACGCGGCTTCAGAGGACGCGGCTTCAGAGGATGCCGGTATAGAAACCCACTTGTTCCACATGAAGAAACGTCTCCAGCAACAACACATGCAGCATTTAGAAAACAGTCACTCTTTAGTGTCCCCTGGTCTCCCAGCTGTGTGCGTCACTCTTTAGTGTCCCCTGGTCTCCCAGCTGTGTGCGTCACTCTTTAGTGTCCCCTGGTCTCCCAGCTGTGTGCATCACTCTTTAGTGTCCCCTGGTCTCCCAGCTGTGTGCGTCACTCTTTAGTGTCCCCTGGTCTCCCAGCTGTGTGCATCACTCTTTAGTGTCCCCTGGTCTCCCAGCTGTGTGCGTCACTCTTTAGTGTCCCCTGGTCTCCCAGCTGTGTGCGTCACTCTTTATTGTCCCCTCGTCTCCCAGCTGTGTGCGTCACTCTTTAGAGTCCCCTGGTATCCCAGCTGTGTGCGTCACTCTTTAGTGTCCCCTGGTCTCCCAGCTGTGTGCGTCACTCTTTAGTGTCCCCTGGTCTCCCAGCTGTGTGCGCCACTCTTTAGAGTCCCCTGGTCTCCCAGCTGTGTGCGTCACTCTTTAGTGTCCCCTGGTCTCCCAGCTGTGTGCATCACTCTTTAGAGTCCCCTGGTCTCCCAGCTGTGTGCGTCACTCTTTAGTGTCCCCTGGTCTCCAGCTGTGTGCGTCACTCTTTAGTGTCCCCTGGTCTCTCAGCTGTGTGCGTCACTCATTAGTGTCCCCTGGTCTTCCAGCTGTGTGCGTCACTCTTTAGTGTCCCCTGCTCTCCCAGCTGTGTGCGCCACGCTTTAGTGTCCCCTGGTCTCCAGCTGTGTGCGTCAATCTTTAGTGTCCCCTGGTCTCCCAGCTGTGTGCATCACTCTTTAGTGTCCCCTGGTCTCCCAGCTGTGTGCGTCACTCTTTAGTGTCCCCTGGTCTCCCAGCTGTGTGCGTCACTCTTTAGTGTCCCCTAGTCTCCCAGCTGTGTGCGTCACTCTTTAGTATCCCCTGGTCTCCAGCTGTGTGTGTCACTCTTTAGTGTCCCCTGGTCTCCCAGCTGTGTGCATCACTCTTTAGTGTCCCCTGGTCTCCCAGCTTTGTGCGTCACTCTTTAGTGTCCCCTGGTCTCCCGCTGTGTGTGCCTGGTCTCCCAGCTGTGTGTGTCATTCTTTAGTGTCCCCTGGTCTCCCAGCTGTGTGCGTCACTCTTTAGTGTCCCCTGGTCTCCCAGCTGTGTGCATCACTCTTTAGAGTCCCCTGGTCTCCCAGCTGTGTGTGTCACTCTTTAGTGTCCCCTGGTCTCCCAGCTGTGTGCGTCACTCTTTAGTGTCCCCTGGTCTCCCAGCTGTGTGCGTCACTCTTTAGAGTCCCCTGGTCTCCCAGCTGTGTGCGTCACTCTTTAGTGTCCCCTGGTCTCCAGCTGTGTGCGTCACTCTTTAGTGTACCCTGGTCTCCCAGCTGTGTGCGTCACTCTTTAGTGTCCCCTGGTCTCCCAGCTGTGTGCATCACTCTTTAGAGTCCCCTGGTCTCCCAGCTGTGTGTGTCACTCTTTAGTGTACCCCTGGTCTCCCAGCTGTGTGTGTCACTCTTTAGTGTCCCTTGATCTCCCAGCTGTGTGCGTCACTCTTTAGTGTCCCCTGGTCTCCCAGCTGTGTGTCTCACTCTTTAGTGTCCCCTGGTCTCCCAGCTGTGTACGTCACTCTTTAGTGTCCCCTGGTCTCCAGCTGTGCGCGTCACTCTTTAGTGTCCCCTGGTCTCCCAGCTGTGTGCGTCACTCTTTAGTGTCCCCTGGTCTCCAGCTGTGTGCGTCACTCTTTAGTGTCCCCTGGTCTCCCAGCTGTGTGCATCACTCTTTAGTGTCCCCTGGTCTCCCAGCTTTGTGCGTCACTCTTTAGTGTCCCCTGGTCTCCCAGCTGTGTGTGCCTGGTCTCCCAGCTGTGTGTGTCACTCTTTAGTGTCCCCTGGTCTCCCAGCTGTGTGCGTCACTCTTTAGTGTCCCCTGGTCTCCAGCTGTGTGTGTCACTCTTTAGTGTCCCCTGGTCTCCCAGCTGTGTGTCTCACTCTTTAGTGTCCCCTGGTCTCCCAGCTGTGTGTGTCACTCTTTAGTGTCCCCTGGTCTCCAGCTGTGTGCGTCACTCTTTAGTGTCCCCTGGTCTCCCAGCTGTGTGCGTCACTCTTTAGTGTCCCCTGGTCTCCAGCTGTGTGCGTCACTCTTTAGTGTCCCCTGGTCTCCCAGCTGTGTGCGTCACTCTTTAGTGTCCCCTGGTCTCCCAGCTGTGTGCGTCACTCTTTAGTGTCCCCTGGTCTCCCAGCTGTGTGCGTCACTCTTTAGTGTCCCCTGGTCTCCCAGCTGTGTGCGCCACTCTTTAGTGTCCCCTGGTCTCCCAGCTGTGTGCGTCACTCTTTAGTGTCCCCTGGTCTCCCAGCTGTGTGCGTCACTCTTTAGTGTCCCCTGGGCTCCCAGCTGTGCGCGTCACTCTTTAGTGTCCCCTGGTCTCCCAGCTGTGCGCGTCACTCTTTAGTGTCCCCTGGTCTCCCAGCTGTGCGCGTCACTCTTTAGTGTCCCCTGGTCTCCCAGCTGTGCGCGTCACTCTTTAGTGTCCCCTGGTCTCCCAGCTGTGCGCGTCACTCTTTAGTGTCCCCTGGTCTCCCAGCTGTGCGCGTCACTCTTTAGTGTCCCCTGGTCTCCCAGCTGTGCGCGTCACTCTTTAGTGTCCCCTGGTCTCCCAGCTGTGCGCGTCACTCTTTAGTGTCCCCTGGTCTCCCAGCTGTGCGCGTCACTCTTTAGTGTCCCCTGGTCTCCCAGCTGTGCGCGTCACTCTTTAGTGTCCCCTGGTCTCCCAGCTGTGCGCGTCACTCTTTAGTGTCCCCTGGTCTCCCAGCTGTGCGCGTCACTCTTTAGTGTCCCCTGGTCTCCCAGCTGTGCGCGTCACTCTTTAGTGTCCCCTGGTCTCCCAGCTGTGTGCGTCACTCTTTAGTGTCCCCTGGTCTCCCAGCTGTGTGCGTCACTCTTTAGTGTCCCCTGGTCTCCCAGCTGTGTGCGTCACTCTTTAGTGTCCCCTGGTCTCCCAGCTGTGCGCGTCACTCTTTAGTGTCCCCTGGTCTCCCAGCTGTGTGCGTCACTCTTTAGTGTCCCCTGGTCTCCCAGCTGTGCGCGTCACTCTTTAGTGTCCCCTGGTGTCCAGCTGTGTGCGTCACTCTTTAGTGTCCCCTGGTCTCCAGCTGTGCGCGTCACGCTGAGATGATTCTTCAAGTGGAACATTATATGCACATGTTTCTTTATAAGTGGATATATCGTTTGTATGAGCAAATGTGAAAATGTCAGATAAATGTAGAGGAGGAAAAAATATAATACTGACTTAATAGAAGGAGTATAAGTGTAAAGTAGAATAAAGGCAGCATGTGCGACCACACACACACACACACACACACACACACACACACACACACACACACACACACACACACACACCTCCCTTTCTCCTGCCTCTCTTTTCCATTATCCTCCGGAGAGCCTTCACTTCCAAACCAAACAGAGCAAATTCCACAAACCCCACCCGACTCCCCCCTTTCTTATTCTCCAATCTCTCTCTTGGGTTGGGTTTGAGGAAGAAGGCAAACAGAATTCTAGCCTACGAGAAGAAGTCTTGACGAACAGAAGTATTTCCTTGTAAAGAGAAACACGTTAACTCAGTTCAAAATGTATATAAAAAACACAACAATATATTACAATCCTTTAATAACTTCATGCAGAGTTGTTATGTCATTCGTACAATGTTTACATTTAAAGAGGCCGATTCTTCCCTCTCTGCTGTTCCCTGTGCTGACGTGTGAGAGGACTCTTTAAAGTAGAGACACTACACACTGATATACACCTGAACATCAGCAGGAGAGGACTCTTTAAAGTAGAGACACTACATACTGATATACACCTGAACATCAGCAGGAGAGGACTCTTTAAAGTAGAGACACTACATACTGATATACACCTGAACATCAGCAGGAGAGGACTCTTTAAAGTAGAGACACTACATACTGATATACACCTGAACATCAGCAGGAGAGGACTCTTTAAAGTAGAAACACTACACACTGATATACACCTGAACATCAGCAGGAGAGGACTCTTTAAAGTAGAAACACTACACACTGATATACACCTGAACATCAGCAGGAGAGGACTCTTTAAAGTAGAGACACTACATACTGATATACACCTGAACATCAGCAGGAGAGGACTCTTTAAAGTAGAGACACTACATACTGATATACACCTGAACATCAGCAGGAGAGGACTCTTTAAAGTAGAGACAATACATACTGATATACACCTGAACATCAGCAGGAGAGGACTCTTTAAAGTAGAGACACTACATACTGATATACACCTGGACATCAGCAGGAGAGGACTCTTTAAAGTAGAGACACAACATACTGATATACACCTGAACATCAGCAGCAGAGGACTCTTTAAAGTAGAGACACTACATACTGATATACACCTGAACATCAGCAGGAGAGGACTCTTTAAAGTAGAGACACTGCATACTGATATACACCTGAACATCAGCAGGAGAGGACTCTTTAAAGTAGAGACACTACATACCGATATACACCTGAACATCAGCAGGAGAGGACTCTTTAAAGTAGAGACACTACATACCGATATACACCTGAACATCAGCAGGAGAGGACTCTTTAAAGTAGAGACACTACATACTGATATACACCTGGACATCAGCAGGAGAGGACTCTTTAAAGTAGAGACACTACATACTGATATACACCTGAACATCAGCAGGAGAGGACTCTTTAAAGTAGAGACACTACATACTGATATACCTGAACATCAGCAGGAGAGGACTCTTTAAAGTAGAGACACTACATACTGATATACACCAGAACATCAGCAGGAGAGGACTCTTTAAAGTAGAGGCACTACATACTGATATACACCTGAACATCAGCAGGAGAGGACTCTTTAAAGTAGAGACACTGCATACTGATATACACCTGAACATCAGCAGGAGAGGACTCTTTAAAGTAGAGACACTACATACTTATATACACCTGAACATCAGCAGGAGAGGACTCTTTAAAGTAGAGACACTACATACCGATATACACCTGAACATCAGCAGGAGAGGACTCTTTAAAGTAGAGACACTACATACTGATATACACCTGAACATCAGCAGGAGAGGACTCTTTAAAGTAGAGACACTACATACTGATATACACCTGAACATCAGCAGGAGAGGACTCTTTAAAGTAGAGACACTACATACTGATATACCTGAACATCAGCAGGAGAGGACTCTTTCAAGTAGAGACACTACATACTGATATACACCTGAACATCAGCAGGAGAGGACTCTTTAAAGTAGAGACACTACATACTGATATACACCTGAACATCAGCAGGAGAGGACTCTTTAAAGTAGAGACACTACATACTGATATACACCTGAACATCAGCAGGAGAGGACTCTTTAAAGTAAACAGAGAAGTGGTTCCACCTTGAGAGGGAACAACAGAAGCCTCTGATAGTGAACACTCTGCTGTATCGATCATGGGTCTTCAACGCGAGGTCTGAGACCCCGTCATGGTCCTCAGAGTTACTGAACGGGAGCCATTATTTTTTCATAACTTATTTTAAAATTAGCATTAGAACATTATACATTCTTCTCGGTCGACTCTGTCTTTTCCAGCTCATTCCTCTCTGTCTCTCCAGAACCAGAGGCCTGCATTACAGCTGGGACTGGTTACTATTTACTGGCACACACACACACACACACACACACACAGGAATGTGAGGCGCATGTGTTTGTGTGTTTTATGTCTGGGTGACAGAGCTGAGTGAATGAAGGAGAGACGAGACAGAAATTAAAGATACAGACGGAGGATAAAAAACAAGAGAAAGATTTGGTTATAAAAAAACGTTTTCCTCCTCACATGTCTGGACCTACACCTCGTCCTCCTTTCAGTTTCTCCGCCTTCTTGTCTGGAGTTACTGGAGGATGTGAAACCTAACCGTTGTTACCGTAGCTTTCCAGATTTACCGCGAGCGTTGATGTTGACGGCCCTAGTTTGAACACGTCTTTATTTACCTTTGCCCAGCGGGGAACACTCCAATCAAAGAGCTGGAAACTCGCAGTCAGGTGATCCGTGTTTAATATATGAAGTTCAGTTTGACTTCATCTCATCTTACCGGAGCGCTTGGTGACGTTCAGGATTATAAAGCTGAACAGCTGCTTCTGTTGTTGGAAACT
>CM070480.1:1325879-1403379 GCA_036324585.1 Champsocephalus esox | reverse complement strand
TGTCTCTACTTTAAAGAGTCCTCTCCTGCTGATGTTCAGGTGTATATCAGTATGTAGTGTCTCTAGTTTAAAGAGTCCTCTCCTGCTGATGTTCAGGTGTATATCAGTATGTAGTCTCTACTTTAAAGAGTCCTCTCCTGCTGATGTTCAGGTGTATATCAGTATGTAGTGTCTCTACTTTAAAGAGTCCTCTCCTGCTGATGTTCAGGTGTATATCAGTATGTAGTGTCTCTACTTTAAAGAGTCCTCTCCTGCTAATGTTCAGGTGTATATCAGTATGTAGTGTCTCTACTTTAAAGAGTCCTCTCCTGCTGATGTTCAGGTGTATGTCAGTATGTAGTGTCTCTACTTTAAAGAGTCCTCTCCCGCTGATGTTCAGGTGTATATCAGTATGTAGTGTCTCTACTTTAAAGAGTCCTCTCCTGCTGATGTTCAGGTGTATATCAGTATGTAGTGCCTCTACTTTAAAGAGTCCTCTCCTGCTGATGTTCAGGTGTATGTCAGTATGTAGTGTCTCTACTTTAAAGAGTCCTCTCCTGCTGATGTTCAGGTGTATATCAGTATCTAGTGTCTCTACTTTAAAGAGTCCTCTCCTGCTGATGTTCAGGTGTATACCAGTATGTAGTGTCTCTACCTTAAAGAGTCCTCTCCTGCTGATGTTCAGGTGTATATCAGTATGTAGTGCCTCTACTTTAAAGAGTCCTCTCCTGCTGATGTTCAGGTGTATGTCAGTATGTAGTGTCTCTACTTTAAAGAGTCCTCTCCTGCTGATGTTCAGGTGTATGTCAGTATGTAGTGTCTCTACTTTAAAGAGTCCTCTCCTGCTGATGTTCAGGTGTATATCAGTATGTAGTGTCTCTACTTTAAAGAGTCCTCTCCTGCTGATGTTCAGGTGTATATCAGTATGTAGTGTCTCTACTTTAAAGAGTCCTCTCCTGCTGATGTTCAGGTGTATATCAGTATGTAGTGTCTCTACTTTAAAGAGTCCTCTCCTGCTGATGTTCAGGTGTATGTCAGTATGTAGTGTCTCTACTTTAAAGAGTCCTCTCCTGCTGATGTTCAGGTGTATATCAGTATGTAGTGTCTCTACTTTAAAGAGTCCTCTCCTGCTGATGTTCAGGTGTATATCAGTATGTAGTGTCTCTACTTTAAAGAGTTCTCTCCTGCTGATGTTCAGGTGTATATCAGTATGTAGTGCCTGTGCTGCAGCACATCTTTTCACCCTCTGTCTGAAACCAGAGCACAGTCTGCTCTGATTGGATAGCTGGCAGCTCTGTTGTGATTGGTCAACCACTTGGAGATGTCCCGCCCCTTAGCCTATCACGTACAATGTGAGGCCAATGGAGGGAACACAGGGATTTGAGCCTTTGCAGACCATTTACATGCACTAACACCTAAACATACGACAGGAGAAGGAACAGAAAGAAGGGATGGTGTCTCTTTAAGAATCTGGAATCTGTTAAGTACAAACTAGTGAAGTAAAAAGAGAGTACAACCTTTGCCTACACAATATAGTAGACTAGAATCATAACGTTGTATAAAAAGGAAATCCTCAAGTAAAATACCTTTAGTTTGTCCTTTCCACCATTCAGCTTCAAAAGTCCCGATAAAAAGTGACATCGTTTAAATGTAGGAGCAGATCAAAGTCAGTATTTACCTTCAGCAGAAGTTGGATCGGCCGCTCTGTAATGTGTCCGCAGAAGCTTTTCAAACCACCAAAAGGAATCAGGAGAGTTATTCCATCTCAGTGTAAGTCATCTGTTGTCTTCGGGCTGGTTTCAAAGTACAAGCTTTTTAAAAGAAATCCTCCCACAGGGGAATCGTTCAAGAGCGGAGTTTAAAAAATAAATCAGTTTTCAGAAACGACTGAAAACTTTGTCCTGCGGAGAGACAGCTCTAAGAACACTGCAGAGAGGAAACGCTGAAACCCAGAGGGGAGGAAGACATGGGGAGAAATGACCCTCTGCATGGAGGGAGGGAGAGAGAGGGAGGGAGAGAGACAGAGAGAGGAGAGGAGGGGGGAGTCTGCAGGAAGCATCGCCCTCTGCTAACTGAGGCCTGCAGGGGGAGGAGGGGGAGAAAAAGGCCAGAAAAGAGATTCAACTTCCCCTGCCAGCTGTTGAGATACAGTGTGCGTGTGTGTGTGTGTGTGTGTGTGTGTGTGTGTGTGTGTTCCTAATATCAGGTTTTACTGTGTAACATCTCATCACCTCAGCTGACGATGATCTCAATTAAACTGCTTCTAGTTTCTAGAAGTTCTGAAAGTCTACAAATCTGACATGATTCTGAAAAATAGCCAAATTCAGACTTTTTCTTAATATTCTGATTTTATCCCAGAATTCTTTCTTCTTTCAGAAATGTTTCAGCGTCTGACTTTAGTTTTTCTGACAATATTTTTACTTTTAGCTGAAAATCAAAAACTTCGGACTTTTCTCCAAAAAAATCTGACTTTTACTCAAAAGTTGTCGCGTGTATGTTTTGATGTGTTGGCGTATTTGCGCGTTGCTGTGTTGGCGTGTTGTTGGCGTGTTGGCACGTCGTTGCGTTGGCGCGTCACTTCTTCTTCTCCTTCTTATATGTAATTGCCCGCAAAATGTTGCATGAATAACTCGTTTCAGTGTGAACTCATTCCACAGTATGACCACAAAAGTGTTTTAAAAAGTACGTTTTTATTATATATGTTCTATATTGCTAAGTATGTGATTACACATGTTACGTATTATATATTGTATTGGTACCGGGGCGTTCGAGACCACCTCTAGTGTCCGATTTTGGAAAATTGATTTTGAGTTTTCTCATGGCAGTTAGAGTACAGGGGACACACCAGGAGACTTATCTCCCTCTTGACCCCGTCGGTTATTTACAAAAAAACTTCTCTTGATCGCCCTCTCTCTCTTCTCTTGATCGCCCTCTCTCTCTTCTCTTGATCACCCTCTCACTCTTCTCTTGATCGCCCTCTCTCTCTTCTCTTGATCGCCCTCTCACTCTTCTCTTGATCACCCTCTCTCTTCTCTTGATCGCCCTCTCTCTCTTCTCTTGATCGCCCTCTCTCTCTTCTCTTGATCACCCTCTCTCTCTCCTCTTGATCGCCCTCTCTCTCATCTCTTGATTGCCCTCTCTCTCTTCTCTTGATCGCCCTCTCTCTCTTCTCTTGATCGCCCTCACTCTCTTCTCTTGATCGCCCTCTCTCTCTTGTCTTGCTCGCTCTCTTCTCTTGATCGCCCTCTCTCTCTTCTCTTGATCGCCCTCTCTCTTCTCTTGATCGCCCTCTCACTCTTCTCTTGATCGCCCTCTCTCTCTTCTCTTGATCGCCCTCTCACTCTTCTCTTGATCGCCCTCACTCTCTTCTCTTGATCGCCCTCTCTCTCTTCTCTTGATCGCCCTCTCTCTCTTCTCTTGATCGCCCTCTCACTCTTCTCTTGATCGCCCTCTATCTCTTCTCTTGATCGCCCTCTCTCTCTTCTCTTGATCGCCCTCTCACTCTTCTCTTGATCGCCCTCTCTCCCTCTCTCTTGATCGCCCTCTCTCTCTTCTCTTGATCGCCCTCTCACTCTTCTCTTGATCGCCCTCTCACTCTTCTCTTGATCGCCCTCTCTCTTCTCTTGATCGCCCTCTCACTCTTCTCTTGATCGCCCTCTCTCTCTTCTCTTGATCGCCCTCTCACTCTTCTATTGATCGCCCTCACTCTCTTCTCTTGATCGCCCTCGCTCTCGTCTCTTGATCACCCTCTCTCTCTTCTCTTGATCGCCCTCTCACTCTTCTCTTGATCGCCCTCTATCTCTTCTCTTGATCGCCCTCTCTCTCTTCTCTTGATCGCCCTCTCACTCTTCTCTTGATCACCCTCTCTCTCGTCTATTGATCGCTCTCTCTCTCTTCTCTTGATCGCCCTCTCCCTCTTCTCTTGATCGCCCTTCCACTCTTCTCTTGATCGCCCTCTCTCTTCTCTTGATCGCCCTCTCTCTCTTGTCTTGATCGCCCTCGCTCTTTTCTCTTGATCGCCCTTTCACTCTTCTCTTGATCGCCCTCTCTCTCTTCTCTTGATCGCCCTCTCTCTCTTGTCTTGATCGCCCTCGCTCTTTTCTCTTGATCGCCCTCTCCCTCTTCTCTTGATCGCCCTCTCTCTCTTCTCTTGATCGCCCTCTCACTCTTCTCTTGATCGCCCTCTCACTCTTCTCTTGATCACCCTCTCTCTCGTCTATTGATCGCTCTCTCTCTCTTCTCTTGATCGCCCTCTCAGTCTTCTCTTGATCGCCCTCTCTCTCTTCTCTTGATCGCCCTCTCACTCTTCTCTTGATCGCCCTCTCTCTCTTCTCTTGATCGCCCTCGCTCTCTTCTCTTGATCGCCCTCTCTCTCTTGTCTTGATCGCCCTCGCTCTTTTCTCTTGATCACCCTTTCACTCTTCTCTTGATCGCCCTCTCTCTCGTCTCTTGATCGCCCTCTCTCTCTTCTCTTGATCGCCCTCTCTCTCTTCTCTTGATCGCCCTCTCTCTCTTCTCTTGATCGCCCTCGCTCTCTTCTCTTGATCGCCCTCTCTCTCTTGTCTTGATCGCCCTCGCTCTTTTCTCTTGATCACCCTTTCACTCTTCTCTTGATCGCCCTCTCTCTCGTCTCTTGATCGCCCTCTCTCTCTTCTCTTGATCGCCCTCTCTCTCTTCTCTTGATCGCCCTCTCTCTCTTCTCTTGATCACCCTTCCACTCTTCTCTTCATCGCCCTCTCTCTCTTCTCTTGATCGCCCTCTCTCTCTTCTCTTGATCGCCCTCGCTCTCTTCTCTTGCTCGCCCTCTCTCTCTTCTCTTGATCGCCCTCACTCTCTTCTCTTGATCGCCCTTTCACTCTTCTCTTGATCGCCCTCTCTCTCTTCTCTTGATCGCCCTCGCTCTCTTCTCTTGCTCGCCCTCTCACTCTTCTCTTGATCGCCCTCCCTCTCTTCTCTTGATCGCCCTCTCTCTCTTCTCTTGATCGCTCTCGTCTCTTGATCGCCCTCTCACTCTTCTCTTGATCACCCTTTCACTCTTCTCTTGATCGCCCTCTCTCTCTCTTCTCTTGATCGCCCATTCACTCTTCTCTTGATCGCCCTCTCTCTCTTCTCTTGATCGCCCTCACTCTCTCGTCTCTTGATCGCCCTCACTCTCTTCTCTTGATCGCCCTCTCACTCTTCTCTTGATCGCCCTCACTCTCTTCTCTTGATCGCCCTCTCTCTCTTCTCTTGATCGCCCTCGCTCTTTTCTCTTGATCGCCCTCTCACTCTTCTCTTGATCGCCTTCTCTCTCTTCTCTTGATCGCCCTCTCTCTCTTCTCTTGATATCCCTCGCTCTCTTCTCTTGATCGCCCTCTCTCTCTTCTCTTGATCGCCCTCGCTCTCTTCTTTTGATCGCCCTCTCTCTCTTCTCTTGATCGCCCTCTCTCTTCTCTTGATCGCCCTCTCTCTTTTCTCTTGATTGCCCTCTATCTCTTCTCTTGATCGCCCTCTCTCTCGTCTCTTGATCGTCCTCGCTCTCTTCTCTTGATCGCCCTCTCACTCTTCTCTTGATCGCCCTCTCTCTCTTCTCTTGATCGCCCTCGCTCTTTTCTCTTGATCGCCCTCTCACTCTTCTCTTGATCACCCTCTCTCTCTTCTCTTGATCGCTCTCTCTCTCTTCTCTTGATCGCCCTCTCCCTCTTCTCTTGATCGCCCTTCCACTCTTCTCTTGATCGCCCTCTCTCTCTTCTCTTGATCGCCCTCTCTCTCTTCTCTTGATCGCCCTCACTCTCTTCTCTTGATCGCCCTCGCTCTTTTCTCTTGATCGCCCTCTCTCTCTTCTCTTGATCGCCCTCTCTCTCTTCTCTTGATCGCCCTCTCCTCTTCTCTTGATCACCCTTCACTCTTCTCTTGATCGCCCTCTCTCTCTTCTCTTGATCGCCCTCGCTCTCTTCTCTTGATCGCCCTCTCACTCTTCTCTTGATCGGCCTCTCTCTCTTCTCTTGATCGCCCTCTCTCTCTTCTCTTGATCGCCCTCTCTCTCTTCTCTTGATCGCCCTCTCTCTCTTCTCTTGATCGCCCTCGCTCTTTTCTCTTGATCGCCCTTTCAATCTTCTCTTGATCGCCCTCTCTCTCTTCTCTTGATCGGCCTCTCTCTCTTCTCTTGATCGCCCTCTCTCTCTTCTCTTGATCGCCCTCTCTCTCTTCTCTTGATCGCCCTCGCTCTCTTCTCTTGATCGCCCTCTCTCTCTTCTCTTGATCGCCCTCACTCTCTTCTCTTGATCGCCCTTTCACTCTTCTCTTGATCGCCCTCCCTCTCTTCTCTTGATCGCCCTCTCTCTCTTCTCTTGATCGCCCTCACTCTCTTCTCTTGATCGCTCTCGTCTCTTGATCGCCCTCTCTCTCTCTTCTCTTGATCGCCCTTTCACTCTTCTCTTGATCGCCCTCTCTCTCTTCTCTTGATCGCCATCACTCTCTTCTCTTGATCGCCCTCTCCCTCTTCTCTTGATCGCCCTTCCACTCTTCTCTTGATCGCCCTCTCTCTCTTCTCTTGATCGCCCTCTCTCTCTTCTCTTGATCGCCCTCGCTCTCTTCTCTTGATCGCCCTCTCACTCTTCTCTTGATCGCCCTCTCTCTTCTCTTGTCTTGATCGCCCTCGCTCTTTTCTCTTGATCACCCTTTCACTCTTCTCTTGATCGCCCTCTCTCTCTTCTCTTGATCGCCCTCTCTCTCTTCTCTTGATCGCCCTCGCTCTCTTCTCTTGATCGCCCTCTCACTCTTCTCTTGATCGCCCTCTCTCTCTTGTCTTGATCGCCCTCGCTCTTTTCTCTTGATCACCCTTTCACTCTTCTCTTGATCGCCCTCTCTCTTCTCTTGATCGCCCTCTCTCTCGTCTCTTGATCGCCCTCTCTCTCTTCTCTTGATCGCCCTCTCTCTCGTCTCTTGATCGCCCTCTCTCTCTTCTCTTGATCGCCCTCTCTCTCTTCTCTTGATCACCCTTCCACTCTTCTCTTCATCGCCCTCCTCTCTTCTCTTCATCGCCCTCTCTCTCTTCTCTTGATCGCCCTCACTCTCTTCTCTTGATCGCCCTTTCACTCTTCTCTTGATCGTTCTCCCTCTCTTCTCTTGATCGCCCTCTCTCTCTTCTCTTGATCGCTCTCGTCTCTTGATCGCCCTCTCTCTCTTCTCTTGATCGCCCTCACTCTCTCGTCTCTTGATCGCCCTCACTCTCTTCTCTTGATCGCCCTCTCACTCTTCTCTTGATCGCCCTCAGTCTCTTCTCTCGATCGCCCTCTCTCTCTTCTCTTGATCGCCCTCGCTCTTTTCTCTTGATCGCCCTCTCACTCTTCTCTTGATCGCCCTCTCTCACTCTTCTCTTGATCGCCCTCAGTCTCTTCTCTCGATCGCCCTCTCTCTCTTCTCTTGATCGCCCTCGCTCTTTTCTCTTGATCGCCCTTTCACTCTTCTCTTGATCGCCCTCTCTCTCTTCTCTTGATCGCCCTCTCTCTCTTCTCTTGATCGCCCTCACTCTCTCGTCTCTTGATCGCCCTCACTCTCTTCTCTTGATCGCCCTCTCACTCTTCTCTTGATCGCCTCCGTCTCTTCTCTTGATCGACCTCGCTCTCTTCTTTTGATCGCCCTCTCTCTCTTCTCTTGATCGCCCTCTCTCTTCTCTTGATCGCCCTCTCTCTTTTCTCTTGATTGCCCTCTATCTCTTCTCTTGATCGCCTTCCGTCTCTTCTCTTGATCGCCCTCTCTCTCTTCTCTTGATCGCCCTCTCTCTTTTCTCTTGATTGCCCTCTCACTCTTCTCTTGATCGCCTTCCGTCTCTTCTCTTGATCGCCCTCTCTCTCTTCTCTTGATCGCCCTCACTCTCTTCTCTTGATCGCCCTCTCACTCTTCTCTTGATCGCCCTCTCTCTCGTCTCTTGATCGTCCTCGCTCTCTTCTCTTGATCGCCCTCTCACTCTTCTCTTGATCGCCCTCTCTCTCTTCTCTTGATCGCCCTCGCTCTTTTCTCTTGATCGCCCTCTCACTCTTCTCTTGATCACCCTCTCTCTCTTCTCTTGATCGCTCTCTCTCTCTTCTCTTGATCGCCCTCTCCCTCTTCTCTTGATCGCCCTTCCACTCTTCTCTTGATCGCCCTCTCTCTCTTCTCTTGATCGCCCTCTCTCTCTTCTCTTGATCGCCCTCACTCTCTTCTCTTGATCGCCCTCTCTCTCTTGTCTTGATCGCCCTCGCTCTTTTCTATTGATCGCCCTCTCTCTCTTCTCTTGATCGCCCTCTCCCTCTTCTCTTGATCGCCCTTCCACTCTTCTCTTGATCGCCCTCTCTCTCTTCTCTTGATCGCCCTCGCTCTCTTCTCTTGATCGCCCTCTCACTCTTCTCTTGATCGGCCCTCTCTCTCTTCTCTTGATCGCCCTCTCTCTCTTCTCTTGATCGCCCTCTCTCTCTTCTCTTGATCGCCCTCTCTCTCTTCTCTTGATCGCCCTCGCTCTTTTCTCTTGATCGCCCTTTCAATCTTCTCTTGATCGCCCTCTCTCTCTTCTCTTGATCGGCCTCTCTCTCTTCTCTTGATCGCCCTCTCTCTCTTCTCTTGATCGCCCTCTCTCTCTTCTCTTGATCGCCCTCTCTCTCTTCTCTTGATCGCCCTCTCTCTCTTCTCTTGATCGCCCTCACTCTCTTCTCTTGATCGCCCTTTCACTCTTCTCTTGATCGCCCTCCCTCTCTTCTCTTGATCGCCCTCTCTCTCTTCTCTTGATCGCCCTCTCTCTCTTCTCTTGATCGCCATCACTCTCTTCTCTTGATCGCCCTCTCACTCTTCTCTTGATCGCCCTTTCAATCTTCTCTTGATCGCCCTCTCTCTCTTCTCTTGATCGGCCTCTCTCTCTTCTCTTGATCGCCCTCTCTCTCTTCTCTTGATCGCCCTCTCTCTCTTCTCTTGATCGCCCTCGCTCTCTTCTCTTGATCGCCCTCTCTCTCTTCTCTTGATCGCCCTCACTCTCTTCTCTTGATCGCCCTTTCACTCTTCTCTTGATCGCCCTCCCTCTCTTCTCTTGATCGCCCTCTCTCTTCTCTTGATCGCCCTCACTCTCTTCTCTTGATCGCTCTCGTCTCTTGATCGCCCTCTCTCTCTCTTCTCTTGATCGCCCTTTCACTCTTCTCTTGATCGCCCTCTCTCTCTTCTCTTGATCGCCATCACTCTCTTCTCTTGATCGCCCTCTCTCTCTTCTCTTGATAGCCCTCTCTCTCTTTCTCTTGATCGCCCTCTGTCTCTTCTCTTGATCGCCCTCTCTCTCTTCTCTTGATCGCCCTCTCTCTCTTCTCTTGATCGCCCTCACTCTCTTCTCTTGATCGCCCTCTCTCTCTCTCTTGATCGCCCTCTCTCTCTTCTCTTGATCGCCCTCTCTCTTCTCTTGATCGCCCTCTCTCTCTTCTCTTGATCACCCTCTCTCTTCTCTTGATCGCCCTCTCTCTCTTCTCTTGATCGCCCTCTCTCTTCTCTTGATCGCCCTTTCACTCTTCTCTTGATCGCCCTCTCTCTCTTCTCTTGATCGCCATCACTCTCTTCTCTTGATCGCCCTCTCTCTCTTCTCTTGATAGCCCTCTCTCTCTTTCTCTTGATCGCCCTCTGTCTCTTCTCTTGATCGCCCTCTCTCTCTTCTCTTGATCGCCCTCTCTCTCTTCTCTTGATCGCCCTCACTCTCTTCTCTTGATCGCCCTCTCTCTCTCTCTTGATCGCCCTCTCTCTCTTCTCTTGATCGCCCTCTCTCTTCTCTTGATCGCCCTCTCACTCTTCTCTTGATTGCCCTCTCTCTCTTCTCTTGATCGCCCTCTCTCTTCTCTTGATCGCCCTCTCTCTCTTCTCTTGATCGCCCTCTCTCTTCTCTTGATCGCCCTCTCTCTCTTCTCTTGATCGCCCTCTCTCTTCTCTTGATCGCCCTCTCTCTCTTCTCTTGATCGCCCTCTCAGTCTTCTCTTGATCGCCCTCTCTCTCTTCTCTTGATCACCCTCTCTCTCTTCTCTTGATCGCCCTCTCTCTCTTCTCTTGATCGCCCTCTCACTCTTCTCTTGATCACCCTCTCTCTTCTCTTGATCGCCCTCTCTCTCTTCTCTTGATCGCCCTCTCTCTTCTCTTGATCGTCCTCTCTCTCTTCTCTTGATCGCCCTCTCTCTTCTCTTGATCGCCCTCTCACTCTTCTCTTGATCACCCTCTCTCTCTTCTCTTGATCGCCCTCTCTCTCTTCTCTTGATCGCCCTCTCTCTCTTCTCTTGATCGCCCTCTCTCTTCTCTTGATCGCCCTCTCTCTCTTCTCTTGATCGCCCTCTCAGTCTTCTCTTGATCGCCCTCTCTCTCTTCTCTTGATCACCCTCTCTCTCTTCTCTTGATCGCCCTCTCTCTCTTCTCTTGATCGCCCTCTCACTCTTCTCTTGATCACCCTCTCTCTCTTCTCTTGATCGCCCTCTCTCTCTTCTCTTGATCGCCCTCTCTCTCTTCTCTTGATCGCCCTCTCTCTCTTCTCTTGATCGCCCTCTCTCTTCTCTTGATCGTCCTCTCTCTCTTCTCTTGATCGCCCTCTCTCTTCTCTTGATCGCCCTCTCACTCTTCTCTTGATCGCCCTCTCTCTTCTCTTGATCGTCCTCTCTCTCTTCTCTTGATCGCCCTCTCTCTCTTCTCTTGATCGCCCTCTCTCTCTTCTATTGATCGCCCTCTCACTCTTCTCTTGATCGCCCTCTCTCTTCTCTTGATCGCCCTCTCACTCTTCTCTTGATCGCCCTCTCTCTTCTCTTGATCGTCCTCTCTCTCTTCTCTTGATCGCCCTCTCAGTCTTCTCTTGATCGCCCTCTCTTCTCTTGATTGCCCTCTATCTCTTTTCTTGATCGCCCTCTCACTCTTCTCTTGATCGTCCTCTCTCTCTTCTCTTGATCGCCCTCTCACTCTTCTCTTGGTCGCCCCCTCTCTCTCTTCTCTTGATCGCCCTCTCTCTCTTCTCTTGATTGCCCTCTATCTCTTTTCTTGATCGCCCTCTCTCTCTTCTCTTGATCGCCCTCTCACTCGAATCTTGATCGCCCTCTCTCTCTTCTCTTGATCGCCCTCTCTCTCTTCTCTTGATTGCCCTCGCTCTTTTCTCTTGATCGCCCAATTCACGAGTCCAAGTCCGAGTCACCAAGGGAGAGTCGTAGTCGAGTCAGAGTCCAAGTCCGTGTCACCTGAAGAGTCCAAGTCAAGTCCGAGTCACCTGACGAGTCCAAGTCAAGTCCGAGTCACCTGAAGAGTCCAAGTCAAGTCCGAGTCACCTGAAGAGTCCAAGTCAAGTCCGAGTCACCTGAAGAGTCCAAGTCATGTCCGAGTCACCTGAAGAGTCCAAGTCAAGTCTGAGTCACCTGAAGAGTCCAAGTCAAGTCCGAGTCACCTGAAGAGTCCAAGTCAAGTCCGAGTCACCTGAAGAGTCCAAGTCATGTCCGAGTCACCTGAAGAGTCCAAGTCAGGTCCGAGTCACCTGAAGAGTCCAAGTCGAGTCCGAGTCACCTGAAGAGTCCAAGTCGAGTCCGAGTCACCTGAAGAGTCCAAGTCGAATCCGAGTCACCTGAAGAGTCCAAGTCGAGTCCGAGTCACCTGAAGAGTCCAAGTCGAGTCCGAGTCACCTGAAGAGTCCAAGTCAGGTCCGAGTCACCTGAAGAGTCCAAGTCGAGTCCGAGTCACCTGAAGAGTCCAAGTCGAGTCCGAGTCACCTGAAGAGTCCAAGTCGAATCCGAGTCACCTGAAGAGTCCAAGTCGAGTCCGAGTCACCTGAAGAGTCCAAGTCGAGTCCGAGTCACCTGAAGAGTCCAAGTCAAGTCCGAGTCACAAGTCTTCATGTATTAATCTTGTGTGGGTATATGTGTTGAAATGTAGCTGCTCCTCTACATTGCTTTTATCCTGTCATGTTATAAGCTTATTACTAATATTAATATTATTAAATATAAATAAAATATAAATATTAGAGAAGTGATTATATTTGTATGCCAATATTTGTCCGATGGTAAAGTTTTCGTTTTGCACTTTTATTTTAATAGTAATAAGATCGGGACTCTTATTTTGAAGGAACTTTGACGGATCGGTTTACAGATAAAGATTTAGCCCCAGAAAGCACATGGCTACTTAGCATGCAAAATCGTTCTGCATGTTAAGTAGCCATGTGCTTTCGTGTTATGGCTGAATCTTTATTTATTGATCAGATCACGTTACTCTGATGATAGTGTTCTACACAGCCTGTCTGAACTCGATCCTTAGAGTAATGTGTTACGGAGCCTTCTCTTCAATATTCCAAACATTTGGACTACCTATGTTGCAAATGTATTATCTTCTCAATTCACACACGGCATCTATTGCACATCTGTCCGTCCTGGGAGCGGGATCCCTCCTCTGTTGCTCTCCCTGAGGTTTCTCCATGTTCCCTTTAACTGGGTTTTCTTTGGAAGTTTCTCCTTGTACGATGTGAGGGTCTGAGGACAGAGGGTGTCGTATGGTCATACTGATATTCTGTACACACTGTGAAGACCACTGAGACAAATGTAACATTTGTGATATTGGGCTATATAAATAAACATTGATTGATTGAATATTGTTTCCACATAACGAGCATTTTGCTCTTTTCCCATGTGGAAGCAGAATGTGTGAAAGCATACAGCGCGATGCGGGGTGTGTCTCTAGACATCTTTAGACTGGAACAGCGGGGCCCAGTCCGTGAACTCGCCTCGCAGGTGCACACGCCAGGATAGAGGACATCAGACTCCAGAGTCTCCAGTCGGAGCGTCAATGTACGAGTCGAGTCCAAGTCATCGTGGGAGGGAAAATTCACGAGTCCGAGTCCGAGTTGCGTCAATCAGTGCGTGAGTCCGAGTCGAGTCATGAGTCCCGAAAATCGGCACTCGAGTACTCTACCTCTGCCTTAGCTTATTTTGTGTTAATTATTATTAATGTAATAATCGTTTGGTTTCTTTTACATTAAAAACTAGTTATAATTTTCAAAAGGTTTTGTGTTTTTTTTTCCGGGGCTTTTTCCAGTTTAGAGCAATAGCCCCTCCAAATGTCTGAACACGTCCCTGCACTGATGGGTCCTCCGCGGATGTATTTCCGGCAACAGTGAGGTTTAAAAGAGTCGTGACCATAGACTGTATATATAAATGGACGTAGTGTCCGTGACGACACTGAGAAGCCCTAAAGGCCCGGACACACCAATCTGACAACAAAGAACTGACACAGACGGGCCCGACTGTTGTGTCGCCTCGCGTCTCCGCGTCTCGGCCAACAGTCGCACTGGAACACACTGCAAAGACTTCAGCCGATGGCGAAGAAGCCCGTACGAACTGCGCATGAGTGGCAATAACTCTCCTTACCAGCAGGCGGCGGTAGTTTGTATTCGTCATTCAGCGTGATAACCGAGAGAAGAAGAACAGACTGCGTGATATAAACCAACAACAAATGGCGTGTGCGTTCCATTTTCACTCTACAGCGAGAAGCTCACGGGGCTTTCCCGAACCTGTCGAGAACTGGAGTTAAAGGACATCTCACATTTGCCTTCTTTATAGTTTGTTTGGGTCCCTCACTTCGCTTCTCATGCACTGATACGCTAGCTGAGCAGCCAATCAGAGTGATTTCTTTTGCCGACTGCCTTTGTCCGACTGCCCGCAGATTCAGCATTTCGGCCGAAAAGCCGTTGGCACGGCTGAAAAGACACGACGGTGCGGGACACACCAATCTGAGTAGGGCATGTCGACGCCTGACGCCCACCGATGCCGATAATCGGCCTGGTGAGTCCGTGCCTTTAGTAGGCGGAGTCGGCCGCTGCCGTCTCGACGGTGAAGTCAGAGTCAAACTCCCGTCTGATCCAAATAAGGGCAAAGAGGCGGAGCAGAGGTAGCATAAGGCGTGTGGTGCAGTGGGTTGTGAGTTGGTATTCGGATCAGGAGGTCACAGGTTCAAACCCCAGCTGCAGTCAGCATGTCGTTGTGTCCCTGAGACGCTTCACCCCAAAGTGCTCCTGTGGGGATTGTCTTCAGTGCTGAGTAGTAAGTCCCTTTGGAGAAAAGCGTCTAACAAGTGACACGTAATAAGATAAGTCCGATATTTAAATGAAGAATACTCCACCAGGCACCAACACAACGAGTTCAAGTTAATAATAATAATAGATTTAATTTGTTAGCGCTTTTACAGGTGCTCAAAGACGCTTTACAGACATAATGAAGAGAAAAGAAAAGGAAGGAACAACAAATACATATATAGTTAAAGTCAAATTATACAAAAACAATCACACATTAAAAGCCAGATGTGTGACTTTCCCCGGATCAGCCTCGCAGCTGAGCCCCTGTAGCATCCTGGAGCCCACAGAGCTAATGGAGCTAGCTGAGAGACAGAAAGCTAGAAGCAGCAGTCACCGCAGAGTCCTGACCATCAAAGTGACCACGCCCTAATTTATGCAAAAACTTTAAAGGTCCCGTGTCCTGGCCCTTTCTCCTGATCATAGCTCCATCGTTGAGGTCTGCTAGAATAGATTCACATTGTTCAATGTTCTAAACTCTCATTGGTTTCTCACAGCGTCTCTGTGTAGTCTGTATACTCTGTCCTACACGGTTCGTTGGAGCTCCTGCCCCCCCCCCTGTGTGCTCTGATTGGTCGGCTCGCCCACTCTGTTCTGATGAGTCCACCGTTACAGCGGAACATCAGTGATTATGTTTCACAATGGCGCTTGTTAGCAACCAGGAAATGACACCAGTGATGACGAACAGGTGAGAATGCTGCGTGGGGTCTGAGGGGCCGTGCTGGGGGGACGCTGGGGGGCTCGCTGCTGCGCCCTTTGAGGCTCGAGGAGGAGCGGACAGTGTGAGCTGGCTTACTGGGTTGCGTTCCAATAATCCAAAAATCAGCTCCTAAATTCTAACCCTATCGTCTATCCCTTGATCTCTGGGTGAAAGGTCACGGGGTTAAGGGATAGTGGATAGGAGAACTCAAAAGGACTTAGGAGAAGAGACTGCGGTACTTTAGAGAATCGACTGCACTTTCACTATCCGACGTGTTTCTGATGCGCCAGCGGACGTCTTGAATGTGCGTCTGCTGCTGTGGGGTAACCATGGAAACCACAGTTTTCTATACAGCGGACTACAACATGGATGTTCAATAAGAACGAGGGACTGCTGTAAACTCATCTAGAGACTCTGCTCCGTGCTCTGATGCTGCTGCTTTGCTTTATGAACGTGGACAGAGAAACATATTCTTCAGGACCAAAGCTGGAACTGAAATACAAAAGGAAAGTGAAACTTCTGCTCGTCCCCCTCTCCCTCCGGTCCACATGAACACAAATGATCCCAATAAGTATGATTGTATGAACTAAAGATCTTAAATCAATACAGATGTATTTATTATGAACGTTAGTCCTTAGCCGCTTTCACACCGCAGGACTAGTGGTACTTTAGTGCCGGCACTAAAGTACCACTAGCAGTGGCGGCTGGTGGAAAATATTTTTGGTGGGGCTGCTGATATAGTGAGTAAAAAATGTGGGAGAAATGACCCCCTTAAAGAAATGACCCCTTAAATTAGGACTTCTGGTGATGTAATGGCGCGTTTCCAGTGCAGCGCGGAGCTCGCTTTAATGCTGCGTTCAGACCGGACGCGATGCGAATATTCGCTTTGCTCTAAACGCTCCTATCGCTCTAGTCGCTCGAGTTTCACCGCAGCTGTCAGCTGTGTTTACTCGCATCATCAAACAAGACGCGCTGGCTCGGGAGCTACAGCTACAACAAGATGAACATATTTGACCGTGATTTAATTATAATACACGTTTCTAAATGATGCCGACGTAACAACACACTGATACCGGTTAGTAAAAACCATGAATTAATGCTTTGACGAGTCTGCAGACAGACAGCAGGCGAAAGACCTTTTAGAATGCTTGTTCCCTGAATGGAGCTTGGCTAAGCTAACGCTATATATGCTCCGACCGTCCACACTCACAGCAACGGCCTACAGACATGAATAAAGCAGCGACTGTATTCTCCATGACACAGGCAGTCTGTGGTTTGCACTTGTTTAACTTTTGTCTAGTTTCTGAACAGATCGTATCTGTCCCCGGCTGTTTGAAGAGCAAACATGGGAAACAAAAGATAGCGTTTGCATCCAGCTAGCCGTGTGAGAAGCCTTGTTGATACGTTCTGTCTTTTTCACGAGCCTGCTGTGATATATACAAATCGGGTTGGTCCGGTCCGAGGTCTTTAAGTCTCAATTTATCTCCCAAACTTCTCCTTTCAAAAGGATTGGAGAGTAGCTCTTGGGCGGACCGAGGCTCCGGCGACTCCACCTGCACACCATTCTCATCCAAATACTGCGTCACCTTGGTTACTCACGAAAAAACAAAATCACGTCAATGCACGTAAGCAACGTGGGCGCCAACGTGAGCGCCCATGTGACCAAAATATTTGACGGCGGCACAGTTTACTATCGAGACTTTTGCAACCTGCTGGTTGCTGCTGTTTGGCTCGGGGGCTCTGCCCCGTAACGATAAACTAATGCCACGGGCAAGGCCAGGCAGGAAACAGGTGACTTATCAGTAACTCTAGACATCGTAACACAATTTTAAACGAGATTGTATTGTAGATTATACATTTTTGTGATACTAATTGTATGATATTTACCTTGTTCATTACAAATTAAAATATAAAATATATATATTTTTTAAATATTTTTTTTAAAGTTATTTTTTTTGAATTTAATATTTATTTTTTATTTTGTATCTGGCAAGAGGTGGGGCGGCGCCCCTAGCGCCCCTATGGGCCGGCCGCCGCTGACCACTAAAGTACCACGGCACTAAATCCGCCAGGGGGCTAGTGCCAATCGCATTCACACCGCAGTACTTTCCCTGAGGCACGATGACGCTGACGTCACTTCGTCTTCTTCTTCTCTGGGTTTACTGGCAGGCCGCAAAACCACTTCACGGCGAATACAACAAAAAAACGAGAGAAGAAGAACTACACGGGGGAGGGGGAGGGGGTATAAAGCCCACCCGCTGTATGAGGCGTTTGTTTACTTTCCGACCTCAGACATGACGGAGTTCATAAGGGTAATTTACAAATAAAATACCCCATTATAACAATGGACTTTATCGTTTCTGTATTTATTATATATTACCCCCTCAGGCTGATTTTGGAAAAGGACATCAACCCTTGTTTGGTGTTTTCCCTTGTTTATCTAAAACAAATGACATGACTTGTGTTTCTGTCTGCTCTCACATTCTTCTATTCTGCACATTTGGGGTGGGACACAATAAATAAAGCTTCGCCAGTTTGTTTGTTTTATTGCACAGTCAAGACATAACAATAACGGCATCACGCTGTTCCAGGTGTGTCGTATGCATGAACATTGAAGTTAAATAACAGTGTGAAATGTAAAATAAAGTGGAAGTAGTTTCAAAACAATGTAACAGTGGCAATATATATAGCAGCAGACACGCCTTGGTGCAAGTCAGGTGTCAGTATTACAAAACAGTGGCAATATATATATATAATCACAATAGAAAATCGTTACCACTCTTATTATTGTGGTCTTTAATTGGTTCATAGTCCTGCCTGAGTTTCTTTATTTGTACCCGGCATCCGTGTGCACCGTGCACGATTCCCAGCTCAAGCAGCGAACATCGCTCAAAACCTTTGGAGTTGGGAACTGCTTTCCGTAGAAGCTGCTGCATCCCGTCCTCGGAGTAAATTGCCAGAAGCGCCGACACTTCCTCATCATCCCACCGCCCCGGTGCTGCCGTACGTGTGGTCATCACTGCTTTAAAGTACAGAAAGACTCCTCGCTCAGGAGTGGGTGTGGTTTTGTAGCGAGGAAAAAAATGGCCGCCTAACAAAACAAATTCAGAGTCTAACGGGGCGTGGTTTGCAATTCGCCCAGCCAATAGAAATAGAATAGAAATTGGCACTGTTTTGTCACCAGGTTCGTACCACCGCTCTAGCAGGGACTGAAAAGTACCAAAAGAGTTCCAAAAGAGTTCCCGGCACTGAGTAGTCCCGGCGGTGTGAACGCGACATTATTGGTCCTAACGGAACTAAAGAGCTAAAGTACCAGGGAAAGTCCTGCGGTGTGAACGCGGCTAAGGACATCTGTCTCTGTGTGTATCACCATTCAGACATCTTTAGAAGCTGAACAAACCCCCCACAGCTCAGTGAAGACTGAGAGACTTTATTTGATCATTTCAGTGAAAACTAACGTTCATATTTCTCTCTTTGTTATAATACTGATGAACGTTCAGAACAAAGCACTTTGTAACTTACCACCTACGTTTTAAAATGCTTAATAAGCACCGTAACTTTCATGATATCATTTCTCCGTCATAATCGGTTGTTTCCGTGAACGGCCGACTGTTGAGTGACGGCACATGCTGCGGCTGCAATGCATTGTGGGGCAGCACTTTCTCCTCTCCTGTTGGTGAGGGAGGTCCAGAGGTTCCTAAGCTAAAGGAGGTGAGAAAGGAAGTTTGAAACCTCCTTTCCTTTCATTCTCATCATTCTAGAGAATTGGAACGGCACGTATCATGGCTGCCTCTGAGGGACCTCCGGGTCCTTTCACTCCTTTAGGAAGGGTTCCTGAGCTAAATGGACCATTCCACTTCAGCCATGGACTATTGCAACGCAACCCAGGTGTCGTTTCCTGGTTGCTGCGCAGAGTGCACAGAGCAGAGAGAAAGCATAGGGGTATACAAATAATAATGAAATACTAATAATAAATCAAATGAAATCAATTCATTCAAAATCATAATGACAATAAAGTAATTACAAGTAAAAATACAATGAAATAAATAAATAAACTAAACTATACATAATTAATAATTAATATTGATAAAATATTAATAATATTTAAATACATAATAATAAAAACAATAATTACAAAATAATACAAAATGTAATTAAATAAATACATTATAATTATAGTAAAAAAGTGATGATCCATCCATCTTCTCCGCTTATCCGTGGTCGGGTCTCGGGGGTATCAGTTCCAGCAGAGAGCCCCAAACGTTCCTTTCCCCCTCATCAACCAGCTCTGACTGGGGGGATCCCAAGGCGCTCCCAGGCCAGAAGAGATATAGTCCCTCCACCTGGTCCTAGGTCTACCCCTCGGTCTCCTCCCAGCTGGACGTGCCTGGAACACCTCCCTAGGGAGGCGCCCAGGTGGCATCCTAACTAGGTGCCCGAACCACCTCAACTGGCTCCTTTCCACGCGAAGGAGGAGCGGCTCAACTCCGAGTCCCTCCCTGATGACCGAACTCCTCACCTTATCCCTAAGGGAGACGCCAGCCACCCTGCGGAGGAAACCCATCTCGACCGCTTGTATCCTTGGATCTGGTTCTTTGGGTCCTGACCCATCCTTCATGACCGTAGGTGAGGGGAGGATCTGGTTCTTTGGGTCCTGACCCATCCTTCATGACCGTAGGTGAGGGGAGGAACGAAATTGGCCCGGTAGACAGAGAGCTTTGCCTTCCGGCTCAGCTCCCTTTTCGTCACACGGTGCGGTAAAGCGACTGCAGTACCGCTCCCGCTGCTCCAGTTCTCCGGCCCATCTCACGCTCCATTGATCCCTCACTCGAGAACAAGACCCCGAGATACTTGAACTCCTTCACTTGGGGTAAGGACTCATTCCCTACTTGGAGTGGACAATCCATCGGTTTCCTGCTGAGAACCATGGCCTCAGATCTGGAGGTGCTGATCCTCATCCCAGCCGCTTCACACTCGGTGGCGAACCGATCCAGTGAGTGCTGAAGGTCGCAGACCGATGAAGCCATCAGAACCACATCATCTGCAGAAAGCAGTGGTGCAATCCTTAGTCCACCGAACTGCAGACCCCCCCCCCACGACTACGCCTCGAAATCCGATCCATGTATATTACAAACAGGGTTGGTGACAAAGCGCAAAAAAGTGATGATAAAAAATACAATAAACAAAAGAGAAAAATTAATATATACAAAAACAATACAATTATAATTCATAACATTATAACAATAGGGGGGCACCCCCACCTCCGGGGGACGTGGCACAAATTAAATTATAGTTATAATAATGAAATAATATCATACAATCATAAAAACCACCTTGAGACACGCTTCAGACTGAGGTTAGGACCTTCTACCATGTTATGCTTCTCCGCGTGTGTGTGTGTGTGTGTGTGTGTGTGTTGAATGAACAATGCCTGAACACGACCTGAGTGTTGGCTTTAAAGGGTCAGTTCACTCAAATGAGAAAAAAGGTGGTGTTTTTCTTATATTTCAACAGTTTTACTTTTTTGACATGGACACGATTCTTTAGGACGGACAAACATCACGTGAGTAACTCAGGGCACAATTCAAACGGGATCGAAAGATCATCTTTCTCTCCGTTGACTTCAACACATGATTTTTCAGAAATAGGGTCCCATGGGGCGGAAGTAGATGGGCGTGACTTCCACCGGTTGTGACGTTCCTATAATGTTCACGTGATTTCGTTTCGGAGGGATTCGGGACATCTCGTAAGATCTCGTTTCTCCCTTGAAAACAGCGAGATTTTACCGAAGGCGTCACCGCTGCTGCAGCTAACGGAGCTAACGCTGCTAACGCGCTCTTTCACACAGTCTCTAAAACGATGGACGGCAGGAGCTATGGGTCTGGTGAGTGTTCATTAACATGCTTTAAAACTATCATGTGGCTCAAATAACATATGTAGTGTGAGCTTTACAGGTAGCCTCTGTGTGTAAATATGTAGCCGTTAGCTTGTTAACGACCAACTGGCGGTAGCTTCAGACAAAGAAGCTAACAGTTAGCTACTTGTTGGTTAATATAATTTATTTCACATCAAACGATGCATACACACTTAAAATGTCAACAAAGAAACGTAAGCTAGTTTAGCCACCTCGCTGTTTAATTCAGGACTATTATTGGGAATGGAGTATTTTAAGGAAACATTTGTACTCTACTTAAGAGCGCGTTTATGAGAGAATACAGCTGTAATATCAGCTAACGGTTGGCTAGCTGCTAAGTATCTAACATATTCCAATGTGATATTGTAGTTAAATATAATTTATTTAAGATCAAACGAGGCCTATATGCTAATATTGTCAACAAAGTAACGTTAGTTAGCTTGGCCACATTTCCTTCAGACTGTTGCATTGTTGTTCTGCTAAATTAGATGCTGTTTTCTTGTTAAATGCTTTGCTAAAGCTGGTCAATTTAGTTCAAATGGAGTCAGTGTCGCGAGGAGGGGGGGGGCTTTGTATGGCTAGATGTTAAAATGGCCACTTTCCCCCTAAAATGCCTCAAACACAGGTAGTCGTGACATCATACTGAAATGTATTTATGTAGGATAAACCATCTCGTTTCCAAAGGGGTTCAACACATATCACCTGATGAAGAAGTACTCAGAGCGTGTACTTTAGTGAAAGTAGAAGTACTCAGACCTTGTTCTTTAGTGAAAGTAGAAGTACTCAGATCTTGTTCTTTAGTGAAAGTAGAAGTACTCAGATCTTGTACTTTAGTGAAAGTAGAAGTACTCAGACTTGTTCTTTAGTGAAAGTAGAAGTACTCAGATCTTGTACTTTAGTGAAAGTAGAAGTACTCAGATCTTGTACTTTCGTGAAAGTAGAAGTACTCAGACCTTGTACTTTAGTGAAAGTAGAAGTACTCAGATCTTGTTCTTTCGTGAAAGTAGAAGTACTCAGATATTGTACTTTAGTGAAAGTAGAAGTACTCAGATCTTGTTCTTTAGTGAAAGTAGAAGTACTCAGATCTTGTACTTGAGTAAAGTACTCAGATCTTGTTCTTTCGTGAAAGTAGAAGTACTCAGATCTTGTACTTGAGTAAAGTACTCAGATCTTGTTCTTTCGTGAAAGTAGAAGTACTCAGATCTTGTTCTTTAGTGAAAGTAGAAGTACTCAGATCTTGTTCTTTAGTGAAAGTAGAAGTACTCAGATCTTGTACTTGAGTAAAGTACTCAGATCTTGTTCTTTCGTGAAAGTAGAAGTACTCAGATCTTGTTCTTTAGTGAAAGTAGAAGTACTCAGATCTTGTTCTTTAGTGAAAGTAGAAGTACTCAGATCTGTACTGAGTAAAAGTAGAAGTACTCAGACCTTGTACTGAGTAAAGTACTCAGATCTTGTTCTTTCGTGAAAGTAGAAGTACTCAGATCTTGTTCTTTAGTGAAAGTAGAAGTACTCAGATCTTGTTCTTTAGTGAAAGTAGAAGTACTCAGATCTTGTTCTTTAGTGAAAGTAGAAGTACTCAGATCTTGTTCTTTAGTGAAAGTAGAAGTACTCAGATCTTGTACTTTAGTGAAAGTAGAAGTACTCAGATCTTGTACTTTAGTGAAAGTAGAAGTACTCAGATCTTGTACTTTAGTGAAAGTAGAAGTACTCAGATCTTGTACTTTAGTGAAAGTAGAAGTACTCAGATCTTGTACTTTAGTGAAAGTAGAAGTACTCAGATCTTGTTCTTTAGTGAAAGTAGAAGTACTCAGATCTTGTACTTTAGTGAAAGTAGAAGTACTCAGATCTTGTTCTTTAGTGAAAGTAGAAGTACTCAGATCTAGTTCTTTAGTGAAAGTAGAAATACCAGAGTGTAGGAATACTCTGTCACAGTAAAAGTCCTCATTCAAAATGTTCCTAAAGTAGAAAAGTATTATCAGAATATAATGAAAGACAGTGAAAGTAGTCGTTGTGCAGATTGGTCCATTTCAGAATAATATATATGATGTGTTTTATAATGATTGATCATGAAAGTGTTCTCAAAGCTGGTGGAGGTGCAGCTAGTCTGAAGTACTTTGTAGACTGCAGGGTAGCTGGTGGAGGTGCAGCTAGTCTGAAGTACTTTGTAGACTGCAGGGTAGCTGGTGGAGGTGCAGCTAGTCTGAAGTACTTTGTAGACTGCAGGGTAGCTGGTGGAGGTGCAGCTAGTCTGAAGTACTTTGTAGACTGCAGGGTAGCTGGTGGAGGTGCAGCTAGTCTGAAGTACTTTGTAGACTGCAGGGTAGCTGGTGAAGGTGCAGCTAGTCTGAAGTACTTTGTAGACTGCAGGGTAGCTGGTGGAGGTGCAGCTAGTCTGAAGTACTTTGTAGACTGCAGGGTAGCTGGTGGAGGTGCAGCTAGTCTGAAGTACTTTGTAGACTGCAGGGTAGCTGGTGGAGGAGCAGCTAGTCTGAAGTACTTTGTAGACTGCAGGGTAGCTGGTGGAGGAGCAGCTAGTCTGAAGTACTTTGTAGACTGCAGGGTAGCTGGTGGAGGAGCAGCTAGTCTGAAGTACTTTGTAGACTGCAGGGTAGCTGGTGGAGGTGCAGCTAGTCTGAAGTACTTTGTAGACTGCAGGGTAGCTGGTGAAGGTGCAGCTAGTCTGAAGTACTTTGTAGACTGCAGGGTAGCTGGTGGAGGTGCAGCTAGTCTGAAGTACTTTGTAGACTGCAGGGTAGCTGGTGGAGGTGCAGCTAGTCTGAAGTACTTTGTAGACTGCAGGGTAGCTGGTGAAGGTGCAGCTAGTCTGAAGTACTTTGTAGACTGCAGGGTAGCTGGTGAAGGTGCAGCTAGTCTGAAGTACTTTGTAGACTGCAGGGTAGCTGGTGGAGGAGCAGCTAGTCTGAAGTACTTTGTAGACTGCAGGGTAGCTGGTGGAGGAGCAGCTAGTCTGAAGTACTTTGTAGACTGCAGGGTAGCTGGTGGAGGTGCAGCTAGTCTGAAGTACTTTGTAGACTGCAGGGTAGCTGGTGGAGGTGCAGCTAGTCTGAAGTACTTTGTAGACTGCAGGGTAGCTGGTGGAGGTGCAGCTAGTCTGAAGTACTTTGTAGACTGCAGGGTAGCTGGTGAAGGAGCAGCTAGTCTGAAGTACTTTGTAGACTGCAGGGTAGCTGGTGGAGGAGCAGCTAGTCTGAAGTACTTTGTAGACTGCAGGGTAGCTGGTGGATTTACTCCAGGTGGAACTAAAGTCTGATTCAACACTTGATTAGATTTCACATCATTCATCTGTGAAGTAACTAAAGGGATTAAATACACGTAGGGGAGGACAAGTACACCATGTACCTCTGAACTGTAGTGAGTAGAAGTACACCATGTACCTCTGAACTGTAGAGGAGTAGAAGTACACCATGTACCTCTGAACTGTAGACGAGTAGAAGTACACCATGTACCTCTGAACTGTAGTGGAGTAGAAGTACACCATGTACCTCTGAACTGTAGAGGAGTAGAAGTACACCATGTACCTCTGAACTGTAGTGGAGAAGAAGTACACCATGTACCTCTGAACTGTAGTGGAGAAGAAGTACACCATGTACCTCTGAACTGTAGAGGAGTAGAAGTACACCATGTACCTCTGAACTGTAGTGGAGAAGAAGTACACCATGTACCTCTGAACTGTAGTGGAGAAGAAGTACACAGTAGCATATCATCAGGAAATACTCAATGGAAAAGTACAAGTACCTCAAAATTGTACTGGAGCACAGTACTTGTTAGTGAGCTATACATTACACAGCGAGGAGTCGTGGAGGTACATCAGAGATTATTTATTGAGGGGTTGGAGGTCAGTTTTGGATTCGAGCCATGGTCCCAAATATTTGTTTATTAATGTGAAGCCATTTCAACAGAATACAACCATTGCCTGAAAAATAAACATTCAAATCATTTTTTTGCTTAATCTAAATTACCAACAAACCTGATGTACTTAAAATTATTCTATTTTAAATTGGTTTTATGTGTACTAAACCACTATGTCTTTCCCTTTTTCATAGGTTACTCCAGTTGGGGAGGTGGCGGGTCCAGCAGCAGAGGTAAGGAAACAAGTGAATTTAGGCCCCGGCCACACGGAGACGAAAACAAACCATAGTCGATATCAAAAAAGTCTTCCGTCCACACGAGACCGCTGGAGACGCTGTAGTACATATGCCGGGCCTGTAAGTGGCGCTGTACTTCCGCCTGGTGCCTGGTTGCCCTTCTGGTTGTTCTCCTCGGTGGATTTGGCAACTTGTAGTTCTCCATGTCCACTTGTTGCTGGTGGTTGTGGGAGAGGAGCTGTGGATGTTGCACCAACATCATGGTCAGCAGCGCCTTGAGCATGAAAGCAACCCTGTGATCCGCTGTTGTTGTTGTAGGCGGGGGTGAAGGGAATGAGCACTCAGGTAGGCGGGGGTGAAGGGAATGAGCACTCAGGTAGGCGGGGGTGAAGGGAGTGAGCACTCAGGTAGGCGGGGGTGAAGGGAATGAGCACTCAGGTAGGCGGGGGTGAAGGGAATGAGCACTCAGGTAGGCGGGGGTGAAGGGAGTGAGCACTCAGGTAGGCGGGGGTGAAGGGAGTGAGCACTCAGGTAGGCGGGGGTGAAGGGAGTGAGCACTCAGGTAGGCGGGGGTGAAGGGAGTGAGCACTCAGGTAGGCGGGGTGAAGGGAGTGAGCACTCGGGTAGGCGGGGGTGAAGGGAATGAGCACTCAGGTAGGCGGGGGTGAAGGGAGTGAGCACTCAGGTAGGCGGGGGTGAAGGGAATGAGCACTCAGGTAGGCGGGGGTGAAGGGAATGAGCACTCAGGTAGGCGGGGGTGAAGGGAGTGAGCACTCAGGTAGGCGGGGGTGAAGGGAGTGAGCACTCAGGTAGGCGGGGGTGAAGGGAGTGAGCACTCAGGTAGGCGGGGGTGAAGGGAGTGAGCACTCAGGTAGGCGGGGGTGAAGGGAGTGAGCACTCAGGTAGGCGGGGGTGAAGGGAGTGAGCACTCAGGTAGGCGGGGTGAAGGGAATAAGCACTCAGGTAGGCGGGGGTGAAGGGAATGAGCACTCAGGTAGGCGGGGGTGAAGGGAATGAGCACTCTCTCAGGTAGGCGGAGGTGAAGGGAATGAGCACTCTCTCAGGTAGGCGGGGGTGAAGGGAATAAGCACTCAGGTAGGCGGGGGTGAAGGGAGTGAGCACTCAGGTAGGCGGGGGTGAAGGGAGTGAGCACTCAGGTAGGCGGGGGTGAAGGGAGTGAGCACTCAGGTAGGCGGGGGTGAAGGGAGTGAGCACTCAGGTAGGCGGGGGTGAAGGGAGTGAGCACTCAGGTAGGCGGGGGTGAAGGGAGTGAGCACTTGTACAGCCTTGTTGGCGAGGTGGGGGAACTCGGTCTCCACAGAGAGCCCAAAGTGTGCAAGTGACACTTTACTCATCTTGTTCTCGTTATTCTTTTCTCACGTTGCGCCTCCCCTGAAGCTCTCTGGCGCCCCCTAGGGGAGCCGCGCCTCACAAACCGCTGGTCTATACGATGGAGAACTGTAGCGGATACAACCCGTTTGGTCTCCATGTGACCGGGGCCTTAATATTAGCAGGGCTCTCAGGGTGCGTTCACACCTGCCTTGTATAGTCCGGTTGAATCGAACCCTGGTGCGGTTCGTTTGGGTCGGTGTGAACTAGGGGTGGGCGATATGACGATATGTATCGTCGTGACGATATTAGGTCTCCACGATATGCTTTTTCAGAGATATCGTCCTATCGTGATAAAAAAAAATAGCGGGAGGGAAGAGGCGCGGCGCAGGGGGCTAACCCAAAGTCCCCGCCCCCTTTCTTTGCAGCGAGCAACCACAGGGCAGGCGTTTCATCAAGGGGCTCCTGAACCACAGGGCAGGCGTTTCATCAAGGGGCTCCTGAACCACAGGGCAGGCGTTTCATCAAGGGGCTCCTGAACCACAGGGGCAGGCGTTTCATCAAGGGGCTCCTGAACCACGGGGCAGGCGTTTCATCAAGGGGCTCCTGAACCACAGGGCAGGCGTTTCATCAAGGGGCTCCTGAACCACAGGGCAGGCGTTTCATCAAGGGGCTCCTGAACCACAGGGGCAGGCGTTTCATCAAGGGGCTCCTGAACCACGGGGCAGGCGTTTCATCAAGGGGCTCCTGAACCACAGGGCAGGCGTTTCATCAAGGGGCTCCTGAACCACAGGGCAGGCGTTTCATCAAGGGGCTCCTGAACCACAGGGCAGGCGTTTCATCAAGGGGCTCCTGAACCACAGGGCAGGCGTTTCATCAAGGGGCTCCTGAACCACAGGGCAGGCGTTTCATCAAGGGGCTCCTGAACCACAGGGCAGGCGTTTCATCAAGGGGCTTTGAGTTTCTGTCACCTTGTAGGTGCTTGTTCTGTTAAGTAACCATAGTAACCGACATGAAAACATATCGTGATATATATCGTCTATCGTGATACTGCCTGAAAATATCGTGATAACATATTCTTCAATGTCGCCCACCGTGTGTGAACGCAGTCCGAGACCTCTGACGTGAACTAAACAACCGGACTCCGGTCCGCCTAAAGAGGTGCTCTCGGAGCGCTTGCTCGTGAACTCTGGAGCGGTTCATCGCTGGTGTGAACGCAGTCCGCACCAAAACACAGGAAGCGTAGTAACGCGTCACAAGAACGCGGATGTCTTCAAAGTCTTTAGCGAAAGAGTCTTTCAAGACATCCGCGGTTGTTCGGTTAAAGAGTGAAGCAGGATGAAGAGTTGAACAGCGGCGTGTAAAGTAAAAATGCTCCGTCAGCTACATGAAAGTCAGAACACCCGTCGTCGGGGAAACGCCCCCCTGACTGCAGAACGTCTCGTTATGTTATAATGTTTTTAACGCACGTTGTCTGATTGTATAATCGTATGCGCGGGCCTCGAGCGTCTGTTGATCTCCAGATTAACAGCAGCACGAGAACAACCTGCAGAAAGTGCCGATGCTCCGTGGCGGAGGCTCCGGGAGAAATTGCCGTGATTTGCGTTTGTACCCCCTTAATGTCTGACCAATGGCTGAACAGCATTTCCGAGCACATGACTTGTGTTTTAAAGTTTATCGTCCGTTTGAGTGTTGCCGTGAGAACGCAAAGCGGACCTTCTGAGAAATTAAACGATGCAACAAACTGTGGTCTGGAGCGGACTATTAGGCGTGAACGCACCCTGAGATGTTGTATAAAAACTAGCCTTTGCTTTCAATTGAAATATGAAAAAGGATTTCACCTCAGTGGGCCCCCCCTGTGTACTGACCAAGACGAGTGGTGGTCAAAATAAAGTGTATTTTCTTCGCTTTGTCAGGTTCTGGTGGCTTCGACCTGTATGGTGGGGGCTATAAAGACTCCATGTCCGGGCTGGGGGGCTACGGAGGTGGAGGAGGAGGAGGAGGAGGCCATATGAAGAGGGGGCTTTCAGGGACCTCCTCCACAGGAACCCATGCTGATGCAGTCATCGCCAAAATCAACCAGCGTCTGGACATGCTGACTCAGCTGGAGGGGGGGCTGAAAGGGTCCCGCGGCGACAGGTAAGAACGGTTCTTCATCAGTCAGAACACACTCCATCCAGGCCAGAGAGAGCAGAGTAAGAACGGTGCTTCATCAGTCAGAACACACTCCATCCAGGCCAGAGAGAGCAGAGTGAGAACGGTTCTTCGTCAGTCAGAACACAGTCCATCCAGGCCAGAGAGACCCGAGTAAGAACGGTTCTTCAGTCAGAACACACTCTATCCAGGCCAGAGAGAGCCGAGTAAGAACGATTCTTCAGTAAGAACGGTTCTTCAGTCAGAACGCACTCCATCCAGGCCAGAGAGAGCCGAGTAAGAACGGTTCTTCATCAGTCAGAACACGCTCCATCCAGGCCAGAGAGAGCCGAGTAAGAACGGTTCTTCAGTCAGAACACACTCCATCCAGGCCAGAGAGAGCCGAGTAAGAACGGTTCTTCAGTGAGAACGCACTCCATCCAGGCCAGAGAGAGCCGAGTAAGAACGGTTCTTCATCAATCAGAACACGCTCCATCCAGGCCAGAGAGCCGAGTAAGAACGGTTCTTCAGTCAGAACACGCTCCATCCAGGCCAGAGAGAGCCGAGTAAGAACGGTTCTTCATCAGTCAGAACACGCTCCATCCAGGCCAGAGAGAGCCGAGTAAGAACGGTTCTTCAGTCAGAACGCACTCCATCCAGGCCAGAGAGAGCCGAGTAAGAACTGATAATTATATATAACACGGATATTTAGAAAAGGACCGAAACTACATTTTTAAAAAGTTGACAAAAAGGCTCGATTTAGATCAAACTGAAAACTGAGGCTTTTTGTAATAAAACATCACATATGTTACGCCTTTATTTGAAATGTAAGGAACGGATCTTTTGAAATGTGTAGCGACGTCATCGATGTGGTGATAGTGGGGTTTGGCTTCACACGTGGGATGAGTGTCTGTGTCGCCTGAACGCCTCGCCGTGTGCACAACTGTGTCCGTCTGTTTGTTTGCTGCCAAGAAAATGTTCCTGAAACCCTTTAGACGTCATGAATGCATGCGCCCCGTTGGAGGTCTCCATCCCAGCCCATGTGATCATCCTCCATGTGTTCTGGCTTCAGGTTACACAAGAGGGACGCTTACAGGCATCACGATAGTCAAAGCTGCTTGCTGTATCTACAAAGAACTCTAGACTATGTCCCCCCATGTTGAGTATACCCCCTCTTGCTCAGGACCCAGTTCTGAAGGTTTCCAACAAACTGCATCCCCATATCTGCAGCGTTTGACCTCCTGCTGAGCGTCTGCAAGACAGAAATCATTACTGTGATAAAGATGTGGAAGGGTCATCATCGGGTAATGTGGGGTGGGGGGACATTTCATTTAGCGGACGCTTTGGAACATTAAACCAATGAGGAGGAGACTCAGAGGTTCACTTCCTGTCTGTAAACCCCACCAGGTTTAAGAAGAAGGGAGGGAGGGCAGGAGGAGCCGGAGCAGAAGCCCCCCCCCTGCCTCCCTTCCCTCCACCAACCCTCTCCCTCCCTCCCGCAGGTTTGACCACTACGAGTCTTTCGACTCTCGCTCCCCCGCCCTCCCCCCCTCCCGAGATCTCTACAGATCCTCTGCTGGGAGCTATGGGTACGATGGCCGCGAGGATGGGATGCTGCTGAGTCAGAGAGGAAACTCCGGCTTTGGGGGTGTTGTTGGTCTGGGAGGGGGGGGCGGAGGCTTTGACAGCCCCTCCTCATCATCCTCTGCTTCCTATGGAGTCGCCAAAATGCGACAGAATATGAGAGAGTCGTTCAACCAGGGAGGAGGAGGAGGAGGCGGGGGGGGCTGGACAGGGCGCCGCTCCCCCAGAAGGGGTGGAGGAACAGGAGGGTTTGCAAACCGCAGGTCGGACCCCCCTCCGTTAGGCGGGGGTGGGCGAGGGGGGGGGAGACTCTCCTCCTCTCCGGGGGGGGGGTCGAGGCAAGCTGCCCTCCCTCCTGGCCAGCCGCATGTACCCTGAGAGCGGGGGCTTCCAGCAGCAAGACATCCCCGGGAGGCACTTTGGAGGGGGGCCGCGGGCCGGCCGGCAGCGGGGCCGCAAGAGACCCCTCAACAAAGTAAGTAAGATGAATAAAGTCCTCCTCAGACAGGAAGTAAAGCCCGCTCTGACCCCCCGACAGAAAGCCCAGTGTTCAGTGTCCCCCACCAGTCAAATGATAATAACCTTCACTTGTATGATTTAGCGCCTTCCATGAAACCCAAGGACGCTTTACAATAGGACGACATGGACCCCCCCTCATTGTCCAAATCTTGTTCACCTGGGGGGGGGGATGAAAGATTTAGGTTTGCCCCTGCAGAGTTAAGATAAGGCTAACACTACTGCTTTCATTTTGAACTGGCTGTGAAAGTGGGGGCAGCTTCTCGATAGAGCTGCACTGGAAGGAGGGTAGTCCCCCTCCGTCCATCGACCCCTAAATTGGTCTTTCCAAGTAGAATTCTGTACATTTCAAATGTGAAGGGGTCGGAGCAGCTGGACCACAAAACAGTGGATTTAAACCATATTCAAACACACAGGATACAGAACCCCACAGACTTAGCTAATCTGCCTCCTTTTGTACAGTAGCGCCAAGTGACCTGGGGCTGAGGAGAGGTTTTTACATTCTTTTGCCCCACCCCGGGCAGATTTATTTACTCTTATATCTTACGAGAGGCAACCGTCGTCTATTTATATTTCGCAGAAGCAGTTTTACTAATAGAATCTGCTTTGTTCTTATTCCTTATTACTATAGCTGTAGAAATGTCAGTATTGTGTCATGGCACAGGACGTAGCTTAACATGATAAAACTGACGCACATCGAGCAGTCTTGAGTTCTGGTCAGAGTGCACGTGAGGTGTCGGAGTGCACGTTAACGGTGTGTCCCGCAGCAGGTGAAGCCTCAGAGGGAGATGCAGAAGAAGCGGAAGCAGACTCTCACGGCAGGCGACGAACCCGAGTCCAAGATGAACCGAACGGAGCCGGGGGAAACGAAGCCAGGTAAACGAACGCCTGGAGAGACGCTGTGGCCCGCAGCTGCTCTGTTGTACTTCTTAAATAAACGGATATCACAAAGCAGATTCCGTGTGTTAACGAGCCAAATAACTTCAGTCCATTTTAACATTTTCGAACGGATACAAAAACGTATGTCCATAACGAGCTTTAAATAAACCTTCGTATGGATCTGAGGGATGCAGACGGGAGAAAGTAGACCCTCTGGAGAGCTGGGATGTTTCTCGACGCTTGTTCAAGAATAATTTACCTACGTTTGATTGATTTTGCCAACTTAATACTTACCTTGTGAGGCAACAGAGCGGAGCAGGAACGAGCCCTAACACCAAGAAGTGGGTCAGCGTGTCTCCACTTCCTGTCCCCTGGTCTCAGAGCCAATGGGATCTCTCCGTAGGGTTCTGGAAGATATCTGAACTAAGGTCTGAGGTTGAGACGCGTCGAAGAAACGATGGTTGTTACCGAGTGGCTGAACAGGACTCCAGAAGTCGTGGAGGCCGTCGTACGTCATTACGCCGAACACGTGAACACTCCTGAGGTAGCTTCTGTTCTGCTTGAGAGCCAGTCCCGCCTCCTGCAGAGTGTTCAGACGCTTCAACTCGCTCCATCTAGAGTCTGAGTGTTTGAATCTGGATCTGAAGTCGGCGTGACGTTGAAGTCGTCCTGCTGGACTCGCCTGGAGCTCCTTTGTAGCATAACGTTAGCATGTAGCTTCTGGACATTAGCTCTGAGACCAGGGAACAGGAAGTGGAGAGGTCCCATTGGCTCTGAGACTAGGGAACAGGAAGTAGAGAGGTCCCATTGGCTCTGAGACTAGGGAACAGGAAGTGGAGAGATCCCATTGGCTCTGAGACCAGGGAACAGGAAGTGGAGAGGTCCCATTGGCTCTGAGACCAGGGAACAGGAAGTGGAGAGGTCCCATTGGCTCTGAGACCAGGGAACAGCAAGTGGAGAGATCCCATTGGCTCTGAGACCAGGGAACAGCAAGTGGAGAGATCCCATTGGCTCTGAGACCAGGGAACAGGAAGTGGTTAAATGCTGACTCACTTCCTGGTTTTAGGACTCGCTCAATCAACCTCCCCTCTAGTGGGGGCCCTTCAGATGTTTCTCTGCGTGTGGCCCTCGCTGAGAACCGTTCGGACCCCCTTGATGTACATCGTGGTGCACAGCTTGACGTGCTTTGTTTCCGTAGAGCCAGACGAGAAGAACGGAGACGACGGTGAAACAAAAGCTGCAGTGGAGGTGAGATGAGTGTTTCTCAAAGTGTGGCCCCCCCTAGTGGTCAGTCAGTATATTGGTACAATTTCACATTTTAAATAAATAAATAATAAATTCAAAGTGTTTAAAAATGACGAGTATAGGAGCAACGGAGACACGCAGTCAGAGTGCGTGGACGACGCGTAGTAAATGGAACCGTGTAAATAATGAACTTGTGGTTGAATTCATGCCTGCGTAGTTTTACTGTATTCCATTTAGACCAGGGGGTCAAACTCGAGGCCCGGGGGCCAAATCCGGCCCGTGACTTCATGTAACGCGGCCCCACAAGAGCTTGCAAAGAATATAATATGTTTACTATACGGTTACATGCTACTTTACAGAAGCACGTTGCCCATAAACTACATGTCCCACAATGCATCTGAAGTTTGACTTTTTTTGACTTTTATTTTCAAATTTGCTTTTCTTTAGTTATTACCCTATCCGATAATTATCCAATGCCGACGGCAATAATGTAATATAATACATTCTTTTAAATGTATTACATATTTATACATGTATATAAAAGCGGCCCTGTGAGTGCGACCATGATGCTGATGTGGCCGAGATGAAATTGAGTTTGACGCCCCTGACTTAGACGATCCACGGCGGTGCTTTGTGCCGAAGATCTGTGACTCGGACATGAGCTCCGTAAATAAATGTAGTTTCATACGAGGTGAAAAACACGAGTATTTAAAACCTCATGAGTGAAATGCTTGTGGAATCTGTCGGTTGTTCGTCAAGTAATCCTCGGTTTGAGAAACACTGCTCGATCCACACTTTGCCCCGTGGCGTTTCATCCGATTTTAAATGTAATGTTTTCATCCGTGTTTCTGAATGAAGTGAGTAAAGCAACATCGTTTCCCCCCCAGGTCTTCAAAGCTCCCGCAGACGCAGACAACGGTAAGGACTACGAGCGCCACTCGGCTACACCTCTCACCCTCTCTCTTCAATCTGTAATGCTTTACGTCTGCTCTCAGCTTCCCCGGAGGAGAAGAGTCCGGCGGGCAAACAGAGCCCGAGCCCCGGCCAGGACAAACACCCCAAGATGAGGAAGAGGAGGGGCTTCCTGGAGAGGTGAGGGGGAAACGTTCTAATGTACTAACTGACGCTTCGGCGTTACATCGCATTTAGCGGACGCTTTTATCCACAGCGACGTACAATAAGTGCGTTCCACCAGGAAGACACAAGCTTGAAGAAAACAGAATCATAAATCAGGTTTCATAGAGCCAAGCATTTCAAGTGCTACTCAGCTGGCTTTAGATCAGGGGTGTCAAACTCAATTTCATCGCGGGCTACATTTGCATAAAGGATGCACTCAAAGGTCCGGTTGTAACTATATAAATATATAAAATAATGTATTATATTACATTATTGCCTCTGAATTGGATTATTATCAGATAGGATAATAACAAAGCAGAAGTCCA
Organism: Champsocephalus esox; assembly: GCA_036324585.1. Taxonomy (NCBI): domain Eukaryota; kingdom Metazoa; phylum Chordata; class Actinopteri; order Perciformes; family Channichthyidae; genus Champsocephalus; species Champsocephalus esox. The sequence continues at coordinate 1,369,490 of CM070480.1, read as the reverse complement.
GGACAAATAATTGCAAGTCTCTTCAGTGCACATGTCACAAAACGAGATGCATTGTGGGACATGTAGTTTATGGGCATATTCTATTATAAACGTATAATATTATTTGCAAGCTCTTGCGGGCCACATAAAATGAAGTCGCGGGCCGGATTTGGTCCCCGGGCCTTGAGTTTGAGACCCCTGCTTTAGATAAGCCAGTCCTTTGCCAGAGCGCCACCGGTGGAGACGCAGTAAACTCGCCGTGAGAGAGCGTTTGTTTGATATGGAAATCCTCACTGTCTCAGGGTGATGTTCGCCTGCTCGGTGTGTAAGTTCCGCTCCTTCTATAAGGAGGAGATGGAGACTCACCTGGACAGCCGCTTCCACAAAGACCACTTCAAGTTCCTGTCCGGACAGCTGTCCAAGCCCACCACCGACTTCCTGCAGGTACACACTCCTTCACTGCGCTCGTGCTCATCGTAATGGATTCAATGAACTAACACTTGACACGTTCTCTTTTGATGCAAGGAACGTTTATTTACGCAGCCCCTTTCAACCTTCAAGTGCTTCACAGACATGAAAGACATTAAGAGCAGTGTTGGAGGACTCTCCCTGGTCCCCGGCTCGAGCTTGAATCTCTGATCCACGTATCTGTGATCCTCTCTCTACTACTACTACTACTAGAACTACTACTAGTAGTACTACTACTAATGCTACCACCACCACTACTACTGCTACTACTACTACTACCAATGCTACTAGTACTACTACTACCAATGCTACTACTGCTACTAGTACTAGAACTAGTACTACTACTACCAATGCTACTACTACTAGTACTACTACTGCTGCTACTGCTACTAGAACTACTAGTACTACTACTAGAACTACTACTAGTACCAATGCTACTATGCTACTAGTACTAGAACTACTAGTACTAGAACTACTACTACCAATGCTGCTACTAGTACTAGTACTATAACTACTAGTACTACTACTACTACTACAACTACTACTACTGCTACTACTAGTACTAGAACTACTACAACTACTACCAATGCTGCTACTAGTACTACTACTACTGCTACTACTACTGCTACTACTAGAACTACTACTACTACTACCAATGCTACTACTGCTACCAATGCTACTACTGCTACTACTAGAACTACTAGTACTACTACTACTAGAACTACTAATACTACAACTACTACCAATGCTGCTACTAGTACTAGAACTACTAGTACTACTACTAGTACTACTACTACTACCAATGCTACTACTAGAACTACTAGTACTACTACTAGAACTACTACTACTACTAGTACCAATGCTGCTACTAGTACTAGAACTACTAGTACTACTACCAATGCTACTGCTGCTATTACTAGAACTACTAGTACTACTAGAACTACTAGTACTATAACTACTAGTACTGCTACTACTAGTACTACTAGAACTACTACCACCAATGCTGCTACTAGTACTAGAACTACTAGTACTACAACTACTACTAGTACTACTACTACCAATGCTACTACTGCTACTACTAGAACTACTACTACTACCAATGCTGCTACTAGTACTAGAACTACTAGTACTACTACAACTACTACTAGTACTACTACTAGAACTACTAGTACTACTACTGCAACTAGTACTACTACTACTACCAATGCTACTACTGCTACTACTAGAACTACTAGTACTACTGCTACTACTACTGCTAGTCTTAGATCTCCCTGGTCCCCGCCTTGATCTTGAACCTCAGGATGATGAGTGTGTGTGTGTGTGTGTGTGTGTGTGTGTGTGTGAGATGTGAATGTATCACCGCGGCACAAAGAAACGTCTCCAGCCTGGATTTAAAAGTCGTCGTTGCATGTTTTTATTTGATTGTGTTCACTCGTTTGAAAGGAAATGTGTCTCTAGACGGCTTCTACGGCTCAGCCTGCGAGGAGACGGTTCCTCCCCGTGTCGTGCCCCTGGTTTCTGCTGCGGTCGCCCCTCGGAGCGTTAGCGTCTCCTCTTAAATAAACAGATATTTCAGACTCCATTTTGAAGCCCTCGCACAAGGCAATTTCTACAGCCCCTTTCAACACAAGGCCATTCAAAGTGCTTTACACACATGGAGACGTAGGGCAGCAGAGACATATTATGAAATGGCTTGCAATAAGACGTGAATACAAGGTGCCGTGTGAATAGTTCCATGAAAAGATGAAGTGTGATTATCGAGACTGTTCTCGTGGATAAACGGAAAGACTTTGTTTTTCAGGAGTATCTGCAGAACAAGTTTAAGAAGACGGATCAGAGGGTGGGTCAGCTGGAGAACCACAGCGCCGCCATCTGCCAGGTGTACAGGGAGCAGGACCTCACCAAGGGTAAGAGCAGCCCACGGCCCCCTGCGGGCAGCCCACGGCCCCCTACACGCAGCCCACGGCCCCCTGCACGCAGATTTGTTAGAGAGAGAGCTCATCGAGGCTACATGTTGGATAGCGCAGGCGTGCCCTCGGTCGCTTCCTGTGGGCTGATGAACTGACCAATCAGAGGCCGTTATCTTGTGGATATATTGGAAGTGACGGCCGTCGAACATCTGAACCCTTTATCCGTCCCACAGACGGGGCGTTAGTTACAGCCGAAGAGCCAAGACAGCTTGGTGCTACGTGTGTGATTCTGTGTGTGTGTGTGTGATTCTGTGTGTGTGTGTGAGAGTGATTCTGTGTGTGTGTGAGTGATTCTGTGTGGGTGTGTGAGAGTGATTCGTGTGTGTGTGTGTGGTGTGTGTGTGTGAGTGAGTGTGTGTGAGCAAAGACAGCATGAACCAACGGTCTGCGTTGTGTTGCAGATCTGGGGATGGAGCACTTCATGAGGAAGGTGGAGGCCGCACACTGCGCCGCCTGCGACGTGTTCATCCCCATGCAGCCGCATCTCATCCAGAAACACATCAAGTCCCCGGACCACAACTACAACCGGAAGGTGAGCAGCACCAAGCATCCTTCCCTCTGCTGCAGCTCCTCTGCAGGGCTCTGGCGCCACGGGCTCAGCAGCTCCAGTAGTCTGGCGGTTTTTATACCGTCTGTTCAAGAAACAAGAACGATATCAACATTATCAGTGACTGATGTTCACTCTCTCATTGAAGGGGATGATGGAGCAGTCGAAGAGGGCGAGTCTCTCCGTCGCCCGCAGCATCCTGAACCACAAACTGATCGGGAAGAAGCTGGAGAGCTACCTGAAGGTAAGAGTCCTCTCCCGCATATCAGTGTGTAGCGTCTCTACTTTAAAGAGTCCTCTCCTGATGATATTCAGGTGTATATCAGTATGTAGTGTCTCTACTTTAAAGAGTCCTCTCCCGCATATCAGTGTGTAGTGTCTCTACTTTAAAGAGTCCTCTCCTGATGATATTCAGGTGTATATCAGTATGTAGTGTCTCTACTTTAAAGAGTCCTCTCCCGCATATCAGTATGTAGTGTCTCTACTTTAAAGAGTCCTCTCCCGCATATCAGTGTGTAGTGGCTCTACTTTAAAGAGTCCTCTCCTGCTGATGTTCAGGTGTATATCAGTATGTAGTCTCTACTTTAAAGAGTCCTCTCCTGCTGATGTTCAGGTGTATATCAGTATGTAGTGTCTCTACTTTAAAGAGTCCTCTCTTGCTGATGTTCAGGTGTATATCAGTATGTAGTGTCTCTACTTTAAAGAGTCCTCTCCTGCTGATGTTCAGGTGTATATCAGTATGTAGTGTCTCTACTTTAAAAAGTCCTCTCCTGCTGATGTCCAGGTGTATATCAGTATGTAGTGTCTCTACTTTAAAGAGTCCTCTCCTGCTGATGTTCAGGTGTATATCAGTATGTAGTGTCTCTACTTTAAAGAGTCCTCTCTTGCTGATGTTCAGGTGTATATCAGTGTGTAGTGTCTCTACTTTAAAGAGTCCTCTCCTGCTGATGTTCAGGTGTATATCAGTATGTAGTGTCTCTACTTTAAAGAGTCCTCTCCTGCTGATGTTCAGGTGTATATCAGTATGTAGTGTCTCTACTTTAAAGAGTCCTCTCCTGCTGATGTTCAGGTGTATATCAGTATGTAGTGTCTCTACTTTAAAGAGTCCTCTCCTGCTGATGTTCAGGTGTATATCAGTATGTAGTGTCTCTACTTTAAAGAGTCCTCTCCTGCTGATGTTCAGGTGTATATCAGTATGTAGTGTCTCTACTTTAAAGAGTCCTCTCCTGCTGATGTCCAGGTGTATATCAGTGTGTAGTGTCTCTACTTTAAAGAGTCCTCTCCTGCTGATGATCAGGTGTATATCAGTATGTAGTGTCTCTACTTTAAAGAGTCCTCTCCTGCTGATGTTCAGGTGTATATCAGTATGTAGTGTCTCTACTTTAAAGAGTCCTCTCCTGCTGATGTTCAGGTGTATATCAGTATGTAGTGCCTCTACTTTAAAGAGTCCTCTCCTGCTGATGTTCAGGTGTATATCGGTATGTAGTGTCTCTACTTTAAAGAGTCCCTTCTTGTCTTTAGGGGGAGAACCCGTTCACTGGGAATCAGGACGATCAGGACCCCGAGGATTCGATGGCGATGGACGTCTCTGAACTGGAGCTCACCGGCGAGGGAGGAGGCGACCAATCGGAGGAGGGGAAGGGACAGGAAGAGGAGGAGCTTCTGGGGGAAGAGGAGGACAAGGAGGCAGCAGCAGAAACAGCTGTGGGAGAAACGACAGCAAACACAACAACAGGAGAGGAGGAAGAGGAGAAGATGGATGCTGAGGAAGGACAGCAGGGAGAGGAAGACGAGGATGGATTTGAAGTGGAAGATGAGGAGGAAGGATATGTGGTGCACGATGAGGCCGGTGAAGATGAGGGAGTGAAGGTCGAGGAGGAGGAGGAGGAGGAGAAGAAGGAGGAGGAAGAAGAGGAGAAGAAGGAAGAAGAGGAGGAGGGGAAGAAGGAGGAAGAGGAGGAGGAGAAGAAGGAGGAAGAGGAGGAGAAGAAGGAGGAAGAGGAGAAGGAGAAGAAAGATGAATGACTCCTCTCTGCATGTTCTTTTATTAACTCTGACCGACTTCTCTGGTTTCTAAATTCAGAGCGCTTCGAGCCGCTTGACCAAGGCTCCTCCTCGCCTCCTCCTCGCCTCCTCTTCACACGTTATTTTTTTGTGCCTTTTTTGTTGAAAGTATTTCTTGTCTTGGCGACTTGGTGTCGAGTCGGTGTTAGAAACATGATGATGTTCGTAGGGTTTTTATCGTGCCGCCGCCCGTGGAGTACTACGTTAATAAAGCTGTAATGACATCACGCGTCCTTCTGTTATTTCACTGCATCTAGGAAGCACCTCCTTGGACTCGCTGCGGAGTGCAGTGCTCAAGAACAAGGGCTGAGTACTTCTACTTTTACTCAAGAACAAGGGCTGAGTACTTCTACTTTGACTCAAGAACAAGGGCTGAGTACTTCTACTTTGACTCAAGAACAAGGGCTGAGTACTTCTACTTTGACTCAAGAACAAGGGCTGAGTACTTCTACTTTTACTCAAGAACAAGGGCTGAGTACTTCTACTTTTACTCAAGAACAAGGTCTGAGTACTTCTACTTTGACTCAAGAACAAGTCTGAGTACTTCTACTTTTACTCAAGAACAAGGTCTGAGTACTTCTACTTTTACTCAAGAACAAGGTCTGAGTACTTCTACTTTTACTCAAGAACAAGATCTGAGTACTTCTACTTTTACTCAAGAACAAGGTCTGAGTACTTCTACTTTACTCAAGAACAAGGTCTGAGTACTTCTACTTTTACTCAAGAACAAGGTCTGAGTACTTCTACTTTTACTCAAGAACAAGTCTGAGTACTTCTACTTTACTCAAGAACAAGGTCTGAGTACTTCTACTTTTACTCAAGAACAAGGTCTGAGTACTTCTACTTTTACTCAAGATCTGAGTACTTCTACTTTTACTCAAGAACAAGGTCTGAGTACTTCTACTTTTACTCAAGAACAAGGTCTGAGTACTTCTACTTTTACTCAAGTACAAGATCTGAGTACTTCTACTTTTACTCAAGTACAAGATCGGAGTACTTCTACTTTTACTCAAGAACAAGGTCTGAGTACTTCTACTTTTACTCAAGTACAAGATCTGAGTACTTCTACTTTTACTCAAGTACAAGATCTGAGTACTTCTACTTTTACTCAAGTACAAGATCTGAGTACTTCTACTTTTACTCAAGTTCTGAGTACTTCTACTTTTACTCAAGTATCTGAGTACTTCTACTTTACTCAAGTACAAGATCTGAGTACTTCTACTTTTATTTAAGATCTGAGTACTTTTACTTCTACTTTTACTCAAGACAAGATCTGAGTACTTCTACTTTTACTCAAGATCTGAGTACTTCTACTTTTACTCAAGATCTGAGTACTTCTACTTTTACTCAAGTACAAGATCTGAGTACTTACTTTTACTCAACAAGATCTGAGTACTTCTACTTTTACTCAAGTACAAGATCTGAGTACTTCTACTTTATAAGTACAAGATCTGAGTACTTCTACTTTTATTTAAGATCTGAGTACTTTTACTCAAGTACAAGATCTGAGTACTTCTACTTTTACTCAAGTACAAGATCTCAGTACTTCTACTTTTACTCAAGTACAAGATCTGAGTACTTCTACTTTTACTCAAGATCTGAGTACTTCTACTTTTACTCAAGTACAAGATCTGAGTACTTCTACTTTTACTCAAGATACAAGATCTGAGTACTTCTACTTTTACTCAAGTACAAGGTCTGAGTACTTCTACTTTTATAGTACAAGATCTGAGTACTTCTACTTTTACTCAAGAACAAGGTCTGAGTACTTCTACTTTTACTCAAGAACAAGGTCTGAGTACTTCTACTTTTATTTAAGAACAAGGTCTGAGTACTTCTACTTTTACTCAAGTACAAGATCTGAGTACTTCTACTTTTACTCAAGTACAAGATCTGAGTACTTCTACTTTCACTCAAGTGCAAGATCGGAGTACTTCTACTTTTACTCAAGTACAAGGTCTGAGTACTTCTACTTTGACTCAAGATCTGAGTACTTCTACTCAAGAGCCAGATCTGATATAGAATGCAGACATCACTTTAGTTCTCCCTGGCAGAGGCGTATCGATCGGCGTGGTGCATTTCCACTGAGGGTTTCTGAGCTGCTGTAACTGAACATGTTCCGTCATTGACCACAGGGTGGCGTACACGCGCAGAGAGGATACTTCCGTGTTACTCTTGATACTCGGATACGCTTTGAGAAACATCCCAGCTCTCCAGAGGGTCTACTTTCTCCAGCGCATCCCTACACAGACCCTCAGATCGACTGAAGGGGAAATATGAAGGTTTCTTTAAAGCTGGTTGTGTGAATAAGTTATTGGGCTTTTCTCTTTCCAACTAAGACCCGTTAGGAAGCGTCTTATGACTGAATGTATCTACAAAGTGGACTCATGAATACTGCTCTGCCATACCTGTGTACCAGTGGCGGCGCCAGAGTGTTTGTGTTGGGTAATCTCTGGTAGGGCTAACCCATACAGTGGTGGGGCTCAAGTCAGTATTTGCGATGTAATTACATACACGCTATATCGCACCCCCACGCGTGAGGCTTTTATCGGTCTCCTTTATCAGCTAAATTACATCGAGAGCAACAGCTGTGAGTTAAACAATACAATAGCCTATTCTGCTAATGCCACGTTGTTACAACATGCTACGCAGCGGCGGAAACAAGAAGAGTTGGCATATAGAATTGACACGAGAGCGAGAGAGAGACACAGACAGACACACACACAGGTAAACGGAGAGAGACGGACAGACAGACACACACACAGGTAAACAGAGAGAGACGGACAGACAGACACACACACAGGTAAACGGAGAGAGACGGACAGACAGACAGACACACAGACGGACAGACACACACACAGGTAAACAGAGAGAGACGGACAGACAGACACACACACAGGTAAACAGAGAGAGACGGACGCAGCACACAACAGGTGGTCTGTGTCTCTATTGTCATACACTTTTTCAAATGACCCATTATTACAATATATTCAAAACTCACTCTTCCCTCTTCAGGTGGGTCGTGTGACTCTGGCACCTGTTCGACTTGTACCTCAATGCGAGGGCGTTTAAGAACAAATCTATCCATCCGACATATACAATTAATCCTAGAAGTCCTGCTGTCTGTCTGTCTGCAATTTACTCGGCGCGAGTTTGGGGACTTTTCACTGTGAACGTGACGAATCAGTAATGCATAATGCAGTAATGCGCCCGACGTGTCGCTGCTCTGATTGGCTGCAGGTCTGTTCAAATTGCATTCGCAGGCATTTTGATCTGACCTCGCTGATATTATAACGCGAGAGAATTTCCACACCTTTAGTGTATAAAACTCCCCCACTACTTAGACTATTCCTGGCACCCCTCTAGCATAAGCCCGAATGGTCTCAACCATATTGCGTCAGTAACGTGCACTTGTTGTTACAGCAGCAGGATCAGTTTGTGTGTTGTGGACACGACCGTAGATTTTCGCAATCCGTGTTCTCAACATGCTTACTTTTTATAATAGCCCGACCATTTTTCATGGTAGGGCTAAGCCATTTCTTGGTATGGCTGTAGCCTACCCCAGCCATACCCTGGCGCCGCCACTGCTGTGTACATATAAGTACATATAAGTACATATAAGTACACGAGAAGCACAGATTCCAATTGAGCTTTTTGAATTAGCTGAGGGTCGATGCAATGCTTATTTAATATAGACGATATGACTAAATGCTGTGAAGTGATAATATCCTTAAGCTGATATGAGTTTACAAATATCAGGATTTACCATATATTAAAGTTAGGTGTCTTACACTTCTTATATTTTATCTTTGTTGTGTTTTATTTGCTATTTTTTAGATGTTTATATTGCATAATTGTTTATGTTCCACTCTTTTGTATTTCTAATGATGTGCAGTACTTAGTTTGACAAGCCGCTGCAATGAAACATGCCCTCTGGGATGAAAGAGCCTTACCCCGGAAACAGCCTGGTTATCGGTGACTTTATTAAAATACAGTTATTAAATCATCTTTTTACCGATTAATTCTGACATGAGACTGTGAATTCAGAATGACCGTTTAAATAAATAACTGAGTCCCACAAGACAACAAATTCTGACATTTAAAATCTGATCTTATTCTAAAATCTGAAATCACTGCCAGGTATTGCGTGATGTTACCCGGATGTTACCCACTGAGAAGGAGGGGGCGGGTCAGCTGTCAAACCTTAGCGCCGCCCATCGTGCGTCTGACGTCATCACCCGACGTCAAACAGACGGGACTGTTTGTTCTGGATTTGGGGCGAGGAAGGTCTGCTGAGTGACAGCGACATAAAGAAGGTAAAGCAGCATTTAAAGACCCCCTCGCGACCACCGTAAGGTGTTTAAACAGCGCGAGGACCTGGGGGAACCCCCCAAAACCCTCTGTCGGCAGCGGATGTCCCGCGCTGTCAGTGTGCGCCTCGCTGTCCTCGCGGGCCTTCAGCCGGCTCTGTGTTTTACCCTTTAACGTTCAAAGCGAGGCTTGTTGTTGTTGTTGTTATTGTGTTGTATTGTGTGTCGAGTCCTCCTAACTGTCAATACTAGCGGTTAGGAGGTCGTTCTCATGGCAACGGTGCTGTCAGGAGTAGAGCTAGCAGAGTATCATGCTAACAGGCTAACGGGCTAGCTGCTGTTTGTTTGTAGCAAAAGCTCCACAGGAACGAAGTGCGCCACATGCTGACGGTGATTCTGCGTGGCGGCCAAATGGCGGTACTGCAGCCTCCTCTCCCATTCACTCCGATGAGATAAACAAGGTGAACCGTGAACATGTAGATATCAATAAAGAAGGACATACATCTATAGATACACAATATAAACACAGATCGGCATATAAAGGGATTCTGAAGTATATGAGGACATTAGAAACACATTTCTGCTCAATAATAAATAGGTTTCTTTTTAAATGTTGCACACAATTTATCCTGCAAACTCACGGCAAAGATGAAGACAACAACAACATCTTCATATAATATAAGATATAACTTATTAATCCCAAAGCGGGACATGCTTTCCATGCAGCAAAGTAAAACGATCTTTAGAAAGAGACTCCTAATTTTGAACATTTTTACCAAGAAGCATTTGAGAATGAAATCCTCTTTATTTCTCATACACACATGTTCACACACACACACACACATGTTCACACACACAGTGACATTGGGTTTGTAGGTCTGTCCCTACACACTGAAACACTGCCGGACTTACAGTAGCACTGTGAAAAACATTATGAATATAAAGGCAATTAATTGTGTTATTTACAAACATGAAACAGACACACACACACACACACACACACACACAAACATGAAACACACACACACAAACATGAAGCAGACACACACACACACACACACAAACATGAAACACACACACACAAACATGAAACACACACAAACATGAAACACACACAAACATGAAACTGCATTTCCGTGTATTACCTATGTCTACCCCGTATATAAAATATAACACGATGTAGTTATCCATATATACGCATTGTCCGAAGTGTTGTATGCTGGATTGTTTCTTAAAAATACTTATTTTTATTGCCCTTATATATATATTTATATTTTCCCTACTTTGCAGCTTATTCTTTCAGATTGTTAATGTTCGCAGACACCGAAGCTAATTATGTGTAAACGTACCTGGCTATAAACCTGATCTGACTCTGATATGATGTTCATAATATAAGACATCAGACTTTACTTTCGTTAAATAAACCAAACAGAAGCTCTTGTAAAGCCCTTATTTAGATCATCACGTTTATAAAAAGCTCTAAAGCATGAATCCATTTTCACTCTCCATTCATCTGAGTGACGGAGAGGGGGCGGGGCTTAAAGCTCTAAAGCATGAATCCATTTTCACTCTCCATTCATCTGAGTGACGGAGAGGGGGCGGGGCTTAAAGCTCTAAAACATGAATCCATTTTCACTCTCCATTCATCTGACTGACGGAGAGGGGGCGGGGCTTAAAGCTCTAAAACATGAATCCATTTTCACTCTCCATTCATCTGACTGACGGAGAGGGGGCGGGGCTTAAAGCTCTAAAACATGAATCCATTTTCACTCTCCATTCATCTGACTGACGGAGAGGGGGCGGGGCTTAAAGCTCTAAAACATGAATCCATTTTCACTCTCCATTCATCTGAGTGACGGAGAGGGGGCGGGGCTTAAAGCTCTAAAACATGAATCCATTTTCACTCTCCATTCATCTGACTGACGGAGAGGGGGCGGGGCTTAAAGCTCTAAAACATGAATCCATTTTCACTCTCCATTCATCTGACTGACGGAGAGGGGGCGGGGCTTAAAGCTCTAAAACATGAATCCATTTTCACTCTCCATTCATCTGACTGACGGAGAGGGGGCGGGGCTTAAAGCTCTAAAACATGAATCCATTTTCACTCTCCATTCATCTGAGTGACGGAGAGGGGGCGGGGCTTAAAGGGACACTCAACTGCGCATGCTCTGTGGGCCCACATACGGGTGCTCCTTTATCTATTCAATAACATATATAAATACATGTTGTATATGTTCACATCAGGGGTAGACAATATAAAGTAATACAACACAGCAACACAGCCTCGTAGGCCGTGACGTACGTTACGTTCCGCCGGCAGCGTAACGTACGTGATATTCCGAGAGTAGGTTTCGGTGCGGGTCTGTCAGCGGACATGGCGGCGTGCTGAGGGAAGGTTAGAGAAACTCACGTATTGCTCTTTAAATTATTAACCAGGTGTGCAAAAACGACAGGTACATTTAATATATATATATATTATTATCAGTATCGGCCGATACCGAGCATCGGGTGGGCGGGGCCTCCGGGGTCTTTAAAGCTTACAACTCAGTTAATGCTCGTTTTCATATTGCTTCACTTTATAATCGGAACGGATCGAAAATGTCAGATATATTTTTCAATAAATGATGCGTTTCCACAAACAACAACAAACAAACAACAACAACCATCAAACAACATCATTACTACATTCAAATGAAGTACATTATTCAAGTTTGCGCAGCAGCCAGCGCGCGGCAGCTGAGGTCAGAGTTCAGAGGACCCATTACAGCAGGAAGCATGCCGCCAGCTCCTCTGAAAGCTCCCCTATCATGCAGCACCCACTTTCTGATGACTTCTCTACATCCCTGTGTGTCCCCGATGTGTCCCCCCGGTGTGTCCCTGTGTGTCCCCGATGTCCCCCCCCGGTGTGTTCCCCGTGTGTCCCCCCGGTGTGTCCCAGTGTCCCCCCGGTGTGTCCCTGTGTGTCCCCGATGTGTGTCCCCAGTGTGTTCCCCGTGTGTCCCCCCGGTGTGTCCCCGATGTGTCCCCCCGGTGTGTTCCCCGTGTGTCCCCCCGGTGTGTCCCAGTGTCCCCCCGGTGTGTCCCCGATGTGTCCCCCCGGTGTGTTCCCCGTGTGTCCCCCCGCTGTGTCCCAGTGTCCCCCCGGTGTGTGTCACCGGTGTGTCCCGGTGTGTCCCTGATGTGTGTCCCCGGTGTCCCCCCCCGGTGTGTCCCCGTGTGTCCCCGGTGTGTCAGGAGACTCTCAAAGTGTCAGAAACGTGGAACTAAATGGATGCAGGTCTCTCTTGTAAAAGAGATCCATGATCTCTCAATCCGTCTCAATAAAGGTTTGAAATGAAATGAAATGAGAAACAGACCCCTCTCTCTTCTCCTCCGTACCCACGTCTCTAAAAACGGGGAACTACGGAGCTGATCCAGATTTGCTGCGTGATGACGACATTACTAAAATGTGGGCGGGCTTTAAACCCACGAGCCAATCAGAAGCGTTGCTGTCAGAAACAATGAGACGTGTTCTGGAAGTGATATGGTCTGTGTTTACATTAGCATGCTAGCACTCAGAGCTAACCTGTGCTGGAGAGAGAGTGAGGAAGCAGGAAGTCAAGAGGAAGTCACCTGGTGGTAAACGAGAGAGAGAGAGAGAGAGAGAGAGAGAGAGAGAGAGAGAGAGAGAGAGGCCTTTAAACACCCTGATATCGGCATCCTTTGCAGCGTGTAACGTGAAATGGCAAAGTGATCCCAGAAAACAGAATGTCAGTTCCTCAAACCGTTTAATTCCTCCAGAAATCTGAGAATCAGACGGAGCGTCAGACGGCAGGACAGTCACGATGTTGTTTACGTCAGGAGACATCTTGGGCCTTTCTCATTTCTCTAATTCCCCTCCTCGACTCCTATCCTCGTGTCTTAGTCCCGCCCACAGGAGATGCGAGCGGAGGAATCGAGGAGGGGAACCGAGGAGAGAGGAGGGGAGCCGAGGAGAGAGGAGGGGGAGAGAGGAGAGAGGAGGGGAACTGAGGAGAGAGGAGGGGAACCGAGGAGAGAGGAGAGAGGAGAGGGAGGGGAACCGAGGAGAGAGGAGGGGAGCCGAGGAGAGAGGAGAGAGGAGGGGAACCGAGGAGAGAGGAGAGAGGAGGGGAACCGAGGAGAGAGGAGGGGAGCCGAGGAGAGAGGATAGGAAGCAGCAGGCGCTTAGAGGAAGGAGAACTCCTCTCCTCTGAGCGGTCATCTTAAAGAGACGTCCATTAATGATGACAGGAGGCATAGCCTCTGTCTGAGGACACACGTGTTCAAGACCACTTCTTTACTTTTGCTACAATGGGGAAAATAAATTACGGGCCAAAAGTTGTATTAAAAGTAAGCATAGGACACCAAACCATCTGAGACCTGTCTGTCTGCCGCATCTATACACACACACACACACACACACACACACACACACACACACACACACACTGTACCACACGCACCTACACGAGACGGCCACCCACGAAGGGGTCTGCAAAACGTGGAGGGGATTACTCCGGCCCCTCCACTCGCCACGTCTTCCAAAGCCAAAGTAGAACTTCTGAATACACACTCCCTCAGTAAGAAAGCATCCTTGATTCAAGACCACATCATTGATGAGAACATGGACGCCTCACGGAGGCCTGGTACCCACAAGGAGCTGCTGCGGTGAAGGATAACCATTTATTGTGCAAACTTTGCGTACCACACAACAACATAATAACAAAAGCCCTGTTTGAAAATGACCTGAAACTGCAGAGTGCACATTTAAATACTTCCCCCGGGGACTCCTTTCACTGTTGCACCGCTCGAGAGCCCTTCGACACTTGTTCCACGGCGTTGCGGTATATAGTGCTGAATCGTTCTAGAAACAGCCCTGTAGGAATGAAGCTTCCCAATCGACAGTGATACTGATCAGGTGTGCCTCTCTCCCCTCAGGTGCGACCCCCTACTGTGTCGAGGTCTCCTTGCCCCCCCCCCACAGCTCTCCGCCACATCAGCTGAGACATGATCACACATCTGGATTAATCGAAGCTGCACAGCAACAAACATGTGAGTCTCCAAAGATTAAATGCATCTTAAATCTTCGCTTTTTCTGTTTTATTGATCGATTATATTGTCTTTTTTATACTTCTGTTTTGTGTTTTATAGTACATGTTTTTCAAAATAAAAGCTTCATAGAGTTACTAAGCTCAAACTCCTCTCTTAGCTCAGGATGTGTCCCAGCTGCCTTCAAACATGCCGTGGTCCAGCCACTACTTAAAAATCTCGATCCCTCCATTCTCGCAAATTTCAGGCCCATCTCCCAGCTACCTCTTTCTCTAAAGCCCCGGAGCGAGTAGTCTACGCCCAGCTGCAGTCGTTCTTAACCGCGCATGGCATCCATGAAAAGTTTCAGTCTGGCTTCAAACCCATGCACCGCACTGAAACAGCCCTTTGAAGAGTTCTTAATGATCTGCTCCGAGCCGCCGACTCAGGCAGCCCAGCTGTCCTGGTGCTGTTGGACCTGACAGCGGCCTTTGACACTGTGGACCATAGCATCCTGTTGTCACGGCTCGAACAGTCCGCTGGCATCACAGGCGCTGCTCTTGCATGGTTCAGGTCCGACCTGACAGACCGTAGCTTCTCAGTGCAGCGAGGTGCCTTCTCCTCTGCTAAAGCCCCTCTTACCTGTGGGGTCCCCCAAGGCTCTATCCTGGGCCCCATCCTCTTTTTCCTGTACATACTGCCCCTTCCACTGCTACGCGGACGATGTACAGATCTATCTGCCTCTCAATGCGAATGCCAACTCACTACAGCAGTTGATGGACTGCTTAACAGAGATCAAATCCTGGCTGAGCAAAAACTTCCTCACCCTCAACGAGAGCAAGACCGAGGTCATCTTTTTTGGACCCCGACCTCCGGCCTCTCCGGTTGATATTCTGGGCTCCCTCAGTAAAAGCATCCTCCCCTCTGTCACGAACCTTGGAGTGACCTTCAATAGCACTTTTAAATTCGACAAGCAGGTCAGCACCGTAGTCAAGACCTAAATACGACTATCGGCTAAGACCAAGTCGTATTTATCTTTTAAAGACCTGGAAAGCGTTATTAACGCCTTCGTGACCTCGAGACTGGACTACTGCAACGCTCTGTATGTGGGTACGGACCAGGCCTCAATCAGACGCCTGCAGCTAGTCCAGAACACAGCTGCACGTCTCCTGACTGGCCATAAAAAGTGCGACCATATCACCCCAATTCTGGCCTCACTGCACCGGCTTCCCGTCCGGTTCAGAATAGATTTTAAACTCCTTTTATTTGTATTTAAAGCCCCAAATGGGCTGGCTCCGGCCTGTAGCTGACCTCCTCCAGCGCTGCACCCCAGAGCCTTAAGGTCGGCTGATCAGCTGCTGCTGGTAGAGCCCAAGACCAGGCTCAAACCCCGAGGGCGCCGAGCCATCGCAGCAGCGGGCCCCAGGCTCTGGAACACTCTGCCCTTCATGTGAGGTCGGCCCGGACCCTGTTTTTTAATTTTTTAAATCTACTCTAAAGTCGAGGAGGGCAGGAGCAACAAGCTTCAGGTTCACTAACCCACTTTAGCTTCCATGGCTGGAGAGAGGCGAGCTCTTCTTGGGAGGCCGTTGCATTTATTTAGCTGTTCTTCTGTTTCACAAAATACATCACAGTCCTCTGTTTTTCTGCTTCTTCGTTTCACTTCCAGAAACACACACACACACACACACACACACACACACACACACACACACACACACACACTTTATCCTCAAAGGAAGCTCAGCTAGAAGCATGTTTTTCAAAATAATATTATTTTTAATGGTAAATATTTGTGATCTTCTCGAACGTATTCCTCATGTTGTTGATGTTTCTGATGACCCCTGACCCCCTGCTGTGTTCCTGCAGAGAGTCCAGTGTGTCCTGTAATGGCCTGAGGGGCCGCCCCCCCTCCCTGCTCAAAGCCCCGTCACTGAATCCCCCCCCCCGCCATGGGAGACGGTCTGGAGGCCGGCAGCAGCCTCAACCCCCCCTCCGCCCCCCCGCCCCTCGCCTTCAACGCCCCCGTCCCAGAAATATGGAACCCCTCCAGACCCAAGAGACAGACCAACCAGCTGCAGGTAAAACATCCACTCTTATTCTGAAGGATTGAGATAGAGATGAGGCTACGCTGGCGTTATTAGTTTGCTTTTCAAAATAAAAGTTTCATAGAGTGACTTAAACCTTAAACGGGAAGCTTAAGAATGGACATGTTTTCAAAATAAAAGCCCCATAGAGTAACTGTATCCTTAGAGGCTTGTTTTTCAAAATAAAAGTTTCATAGAGTTACTGCTCATTAACGGGAAGCTGAAGAAGAGACATATTTTTCAAAATAAAAGCCCCGTAGAGTTAATGTATCCTTAGAGCAGTGTTTCTCAAATGTTTTCGTACCAAGGCCCGCTTAACCAATAAAAAAACACTCGCGGACCACCTAGCTCCACAAATATCCCAAAACACATCGTTTTTCTAGAACAGATTACAAATCGCCTGAAAATGGTACAAACAGGTGGCAACATGTGGGACGAAGGTGTTGCGCTGGGCTTTATCGTGCAATCGAAAGAGTGTGGAAAACTGAAATAAAATAATTTATTTCAAATCTGAAATGTTACCAATATACTCACTGACCACTAGGGGGCACTCACGTACCACACGTTGAGAAGCGCTGCCTTAGAGGCTTGTTTTTCAAAATAAAAGTTTCATAGAAATACTGTATCCCTAGAGGCTTGTTTTTCAAAATAAAAGCCCCATAAACTTACTGTATCCCTAGAGGCTTGTTTTTCAAAATAAAAGCCCCATAGTTACTGTATCCTAACAGGAAGCTTAAGAAGGCTCATGTTTTTCAAAATAAAAGCCCCATACAGTTGCTTTTGGCCCCGTCTATATACTAACTGTATCATTACAGTATACTCAGGAACGGTCACATGGAGTAACTGTAGACTTATGGCCAGCTCCGGGTCGAAGTATATAATTAAAAGCCCAGGAAAGAAACTGTATTTTTACTGGGTCTCAAGTTATGGCTTATTTTTCAAAATAAAAGCCCCACAGAGTTACTTTATCCTCAAAGGAAGCTCAGCTAGAAGCATGTTTTTCAAAATAAAAGCCCCACAGAGTTACTTTATCCTCAAAGGAAGCTCAGCTAGAAGCATGTTTTTCAAAATAAAAGCCCCACAGAGTTACTTTATCCTCAAAGGAAGCTCAGCTAGAAGCATGTTTTTCAAAATAAAAGCCCCACAGAGTTACTATATTGTCATCATTTCATACTAGCACCTGTACAGCCCTACTTGAGCTTGTAATTAAATGTTTGTGTGATTTTGGTCTTTTCCAGTTCCTGCTTAAGGAGGTGTATAAGACGCTGTGGAAACATCACTTTGCGTGGCCCTTCCAGGCTCCTGTAGATGCCATCAAGCTGGGCTTACCTGTGAGTCACACCTCACACACACACATCTTTATTTATTCTACAGTTTCCACTGTTTTTAAATGCCTTTTGTCTGCATGTCTTTCATGTTTCTAAAGCACCTTGAATTGCCTTGTGTTGAAAGGTGCCTTGCAGCCGGACATGTTGTCGTTTTGTAGATCTTACAACCCAAGAGGAGACTAATGTTTATCGATTAGCATCTCCTTAAGTGCCTTATATCTACTCGTAGTCTCCTTCTCACACACTTCCCTTCTCCTTCAGGACTACTACAAGATCATCAAGATCCCGATGGACATGGGCACCATAAAGAAGCGCCTGGACAGCCACTTCTACTGGAACGCTCAGGAGTGCATTCAGGACTTCAACACCATGTTCACCAACTGCTACATCTACAACAAGGTTCGCCTCTCCTCTGTGTATCATAATGTGTGAAGTCAACGCAAAGAGACATCTGAAGCTGGGAGGACCCTTCAGATTGAGATCCATGCTCATATGGCAACAGACTGATCTCACAGCAGAGTTCGGTTCTTCAATCAACTTTTTGAAGCGAAAAATCTTAATTGTCATTTCCCTCTTCCAGGAATCTCCTCAGACAAAGGTTGGGCAGAATAATACACTTCTAATGTTAAATAACTAAAAACCATTCACAGTTAAGAATGAGATGTTAATGATGAATGCCTTTCCAGTGTGAAGGCCGTCGAACAAGTTAAATCCATTTCCCCCTTATTCTCAGAATGAACCGAACCCACTGAAAACAAGAAATCTCTCTCCAAATGTCCTGTTTGGGTCGCTCAGTGTGAATCAGGCAGACACACCCAACACAACAACAACAACAACAACATTAGCATATGAAGAGCTCTTCAGCACCGTCAGTGAGGACAGGCGGAGATTCCCCCTCTGACTGGCTTTAAGAGACGGCGTCACGCCAGTTTATCGCTCGAGATATTAACCTCTTTACATTGACTTTGCATGTAATCGCGACGTGGCTAAAATGCGCTTTGCGTCAGGTGTTAGGCCACCATTAGTGTGTGTGTGTGTGTGTGTGTGTGTGTGTGTGTGTTGTGTTCCGTTCACTGACACCTCGTTAAAAAGCCTCTCAGTTAGTGTTAGCCTGCTCTGATATCAATGTGAGGATAATAATAGTGTTTTACATGTTGTGATGTGACAGGAAGCTCATGGTGTGTGTGTGTGTGTGTGTGTGTGTGTGTGTGTGTGTGTGTGTGTGTGTGTGTGTGTGTGTGTGTGTGTGTGTGTGTGTGTGTGTGTGTGTGTGTGTGTGTGTGTGTGTGTGTGTGTGTGTGTGTGTGTGTGTGTGTGTGTGTGTGTGTGTGTGTGTGTAGCCTGGCGATGACATCGTCCTGATGGCGGAGGCTCTGGAGAAAGTTTTTCTGCACAAGATCACAGAGATGCCGCAGGAGGAGAAGGAGATCGCCTTGGTTACGAAGGGTCGTCGGGGGGGGCCGCCGGGAGCCAGGTGAGAGTTTCACTTCACAGGATGTACAGGTGATCTGTCAAATGACTGTTCGTAGCACGTGAGACGCTTCTGTCGAGAGGGACTCGTCTCATGTCGCCTTTCTCTTTCACTGCTGTGGGAGAGGGTTCGTTTTGAATATGGTCTTTGGTAACTTTTATTTTGAAATCCGTTCTTGGTCCCTTATTTTTATGAAGGCATGTTTTTGTGACTTTTATTTTGAAATCCTTTCTGGGTCACGTTTATTATGGAGTCAGTCCTTGGTAACTTTTATTTTGAAATCCGTTCTTGGTCACGTTTATTATGGAGTCAGTCCTTGGTAACTTTTATTTTGAAATCCTTTCTGGGTCACGTTTATTATGGAGTCAGTCCTTGGTAACTTTTATTTTGAAATCCGTTCTTGGTCCCTTATTTTTATGAAGGCATGTTTTTGTGACTTTTATTTTGAAATCCTTTCTGGGTCACGTTTATTATGGAGTCAGTCCTTGGTAACTTTTATTTTGAAATCCGTTCTTGGTCACGTTTATTATGGAGTCAGTCCTTGGTAACTTTTATTTTGAAATCCTTTCTGGGTCACGTTTATTATGGAGTCAGTCCTTGGTAACTTTTATTTTGAAATCTGTTCTTGGTCCCTTATTTTTATGAAGGCATGTTTTTGTGACTTTTATTTTGAAATCCTTTCTTGGTCACGTTTATTATGGAGTCAGTCCTTGGTGAGTTTTATTTTGAAATCCGTTCTCGGTCACGTTTATTATGGAGTCAGTTCTTGGTGAGTTTTATTTTGAAATCCGTTCTTGGTCACGTTTATTATGGAGTCAGTTCTTGGTGAGTTTTATTTTGAAATCCGTTCTTCGTCACGTTTATTATGGAGTCAGTTCTTGGTGAGTTTTATTTTGAAATCCGTTCTCGGACCCTTATTTTTATGAAGGCAGTTCTTTGTGACTTTTATTTTGAAAAATCCTTTCTGGGTCACGTTTATTATGGAGTCAGTTCTTGGTGAGTTTTATTTTGAAATTTGTTCTTGGTCCCTTATTTTTATGAAGGCAGTTCTTTGTGACTTTTATTTTGAAATCCTTTCTGGGTCACGTTTATTATGGAGTCAGTCCTTGGTAACTTTTATTTTGAAATCCGTTCTTGGTCACGTTTATTATGGAGTCAGTCCTTGGTAACTTTTATTTTGAAATCCTTTCTGGGTCACGTTTATTATGGAGTCAGTCCTTGGTAACTTTTATTTTGAAATCCGTTCTTGGTCCCTTATTTTTATGAAGGCATGTTTTTGTGACTTTTATTTTGAAATCCTTTCTTGGTCACGTTTATTATGGAGTCAGTCCTTGGTGAGTTTTATTTTGAAATCCGTTCTCGGTCACGTTTATTATGGAGTCAGTTCTTGGTGAGTTTTATTTTGAAATCCGTTCTTGGTCACGTTTATTATGGAGTCAGTTCTTGGTGAGTTTTATTTTGAAATCCGTTCTTCGTCACGTTTATTATGGAGTCAGTTCTTGGTGAGTTTTATTTTGAAATCCGTTCTCGGACCCTTATTTTTATGAAGGCAGTTCTTTGTGACTTTTATTTTGAAAAATCCTTTCTGGGTCACGTTTATTATGGAGTCAGTTCTTGGTGAGTTTTATTTTGAAATTCGTTCTTGGTCCCTTATTTTTATGAAGGCAGTTCTTTGTGACTTTTATTTTGAAATCCTTTCTGGGTCACGTTTATTATGGAGTCAGTCTTTGGTGAGTTTTATTTTGAAATCCGTTCTCGGTCCCTTATTTTTATGAAGGCAGTTCTTGTGACTTTTATTTTGAAATCAATTCTTGGTCACTTTTATATTAAAGTCAGTTCTTGTATGCTTTTATTTTGAAATCGTTTTCATTTGAGGCATGAGAGAATATTTTTTTTTCCCCCTTCAGAGTAAAGGGAGTTGGTCGTGTTCAGGGTGTTGTTTGAATGTGGGTTTAATCCAGCTGACTCACCTGACCTGCTGAACTGGAACATTCGGTTCCTCTGCACCGGCTCACCTCTCCGTTAACTCCACCTGTCTCCGAACAACACCTTCACAGCTTCAGGCTTATGGTCCCATTATCAAACAGGTTATCAACAGGAGGGCGGGGCGATGGTGAATAATATCTTGGTACTTATTTAGTGGTGATTGATACCAAGTAGGGATGGGAACGATTAATCGAATATTCGAATATTCGAAATGATTCAGGTATTCGAATAATTATTCATGTATTCTTTTTCTTTTGCTAAATTGATTACATATTATCAAATTGAATAATTCAATGTATACGACAGCGCCATACCTAAATGTGTTAGGTGACGTCTAAAGGTGTGTTTTGCTCCGCTCACCGGTCCCTCACAGCGAGCAGAGCTGCAGGTGCTGATCTCTCTCTCTCATAGTCCGGTAATTATCTACACTCTAAGAAGAGTCCTACACAGACATGGCGTCAAAAAGGAGTGATGTGTGGAAATACCTCGACCGGGTGCGTGCGTGCGGTGTAGAGGTCACACTCTGCCAAATTAAACTTGTACCCTGCTAGACCCGCAACCTGCGTTCCAGCTGAGGGTCTTCTCTCCAGCTGATTGTGAATCGCCTCCGCACATGAAAGCTGATTCCGATGCATAGGGCCCCCGCGGCCACTAGGGGGCCCCGAGCTGAACGTTCAGGTTCAAGCCCCTTCCTGTGTTCGGTGGAGCATTATTTACTAATCTAATGTAGGGTATAAACACAACTAAACTGCAATGATGGCAAAGCTGTGTTTGTGGGGATCAATAAAGTCAGATCAAGGTGGCTTTTATTTTGAAGGCTGTTCTTCATGGCTTTTATTTTGAAGGCTGTTCTTCATGGCTTTTATTTTGAAGGCTGTTCTTCATGGCTTTTATTTTGAAGGCTGTTCTTCATGGCTTTTATTTTGAAGGCTGTTCTTCATGGCTTTTATTTTGAAGGCAGTTCTTCATGTCGCTCTTAATCCAGAGGCAGTTTATCTGATTTGTTGAAAGTTGGTATTTTTTCGAAAACCGTATTTAATATTTTTCTTCCAGGTGTGATCTCCAAGTCTGACTCGGGCCAGGACTCCTCCTCCCCCTTCTCCACCCCCCACACTCGGGGGGGTTTCTCCTCCCCCCCCACCACGCCTCGTGCAGCGCCCCCCCCCTCAGGGCCCCCTCCCCCAGCTTGTCCTCCCCCCCCCAGCTCCCTCGTATCCCTCCCACCCCCCCCTCTCACCTGGGACCCCCCTTCCCCCCCTCTCACCTGGGACCCCCTTTCCCCCCCCTCTCACCTGGGACCCCCCCTTCCCCCCCTCTCACCTGGGACCTCCCTTCCCCCCCTCTCACCTGGGACCCCCCTTTCCCCCCCTCTCACCTGGGACCCCCCTTCCCCCCCTCTCACCTGGGACCCCCCTTCCCCCCCCTCTCACCTGGGACCCCCCTTCCCCCCCTCTCACCTGGGACCCCCCTTCCCCTCCTCTCACCTAGGACCCGCCTTCCCCCACTCTCACCTGGGACCCCCCCGCCTTCCCCCTGTCAGCTGACGCCCCCCCCCAGGGCCTCACCTCCCTGCCCCCCCCAGGCCTGATGCACCCCGGCCTCCCCTCCATGCTGCAGAGCCCCCCCGCCCTCATCAAGGTAAGCAGAGGAAACTGTATCTGTTAAGGATGATACATGCTTTTATTTTGAAATGTTAGTATTATATGAGAATAGAGCAAATGGTTATTTTACATTCCAGTTTTAGTCGCTTTTATTTTGAAAGTTAGATCTATGTCACTTTTTAAAATCAGGTCTAAGTCAATTATATATATTTTTTAAAGTAAATTCTCAATGACTTTCTTTTGAATGAACATCTTTAGCCGCGTTCACACCGGAGTGCTTTCCCCCTTAGTTCCGTTAGTACCCCCTAGTGTCGCGTTCACACCGGAGTGCTTTCCCCCTTAGTTCCGTTAGTACCCCTTTAGCCGCGTTCACACCGGAGTGCTTTCCCCCTTAGTTCCGTTAGTACCCCTTGTGTCGCGTTCACACCGGAGTGCTTTCCCCCTTAGTTCCGTTAGTACCCCTTGTGTCGCGTTCACACCAAAAAGGGTACTGAGTGCCGAGAACTTTTACCCCCATGTTTAGTGCCTGCTAGAGAGGCGGTACTCTCCTGGGGGGGAAAAGTGCCCCAGTTCTGATTGGCTGGGAGAATTGCAAACCACGCCCCGTAAAACTCGGAAAAGTTTTGTGAAGCCGCCATTGTATTTGCTGGCATTAGCATTATTAGCATTAGCTCCGCGCAACTAACTTATAGCAACACAAAAGAAAACGTGGGAGCGGTGGAGGTGTCGGCGTTCTGGCGATTTACTCGGAAGGCTCATTTGCGTAATCCTCCCTCAGGGAAAAGTACTCTGGTGTGAACGCGATTGGTACTTAGTGCCCTGGGGCAATTAGTGCCGGCACTAAGTACCCCAGGGCACTAAGTACCCCAGGGCACTAAGTACCCCAGGGCACCAAGTACTGCAAAGTACGCGGTGTGAACGCGGCTAGTGTCTCTGTCTGAGATGAGTGTGACTCTTTAAAGCTGCCTCTCCACTAACCCCTCTCCTAAACTCCCCCTCCGTCCGGCAGCAGAGGAAGAGTCAGAAGAGGAAAGCCGACACCACGACCCCCGCCAACGACCAGCTCAGCGAGTCCTCGCCCGCCGACGCCCGGCCGCGGCGCGACAGCATCCGCCCGGCCAAGACGCCCAGGAAGGAGGCGTCTCAGCCGGACTCCCAGCTGCACCCGGGCGGGGGGGGCGCTGCTGCGGGGCTCTGAGCAGGCAGGAGCAGATGAGGTCCTGTAACAGAGTCCTCAAAGAACTGCTCTCTAAGAAACACATCGGATACGCCTGGCCCTTCTACAAGCCGGTCGACGCCCGAGCGCTGGGGCTGCACGACTACCACGACATCATCAAGCACCCCATGGACCTGAGCACTGTGAAGGTCAGTACTGCAGAGTACTACACACTGTGTACAAGTACTACAGAGTACTCACATGCTGCAGTACACGTACTCACACCTCATGGACCTGAGCACTGTGAAGGTCAGTACTGCAGAGTACTACACACTGTGTACAAGTACTACATAGTACTCACATACTGCAGTACACGTACTCACACCTCATGGACCTGAGCACTGTGAAGGTCAGTACTGCAGAGTACTACACACTGTGTACAAGTACTACAGAGTACTCACATGCTGCAGTACACGTACTCACACCTCATGGACCTGAGCACTGTGAAGGTCAGTACTGCAGAGTACTACACACTGTGTACAAGTACTACATAGTACTCACATACTGCAGTACACGTACTCACACCTCATGGACCTGAGCACTGTGAAGGTCAGTACTGCAGAGTACTACACACTGTGTACAAGTACTACAGAGTACTCACATGCTGCAGTACACGTACTCACACCTCATGGACCTGAGCACTGTGAAGGTCAGTACTGCAGAGTACTACACACTGTGTACAAGTACTACATAGTACTCACATACTGCAGTACACGTACTCACACCTCATGGACCTGAGCACTGTGAAGGTCAGTACTGCAGAGTACTACACACTGTGTACAAGTACTACAGAGTACTCACATACTGCAGTACACGTACTCACACGTGGTTAACAGTGGCTGGTACATGTGGAGCACAGCGCTCTGATTGGTGGGGATGACACACAAGAAGAACAAAAAAGAAAAAGTAAAAGAAAAAAATGTATCGCATCATTTCAAATCACGATTTCTGTTTAAAATCGATTAATCGTTCAGCCCTATTACAGAGTACTACACACTGTGTACAAGTACTAAAGAGTACTTGTACACTGCAGTACTAGTACTAAAGAGTACTTGTACACTGCAGTACTAGTACTAACACCCCCCCCTGTAGTCTCTTGATTGAATGGAAACGGTCTCCTGTGTTTCTTCAGCAGCTTCTGTGATTTAAATGTAAAGTGTGTGTGTGTGTGTGTGTGTGTGTGTGTGTGTGTGTGTGTGTGTGTGTGTGTGTGTGTGTGTGTGTGTGTGTGTGTGTGTGTGTGTGTGTGTGTGTGTGTGTGTGTGTGGTGTGTGTGTGTGTGTGTGTGTGTGTGTGTGTGTGTGTGTGTGTGTGTGTGTGTGTGTGTGTGTGTGTGTGTGTGTCACAGAAAAAGCTTGACGGCCGGCAGTACCGAGGCGCTCCGGAGTTCGCTGCTGACGTCCGGGTGATGTTCTCCAACTGCTACAAGTACAACCCCCCCGATCACGACGTGGTCAACATGGCCCGAAAACTACAGGTGAGGAGCGGGCGGTGTGCAAAACGCATCGTGAAATCTGTACGGGAGAGGGTCGGGGCCACATGTTCTGAGTTTGAAGAATCTCAATAGAAATAAAATGGCATTAAATAAATGTACAAGTGGAAGTACGGATGTGCAGCCCTGTCTCTCCTCCCTCAGGACGTGTTTGAGATGCGTTTCGCTAAGATGCCGGACGAGCCCGAGGACCGAACCCCGACCCCCTCCTCCGCTCTGCACCCCGCCCCCTCCTCCGCTCTGCACCCCGCCCCCTCCATACGACAAGCCCCGCCCCCTCCCGCCGCCTCCGAGGACTCCAGCCCCAGCTCCTCCGAGTCGTCGGGCGGAGACTCGGACCACGAGCGGGAGCACCGATTGGTCGAGTTACAGGAACAGGTCAGAGTGGTGAGATTACAATAGGATAGAAATAGGACGATGTGTTTTTACTCCTGTGTTGTGTTTTTAGTTTTGCAGATTTCCTACAAAATGAGGACCTCAATGTGCTTCCTTTAGGAGGAAGATGAAGGATTAACTGAGGCCCCGGCCACACGCGGACGGAAACGGCTGAACGCATAGGATTAACGCAAACGCAAACAAGCTTCCGTCCACACGCAATATTCACCGGATAGTGTCTGTCCACACAGACCGCTCCGTTTAGCTCCAGCCGCTGGAGAAGCTGCAGTACATGCAGGAGCCTGTAGGTGGCGCTGTAACTTCCTCCACAAAGCAGCGAAGAAGCATGGTTGTCATGGTTGCCCTTCTGTTTATTCTACCAACAGACTATACAACTAAAACCAAAATGCATGTATTAAAGATGAGAGACGAGAGAGAACACGATTACGGGTTCATATCTTTATTAAAGAAACGCATTATAGCGGAGAGAGTTGCCTGAAATGCGGTCGTTGTTGTTTTGTCGATGCGATATGCCACACGTCAGCGGCCCCGCCCACTTTTGGGGGAAAACAACGCCGTCATTTGAACGGCGGTCGATACAAACTCTGACGTTTTGGCCAGTCCGATCAGAAATGTGAGAAAACCGTGGATTTGTGGATCTTCAAAGAGCTCGATTACGACGGCCGGTCAGGCGAACGACAGAGAACCGCAGTGACGCGCCCTCAAACCCGGAAGTGAGTCAGCATGTCTCCACTTCCTGTTCCTGGTCTCAGAGCCAATGGGATCTCTCCGTAGGGTTCTGGAAGGTATCTGAACAACGGTCTGAGGTCGAGACGCGTTGAAGAGACGGATCACGATTTGTTCCAGGACATTAAACCATCAGCAGAGACCCTGAAGAGTGGACGCGTCGAAGAGACGATGGTTGTTATCGAGTGGCTGAACAGGACTCCAGAAGTCGTGGAGGCCGTCGTACGTCATTACGGCGAACACGTGAACCCTCCTCTGAGCTAGTTCCTGTTCTGCTTGGAAGCCAGTCCCGCCTCCTGCAGAGTGTTCAGACGCTTCCACTCGCTCCATCTAGAATCTGTTTGAATCTGGATCTGAGGTCGGCGTGACGTGGAAGCAGCGACCCGGCTGTCGTTCGTTTTAACGTTAGCATGTTGCTTCTGGCGAATAGATTTATGATTCCAACATTATAAAAGTAGACGTGGAGATTATCCGGCTGAACAGAATGTGATCCGTCTCTTAAATGTGTCTCAACCTCAGACCTGATTAAACCCGATGGAGGAACTGCGTTGGTTTTTCACGAAGGACCCGGAAGGAGTTTACTTCCGGGTTTTAGGACGTGCTCTCCATTACATTACATCATTGGAAATCGACGAGCGGGCTCGATATTAGGGATGCCAGCGATTATTCGAATATTCGAATATTCGCTACAGTCTCCAGCCTTCTCCCTCACACAGACCCCGCCTCCCTCACACCGACCCCCCCCCTCTCCCTCACTCCAACCCCCACCCCCCCCTCTCCCTCACACCGACCCCGCCCCCCTCGATTTTGATCACGTCAGTTTCTGGCAACCCTACTCGATATATGGTTAAATATAGCAGCAGGCGATCGATGAGAGTAACATCTACGTCACTTTACGGCCCCGCCCACTTTTGGGGGACACCAACGCTGTCATGTGCATGGCGGTCGAGCCTGAAGCCACGGAGCTCCTTTCTTCGTAGAGGAAGTCCAGAAACACTGAACCCTGGATTTGTTTTAATGTTTGAGGAGCAATGGACGACACAGCCGCTTTCCGGCATGTTAAAACTATTGTTTTCCGCCTCGCTCATGAGAGGAACCGCTGGAGAGATTACGGCCTCGCCTACTGATTTTAATTTAACCATACATCGAGCCCGATCGTCGATTTCCAACGATTTCATGGAGTTGTTCGCCTGACTGGCCGTCGTGAGCGAGCTCTTTGAAGATCAGAAAACCCACAGTTTCCTGACATTTCTGATCGGATTGGCAAAAACTTCAGTTTGTATCGACCGCCGTTCAAAGGATAGCGTTGCTTTCCCCTAAAAGTGGGCGGGGCCGTAATTTTCGCCCGGAAGTGATGTGTTACTCTCACGTATCGCTGAAGAGGATTGGGGCCACGTTTTGTTAGTTCTTTAGAGATCTGACCAAAAGGGATTGATGTTTTTTTCTGACTTCAGAATTCTGGAATTAAAATAGTTACTTCTGAAAAACTAAATTCTACGATGTTCCCGGTAGAGCGGGAGGTGTTTGTATTGTTATTGTTCTGAATATCTTTCTGTGTGTGTGCAGCTGAAGGCGGTCCACGAGCAGCTGGCCGCCCTCTCGCAGCCCCCCCCCAAACCCAAGAAGAAAGAGAAGGAGAAAGAGAAAGAGAAGAAGAAGGAGAAGGAGAAGAAGCACAAGAAGAAGATGGAGGAGCCGCTGGAGCCCCCCCCCCTCCATGACGCTCCAGACCTCCAAGAAAAACAAGGGCAGCAAAGAGCCCGTGGTCCTGAAGAAGGAGCGCAAGAAACCTGGGTAGGTGGGGGGGCTCGGAGAAATAACGTCCATATTCTCTATTCACTTTTACCATCACGACCCAATTAGCAGGAGATGAACTGAGAAGTGCATCCTTTTGGAGGAAGGACTCTAGCATGTGGGAGAACAATTCACTACATTTGTT
The DNA here is from genome assembly GCA_036324585.1 of Champsocephalus esox. Taxonomy (NCBI): domain Eukaryota; kingdom Metazoa; phylum Chordata; class Actinopteri; order Perciformes; family Channichthyidae; genus Champsocephalus; species Champsocephalus esox. The sequence goes on along the minus strand of CM070480.1, from coordinate 1,340,882 downwards.
TAAATAACTTCAAGGTTATAACGCCATAAATAAAATGTAACATTGTCTGGTAATAAGAGAAAATCAACGTATTAAGAGACACACAACATATTCTCTTTAAAGACCTCAAATTACAAGAAATACAAGTTAATAAGGAAACATTGAAGTTTGCTCGATTAAAAAAAACGTACTAAATCTGAAAGAAATGAAGGATTGAAGTCACACATGTCCAGAGAAACCGAAACGATGAAATCATTAAAAAGCATCCAGACTGGGAGATGGCCGTTCATTTAGGGTTAGAACTCTTGGGGTGTTTCTCAATGTCGAGGACGCTTGCTTGGTAGCACATGTCTTCCGAGTCAGGTCCTTCAGAAGCGAGGCAAGAATCCTTCCTAGCCTCGGAAAATGAAGAATGGGGGAACAGGTGTGCGTCATATGCGAGGCACCGACTTAAATGGAACGCGATTTCCGCCAAAGATTTGGAAATTGGTCCGTGTGCAAAGCATTGTGGGGATTTTAAGACCGCAGAGGATACACGCGTGCAGCCTCGAAATGTCTCGCTACGAAGGACGCCGGCCTCGGTAGAATTCCAAGAATCCTGGACATTGGAACAGTCCTTCGGCGGCACTCGATGACGTGGCATCCTTGAAATAGTGGCTCTGGAGCATCCTTCCTCGACATTGAGAAACACCCTTGGAACCTCTTGAGTGTTGTCTCTTTCGTTGTTTCCGGTGTTGTACGTGTCTCACAGATGTTCTAATAACTGGAGCGTATGTAATCCTTTGTCCCTGCAGGAAGAAGGAAGGAGTTAAACACAGTCGCCCGCTCGTGGCTCCTCAGCCCGGCCCGACGCCGCTCGTCCCCTCGGCCGCTCTGGAAGCAGAGGATGAACTGGGTGAGTGCAAATATCCCTCTATTCACCTGGGCCCAGGAGTTCAACACTTTTCATCTCAATCAGATCCGATCAGATTTTGATCAGACAAGTCGGCCAAATGTTGTCCCTAGAGTTCAAAGCAATTCAGGATCAGCCGGATCCAGATTACGACTTTTCAAGATGACTAGATCCTGAATATCAGTGCTTTAATCCTACCGAGCGCCATCTAGTGGACATGAAAAATATCACAATTACTTCTGAGGTGATGACCGATGATGGACTTTTTTTTTGTTGAAGATATTTTTTATTTAATCTCAATTGCATTTGTGATTGACGATCTTTGTTGTGATCTTTTATGAGCATAAACATTTATGTCATCAACATTTGGTTGAAAACAAAATAGGCCGCCACAAACGTGAGCAAACATGGAAAAATAAAATGTGTTTCCCATGAAGGCTAAACATGGTGTATTATTTCAGTTCACAAACTTTGCCATCTAATTTAAATTGAAACATATTTTAAAGATAAATGGTCCAGTACATGTTGCTCTGGTAATCCACTGGTGACCCACCCCTCTGGTGGGATCAGGATCCTATGTTGTCGGTTTGAACTACCTGTTTTGAAGATTTGATCCAGATTAAAGCTCGGGTTGGATTTCCTGATCTGATCGGATATCAAAGTCATCCTAATCCTGTTTTTTGGTTTTGAACTCCCCAAAATCCAAATCTGATTTGATCAGATAGGGATTAAACGTTTTGAACTCCTGGGCCCTGGAGATCAGAATCAGGTTTATCACCAGGTGGGTTTACACGTACAAGGAATTTGACTTGGTGTCGTGGTGCTTTCATAAAAGCAAAGCAAACAAACAAATACACATAGAAAACTATTTGAAGAAAAATAATACAAAATATAGTCAAATAAGGATGCTAGTAAGGATGCTAGTAAGGATGCCAGTAAGGATGCGAGATAATAACAGATATTAAAGGGGCACATTTATAATATTGCGGCCATGTTTCCTCCCCAGATGTGTTCGGGGCCGTCACGGCGGAGCGGGGGAAGCCGATGTCGTACGAGGAGAAGCGGCAGCTGAGTCTGGACATCAACAAGCTGCCCGGAGACAAGCTGGGCCGAGTCGTTCACATCATCCAGACCCGAGAGCCGTCGCTGAAGAACTCCAACCCCGACGAGATCGAGATCGACTTCGAGACGCTGAAGCCGTCCACGCTGCGGGAGCTGGAGAAGTACGTGTGCACCTGCCTGAAGAAGAAGAAGAAGACGTCAGGTAGGATGACTCGGCACTACTCACTGAGTGTCCTCCTCCAGCATGAGAGTAGCATGATAACAGAGGTGTCCCAACTGCAGCCGTGTACAATGAGATGAAATTATCCAAATGTATGAGAACATTACAGAAACTCTCAGAGAATACAAATATAAGTTAAAGTTAAAACTGAAAGGTTTTTACAGTTTAAAGGGGATCTATTATGCAAGTCACTTTTTGTGTCCCCGCTGTGTCCTTGGTGTGTCCCCGCTGTGTCCTTGGTGTGTCCCCGCTGTGTCCTTGGTGTGTCCCCAGTGTGTCCCCGCTGTGTCGGGGAGCTCACGCAGCGTCAGGAAATAAACCCTCTCTCTTTTCCTCCGTACCCAAATCTCTAAAAACGGGGGAACGACGGAGCTGATCCAGATTTGCCTCCGATATGACGTCATATCTGAAATGTGGACCCACGGGCCAATCAGAAAGCTTTATCCCCAAATCAGCACTTTAGAAACAGGAAGTGAAACAGAGGGATATGAGGCGTGGCTCGAATGGGTGGTCTGTTTGGTGTTTGGAGCAAAACACTTCATAGACATGTTGTTTATATATTTGTATATATCTGAGGCCTCTGCTATTGCCTACAGATAGCCTGACAGGTGACCTTTAAAAAAATGTTGTGAATTTTGCACGAAAAATCTCAGATTTCAGTATTTCTGGGAGTACTTTAGGGTCGGTTTGAATGCGTGTTTTGTTCCAGCAGAGAAGCCTCTGGATACCGTGGCGACGACGAAGGCGGGATCCTCGTCTTCAGGCAGCAGCGACTCCTCCGACAGTGAAGACTCTGACATTGGTAAATCACACACACAATACTTTACAGCACCACCCCACAAAGAACACAGACTGAACACACCGACGAGAGGACGGCAGGAAGCGACCAGGAGCCCCGGCTCTCAACCCGTCGGCATGTCGTGTTCAGCTGCGTGTGTTGACGGCGCTGTGTGTTTCAGGGCTGGTTCCCAAGAGGAAGCTCTCCACTACCAGAGACCCGAAGAGGCTGCACCCCCCCCTGCACCTCAGCACCGCCGCCCCCCAGCCTCAGGTGGTGCAGCCCCCCCCCCGGCGGTCCCGTCTCTGGACGCCTCGCAGCTGATTGGTGCAGGATTCGATCCTATGGCTCAGTTCATGACCCCTCACCTGACTCAGCACAACTCTGAGCCGCCCCCCCTCCATCACTGCTGCCCCCCCCGCAGGCCTCCTCAACACACCTGCCGAGGCGCACCTGTTCCTGAACCAGCATCCCATCGTACCCTCCCCAGGTACTCACACACTGCCCCAATCAGACCTGACCTGAGCCAGGGGTCAGGACTCATAATGCTGACTCAGGTCAGGGTTCAGGACTCATAATGCTGACTTAGGTCAGGGTTCAGGACTCATAATGCTGACTCAGGTCAGGGTTCAGGACTCATAGTGCTGACTCAGGTCAGGGGTCAGGACTCATAATGCTGACTCAGGTCAGGGTTCAGGACTCATGATGCAGACTCAGGTCAGGGTTCAGGACTCATAATGCTGACTCAGGTCAGGGGTCAGGACTCATAATGCTGACTCAGGTCAGGGTTCAGGACTCATGATGCAGACTCAGGTCAGGGTTCAGGACTCATAATGCTGACTCAGGTCAGGGTTCAGGACTCATAATGGTGACTCAGGTCAGGGTTCAGGACTCATGATGCAGACTCAGGTCAGGGTTCAGGACTCATAGTGCTGACCTGAGCCAGGGGTCAGGACTCATAATGCTGACTCAGGTCAGGGTTCAGGACTCATAGTGCTGACTCAGGTCAGGGGTCAGGACTCATAATGCTGACTCAGGTCAGGGTTCAGGACTCATGATGCAGACTCAGGGTTCAGGACTCATAATGCTGACTCAGGTCAGGGTTCAGGACTCATAATGCTGACTCAGGTCAGGGTTCAGGACTCATAGTGCTGACTCAGGTCAGGGGTCAGGACTCATAATGCTGACTCAGGTCAGGGTTCAGGACTCATAATGCTGACTCAGGGTTCAGGACTCATTGTGCTGACTCAGGTCAGGGTTCAGGACTCATAATGCTGACTCAGGTCAGGGTTCAGGACTCATAGTGCTGACTCAGGTCAGGGTTCAGGACTCATGATGCAGACTCAGGTCATGGTTCAGGACTCATAATGCTGACTCAGGGTTCAGGACTCATAGTGCTGACTCAGGTCAGGGGTCAGGACTCATAATGCTGACTCAGGTCAGGGTTCAGGACTCATAATGCTGACTCAGGTCAGGGTTCAGGACTCATAATGCTGACTCAGAGTTCAGGACTCATAATGCTGACTCATGGTTCAGGACTCATAATGCTGACTCAGAGTTCAGGACTCATAATGCTGACTCATGGTTCAGGACTCATGATGCTGACTCAGGTCAGGGTTCAGGACTCATAATGCTGACTCAGAGTTCAGGACTCATAATGCTGACTCATGGTTCAGGACTCATGATGCTGACTCAGGTCAGGGTTCAGGACTCATGATGCTGACTCAGGGTTCAGGACTCATAATGCTGACTCATGGTTCAGGACTCATGATGCTGACTCAGGTCAGGGTTCAGGACTCATGATGCTGACTCAGGGTTCAGGACTCATAATGCTGAATCAGGTCAGGGGTCAGGACTCATAATGCTGACTCAGGGTTCAGGACTCATGATGCTGACTCAGGTCAGGGGTCAGGACTCATAATGCTGACTCAGGGTTCAGGACTCATAATGCTGACTCAGGGTTCAGGACTCATGATGCTGACTCAGGGGTCAGGACTCATAATGCTGACTCAGGGTTCAGGACTCATAATGCTGACTCAGGTCAGGGTTCAGGACTCATAATGCAGACTCAGGACTCATAATGCAGACTCAGGACTCATGATGCTGACTCAGGGTTCAGGACTCAGGACTCATAATGCTGACTCAGGACTCATAATGCTGACTCAGGTCAGGGTTCAGGACTCATAATGCTGACTCAGGTCTCAGGACTCATAATGCTGACTCAGGTCAGGGTTCAGGACTCATAATGCAGACTCAGGACTCATGATGCAGACTCAGGACTCATGATGCAGACTCAGGACTCATGATGCAGACTCAGGACTCATAATGCAGACTCGGGACTCATGATGCAGACTCAGGACTCATAATGCTGAAAGGCTGATCTCTGATATCGTTGTAATTGTTTGTTGTGTTTCTGCAGCGCTGCACGTCGCCCTCCCCCAGCAGCCGTCCCGACCGAGCCACCGGGCGGCGCCGCTCCCCCCCAAAGCCCCCCAGCCCCCCCCCTCCTCGCTGCCCACCCCCTCATCCCTCCCCACGTTACCCGAGCCCCCCCCGCCCCCCGCCCCCCCCGAGCCCCCGCTGCACGGCATCCTGGGAACTCTCTCAGCTCAGCCACCCCCAGGCGCTACTGGAGGACGACGATGAGCCCCCCCCCTCAGAAGCCCCCACTCCTCTGAGTCAGGTGCAAAACTTCCTGCAGTCGCTGCAGCCTCGCCCCCTCGCCCCCCCCCTCACTCAGAGACACGTGCACACGCGGCAGCCACCCCCTCACGTGCACGCGCCCACGCAGCAGCAGAAGGGGGGGGGCGCCCTGCAGCAGAAGGTGCAGCAGCCGTCGCCGAGGGGGAAACACACCGAGAGCTTCTCCACAGGGTGTGTGTGTGTGTGTGGTGTGTGGTGTGTGTGTGTGTGTGTGTGGGTGGGTGGTGTGGTGAGAATAATCGTATTTAATCATTAATTATCGACCGAGATAATGGTGATGGTGATTTCCCCGTAACGGAGCGCGCGGCTTCGTGGTCACCTGCCCACGTCAGTACTGCGTTGAGCTGAATGTCGTGTGTCCTGCCAGGTGTCCCGCGTGAGAGCCCCCCCCCTCCGACGACCAGCTCTCCTCAGATGCCTCAGCTTCTCCCCATGGCCCAGCAGTCGCCGCCGCAGACGAAGAAACATGTGAGTGAGACGCTCTCCGTCCCCAGAGTCAGGTCTCTCAGGTCTCTGTCCCCAGAGTCAGGTCTCTCAGGTCTCCGTCCCCAGAGTCAGGTCTCTCAGGTCTCTGTCCCCAGAGTCAGGTCTCTCAGGTCTCTGTCCCCAGAGTCAGGTCTCTCAGGTCTCCGTCCCCAGAGTCAGGTCTCTCAGGTCTCCGTCCCCAGAGTCAGGTCTCTCAGGTCTCTGTCCCCAGAGTCAGGTCTCTCAGGTCTCTGTCCCCAGAGTCAGGTCTCTCAGGTCTCTGTCCCCAGAGTCAGGTCTCTCAGGTCTCCGTCCCCAGAGTCAGGTCTCTCAGGTCTCTGTCCCCAGAGTCAGGTCTCTCAGGTCTCCGTCCCCAGAGTCAGGTCTCTCAGGTCTCTGTCCCCAGAGTCAGGTCTCTCAGGTCTCTGTCCCCAGAGTCAGGTCTCTGTCCCCAGAGTCAGGTCTCTCAGGTCTCCGTCCCCAGAGTCAGGTCTCTCAGGTCTGCTCTCTGTCCCCAGAGTCAGGTCTCTCAGGTCTCTGTCCCCAGAGTCAGGTCTTTCAGGTCTCTGTCCCCAGAGTCAGGTCTCTCAGGTCTGTTCTCTGTCCCCAGAGTCAGGTCTCTCAGGTGCTCTCTGTCCCCAGAGTCAGGTCTCTCAGCTCTCTGTCCCCAGAGTCAGGTCTCTCAGGTCTCTGTCCCCAGAGTCAGGTCTCTCAGGTGCTCTCTGTCCCCAGAGTCAGGTCTCTCAGGTCTGCTCTCTGTCCCCAGAGTCAGGTCTCTCAGTCTCTGTCCCCAGAGTCAGGTCTCTCAGGTCTCTGTCCCCCAGAGTCAGGTCTCTCAGGTCTGCTCTCTGTCCCCAGAGTCAGGTCTCTCAGGTCTCTGTCCCCAGAGTCAGGTCTTTCAGGTCTCTGTCCCCAGAGTCAGGTCTCTCAGGTCTGTTCTCTGTCCCCAGAGTCAGGTCTCTCAGGTCTGCTCTCTGTCCCCAGAGTCAGGTCTCTGTCCCCAGAGTCAGGTCTCTGTCCCCAGAGTCAGGTCTCTCAGGTCTGTTCTCTGTCCCCAGAGTCAGGTCTCTCAGGTCTCTGTCCCCAGAGTCAGGTCTTTCAGGTCTCTGTCCCCAGAGTCAGGTCTCTCAGGTCTGTTCTCTGTCCCCAGAGTCAGGTCTCTCAGGTCTCTGTCCCCAGAGTCAGGTCTTTCAGGTCTCTGTCCCCAGAGTCAGGTCTCTCAGGTCTGTTCTCTGTCCCCAGAGTCAGGTCTCTCAGGTCTGCTCTCTGTCCCCAGAGTCAGGTCTCTGTCCCCAGAGTCAGGTCTCTCAGGTCTCTGTCCCCAGAGTCAGGTCTCTCAGGTCTGCTCTCTGTCCCCAGAGTCAGGTCTCTGTCCCCAGAGTCAGGTCTCTCAGGTCTCTGTCCCCAGAGTCAGGTCTTGTGTTGAAAGATTCTATATAAATAAAGTTGTCTCATGTCTTGTGTCTGACCCGTGTGTGTGTGTGTGTGTGTGTGTGTGTGTGTGTGTGTGTGTGTGTGTGTGTGTGTGTGCGCAGGAGCAGAGGTCCAACATGCTGCCGGTGAAGGAGGAGAAACCCTCCCTGTCTCCCGTCCTCCCCCCCTCCCCCTTCAGCCCCGCCCTGCGTCAGGACTCCCACAAGCACGACAGCAAGCACAGTGAGTCCCTTCATCCTCCTCTTCATCAGTATATCCCAGGTCCCCTATCATCCCTCCTCTTCATCAGTATATCCCAGGTCCCTATCACCCTCCTCTTCATCAGTATATCCCAGGTCCCTATCATCCTCCTCTTCATCAGTATATCCCAGGTCCCTATCACCCTCCTCTTCATCAGTATATCCCAGGTCCCCTATCACCCTCCTCTTCATCAGTATATCCCAGGTCCCTATCATCCTCCTCTTCATCAGTATATCCCAGGTCCCTATCATCCTCCTCTTCATCAGTATATCCCAGGTCCCTATCATCCTCCTCTTCATCAGTATATCCCAGGTCCCCTATCATCCTCCTCTTCATCAGTATATCCCAGGTCCCCTATCACCCTCCTCTTCATCACTATATCCCAGGTCCCCTATCACCCTCCTCTTCATCAGTATATCCCAGGTCCCCTATCACCCTCCTCTTCATCAGTATATCCCAGGTCCCCTATCACCCTCCTCTTCATCAGTATATCCCAGGTCCCTATCATCCTCCTCTTCATCAGTATATCCCAGGTCCCTATCATCCTCCTCTTCATCAGTATATCCCAGGTCCCTATCACCCTCCTCTTCATCAGTATATCCCAGGTCCCTATCATCCTCCTCTTCATCAGTATATCCCAGGTCCCCTATCATCCTCCTCTTCATCAGTATATCCCAGGTCCCTATCACCCTCCTCTTCATCAGTATATCCCAGGTCCCTATCACCCTCCTCTTCATCAGTATATCCCAGGTCCCTATCACCCTCCTCTTCATCAGTATATCCCAGGTCCCCTATCATCCTCCTCTTCATCAGTATATCCCAGGTCCCCTATCACCCTCCTCTTCATCAGTATATCCCAGGTCCCCTATCATCCTCCTCTTCATCAGTATATCCCAGGTCCCCTATCACCCTCCTCTTCATCAGTATATCCCAGGTCCCCTATCACCCTCCTCTTCATCAGTATATCCCAGGTCCCTATCATCCCTCCTCTTCATCAGTATATCCCAGGTCCCCTATCATCCTCCTCTTCATCAGTATATCCCAGGTCCCTATCATCCTCCTCTTCATCAGTATATCCCAGGTCCCCTATCACCCTCCTCTTCATCAGTATATCCCAGGTCCCCTATCATCCTCCTCTTCATCAGTATATCCCAGGTCCCTATCATCCTCCTCTTCATCACTATATCCCAGGTCCCCTATCATCCTCCTCTTCATCAGTATATCCCAGGTCCCCTATCATCCCTCCTCTTCATCAGTATATCCCAGGTCCCCTATCATCCCTCCTCTTCATCAGTATATCCCAGGTCCCTATCATCCTCCTCTTCATCAGTATATCCCAGGTCCCCTATCACCCTCCTCTTCATCAGTATATCCCAGGTCCCTATCACCCTCCTCTTCATCAGTATATCCCAGGTCCCTATCATCCTCCTCTTCATCAGTATATCCCAGGTCCCCTATCATCCCTCCTCTTCATCAGTATATCCCAGGTCCCTATCACCCTCCTCTTCATCAGTATATCCCAGGTCCCTATCACCCTCCTCTTCATCAGTATATCCCAGGTCCCCTATCATCCTCCTCTTCATCACTATATCCCAGGTCCCTATCACCCTCCTCTTCATCAGTATATCCCAGGTCCCTATCACCCTCCTCTTCATCAGTATATCCCAGGTCCCTATCACCCTCCTCTTCATCAGTATATCCCAGGTCCCCTATCATCCTCCTCTTCATCAGTATATCCCAGGTCCCTATCATCCTCCTCTTCATCACTATATCCCAGGTCCCCTATCATCCTCCTCTTCATCAGTATATCCCAGGTCCCCTATCATCCTCCTCTTCATCAGTATATCCCAGGTCCCTATCATCCTCCTCTTCATCAGTATATCCCAGGTCCCCTATCATCCTCCTCTTCATCAGTATATCCCAGGTCCCTATCATCCTCCTCTTCATCAGTATATCCCAGGTCCCTATCATCCTCCTCTTCATCACTATATCCCAGGTCCCTATCATCCTCCTCTTCATCACTATATCCCAGGTCCCTATCATCCTCCTCTTCATCACTATATCCCAGGTCCCCTATCATCCTCCTCTTCATCAGTATATCCCAGGTCCCCTATCATCCTCCTCTTCATCAGTATATCCCAGGTCCCTATCATCCTCCTCTTCATCAGTATATCCCAGGTCCCCTATCATCCTCCTCTTCATCAGTATATCCCAGGTCCCTATCATCCTCCTCTTCATCACTATATCCCAGGTCCCTATCATCCTCCTCTTCATCACTATATCCCAGGTCCCTATCATCCTCCTCTTCATCACTATATCCCAGGTCCCCTATCATCCTCCTCTTCATCAGTATATCCCAGGTCCCTCTCATCAGACATGAAGAAGAGGGGACACATGTTGATGTAGAAGAGACATGAAGAAGAGGGGACACATGTTGATGTAGAAGAGACATGAGGAAGAGGGGACACATGTTGATGTAGAAGAGACATGAAGAAGAGGGGACACATGTTGATGTAGAGGAGACATGGAGAAGAGGGGACACATGTTGATGTAGAAGAGACATGGAGAAGAGGGGACACATGTTGATGTAGAAGAGACATGAGAAGAGGGGACACATGTTGATGTAGAAGAGACATGAAGAAGAGGGGACACATGTTGATGTAGAAGAGACGTGAAGAAGAGGGGACACATGTTGATGTAGAAGAGACATGAGGAAGAGGGGACACATGTTGATGTAGAAGAGACATGGAGAAGAGGGGACACATGTTGATGTAGAGGAGACATGAAGAAGAGGGGACACATGTTGATGTAGAGAGACATGAAGAAGAGGGGACACATGTTGATGTAGAAGAGACATGAGGAAGAGGGGACACATGTTGATGTAGAAGAGACATGAAGAAGAGGGGACACATGTTGATGTAGAGGAGACATGAAGAAGAGGGGACACATGTTGATGTAGAAGAGACATGAAGAAGAGGGGACACATGTTGATGTAGAAGAGACATGAGAAGAGGGGACACATGTTGATGTAGAAGAGACATGAAGAAGAGGGGACACATGTTGATGTAGAAGAGACATGAAGAAGAGGGGACACATGTTGATGTAGAAGAGACATGAAGAAGAGGGGACACATGTTGATGTAGAAGAGACATGAAGAAGAGGGGACACATGTTGATGTAGAGAGAGACATGAAGAAGAGGGGACACATGTTGATGTAGAAGAGACATGAGAAGAGGGGACACATGTTGATGTAGAAGAGACATGGAGAAGAGGATTTTGCATGACAGGTGTCCTTTAAAGTACTCATGTCTCCCTCAGGATTCGACCTGAAGCCTTCGGACGGTTCTCGCCTCCCTCCTCGCCTCCCTCCTCGCCTCCCCGACTCCCCCGCCCCCCCGCAGCATGACGTCAAGCAGGAGCCCAAAACTCCCATCGCGCCCAAGAAGACTCAGGTGAGTGTGAGGTTCGTCCGTTTCCCTCCAGACTCCACCTCCATGGAGCCGAGGCCTCTGAAGGCAACACGCCGTCCAGTCAAGCACACTTCAGATTTAAAAGCATGCTCTCGAATGGAGCATGCCCCTCCCAGACTTCCACATCTTCATTTTGCTAAAGGCATAAAACCGTCTCTCCGAGCCTCTCATTCCACACCAGCGTAGTGTTCTCGTGATTCTGTTCATTTATTTATAATGCAATTAACGTTTCTGCGTTAGACCTGCGAAGTGAAAAAGACTTCAACGCCTTCTCGGGACGCGGCAGGGCAGTCCGGGTCGGGCGTGCGGTGGGAGGGGGATTTCTTTTTCATATTGAAGTTCAAAGCGTCCATCCGGTTCATTTAGAGCCACACTAAGAGATCCATGGATAACTGTGTCTCATGTGTCCTCTCTGGCTGTCCGTCTCATCACGCTCACGTAGAAACTAGCGGTCGACAGGAACATCAATCAGAAGAATTATAATTTCATGATTTCCTGTCACAAAAAGAGGTTGCACATTTAAATGCAGGCGTTGTTATGGCGACGCCAGCCACATTTACTGCTGCAAATACGCTCAAACATGCTGTCGACACTAAAGCAGTGCTATGCCTCCATTGCAGCTGACTCTCCTCAGAAATGCTGTCACATAGCATCCATATATTTCAGTGCTAGGTTGATGCTAAGCTAAGCTAGCTATGAAACACTTTAACTGACAGGACTCCGGATCAGCTGTGTCCTGTGAGGTAGCTTCTAGCTTCATGTCGAACAGGAAGTCAACATTTCCCAGAGAGCTTTCTTTGAAATCACCAGGTGACGCTAAAAACACAACATTTAGATTGTATGACAAAGTGTTTATTTAATATCTCTGGCTAGCTATAGCTACTTGCTAACGGGTTAGCTTACCCCCTCGATTCAAAGTAACGTCAACGTAGCTGTAATGTATGCTTTGCTTACATGTTCGCATGACTTGGAAGTTTACTGACAGGTACATTCCTTGTTCACCTGGCTCAGCCGCTCAGGTGGGGGCTCTGGGTTGTTGTGTGAGAATTGTCGTCTTTTTTAAGAACAAATGTGTTCTTATGTCCATCTTCAAAAACTCTGAGTGCGACTGGCAGTTTATTTTAAACGTTGTCCCGGGATAGGTGCCTGTCAGCCAATGAGACGTGTTTATTTCCATTCAACTCTCTGGTTGGTCTGGTGTCTTGCCTCAGTTGCATTCACTGAACACGGGAAATTACAACTCTGCCGTCCTCTCGTGATGAGGTTCGGGTAAAGCACGGTCAATGTATTATTGAGGCAGAATTGTCCGGGGCTACGGATAACACCCGGGGCTTTGGTCCTGTGTCATCACGTCATGCTGCAGCGTGAGAGCAGTGCCTTCATCGTGTTCGTTGTTGATGCCAGTTTGTGGACGGCCTGTGTGCTGACGGGACTGCTCACGCTCCCTAAATGTTTCCCCTGCCTTTCGCCAGTTCTTAAATCCTCCTTTCACAAACACTCCCACCCCTGATCTTGTCTGCGCGGAAACAGAAGAAGCGACTAACTGTTATTTAGTGAAGCTTTTTATTAACTGCTCAGCCTAAAATGCTAACTCAATAAAAGTAACTCAAAATAAAACTTTGGTATTGATTTGATCAGTGAACTTTTTGGCGTCGCAGTTACAACTCTCCGCCAACAGATGGGGGTGCTGCAGCCCCCTCAGCACCCCCCCTTCCCGCGTCCCTGCGCCCTCTGCTTTCTCGGTGTCCAGTGATAGGAAGTAGACTGCTCACCGGGACCAACTGGAAAGTGGGGATTTCAAGTTCTCCATCTTTAATGCAATTTGTTTTTGTTGGGAAAACACTGAATGTCCTCTTCCAATCTCCGAGTAACATGATGACAAAGGTAACCCAACTGAAGCTGTGTTCATGACAGGATGTCTGATTACCGAGAACAGGGGGGTCAAACTCAATTTCAACTCGAGCCACATCAGCATCATGGCTTTATATGTAAGTCTATATAAGAATGAATATATAAATATTTAATATTAAATAATGTATTATATATTACATTATTGCCTCTGCATTGGTTTATTATCGGATAGGGTAATAACTTAATAATAATTAACTACGTCTGAAAGAAGTCGGGCAAACAATTGCACGTCTCTTCAGTGCGCATGTCCCAAGATGATTTAAAAAGAAAAGCCAAATTCTGGAAAAACAAAAAAGTGCAGTGAGATGCATTGTGGGACATGTAGTTTATGGGCAACGTGCTTCTGTAAAGCGGCATGTAACCGTATAATAAACTTATTATATTATTTGCAAGCTCTTTTGGGGCCACATGAAATGAAGTCGCGGGCCGGATTTGGCCCCCGGGCCTTGAGTTTGACCCCCCCTGCCCTAGAAGAACGGGTATTCCTCCACCTTGTGACTGTGTGACTCCCTCTCTTGGACATCAGCATGTGAAGGACTACTTGATGCTCTGTATGTGATGACTACTTCCATTCTGGAGAGGATCACAGATACACGGATCCTGAGGTTCAAGCTCAAGCCGGGGACGAGGGAGATTTTCCTACGCTTTGTATACTAATAGTAATGCCTAAAGGAGGTGAAGCTGAAGAACATGGGGTCCTGGGCCAGCCTGGCTCAGAGGTCTCAGTCCACTCCAGCCTCATCGGTCCGGTCCTCCTCCGACAGCTTCGAGCAGTTCAGACGGGCGGCGAGAGAGAAGGAGGAGAGGGAGCGGCAGCTGAAGGCCGAGCAGGCGCGGCGCGAGGGGAAACTACGGTAAGCTCAAACATGTATGAACATCATGGGCACCTTTTTCTCAAAATCCAGACTTTTTCGGAAATGTTACTCTTTTGGTTCCAAAGGTCGACTTTTTCCGAAATAAAAATCCTGTACAATTTACAGAAAGTGAATAAATGTTTCGTTGTGTTGTGCAGTGTTTGTCCTCGCCCCCCGCTGTGTCTTTGCCGTTTCACTAAAGCCTGATTGATCGATTGTTCAGACGTGACGATGACGACCCGGTCGAGCCGCCCCGGAGGGTGCAGGAGGAAACTCGCCGTCGCCCCGAGCAACAGTCGCCCACGCCGCCGGCCAATACCCCCCCCACCCACTCCCCACAGGCCCCGCCCCCACAGCAACCGACTCCACCCCCTCCCTCCCCCGCCGCCGCCATCGACCAGCGAGAGATCGCCCGCCGCCTCGAGCAGGAGCGACGGCGCACGGAGGCGGTGAGAAGAGGATATCTCTTCAAACGTTTCTCCTTCGAGTTTCGGCGATTCAAACTGACGCTCTTTCTCTCTCCTTCAGATGGCCGACATCATCGATATAAACTTCCAGAGCGACCTGATGGCCATCTTTGAGGAGAATCTGTTCTGAGAGGAGGACCCACACACACACACACACACCTCTCTCAGCGGTTGAACAGCTGGCTTGTGTCATGTGACGAGAGCGGGGATCGTTTGGCGTTTACGGGAAATAATGAAATCTGCGGATTAAAAACTTTTACACTTTTAGAGAAAACAGAAAACGTCGGCGAAGAAGAAGGCGAGTTAATTTAATGACGTGTGTGTGAGGGCGAGGAGTGTCCTCACACACACACACACACACTTTTGTAAGACCCACCTCCTGCGAGTGGTCTCTAATCGGAGCAGCGCCTGTAAACCCTACAAAGTATACATATTATATAAATAGATACATGAATATATATTATATACCACGTCAGCGTCGGGGGGGGCTCGCGGGGGGGGCTCGCGGGGGGGGGGCTCGCGGGGGGG